>JAYESA010000011.1:1353297-1840797 GCA_036927795.1 Iris macrosiphon
TACGAGACGGAGGAGCGGGAGGGGAAGGAGGCATCAGGAGGCAGGGGAGGAGGCGATGGGAGGCGGCGGTGGAGGACAGGGGAGGAGGCGGAGCGCTCACGTGGTCGAGGACGAGGCCGCAGCTGCGCCGGGGGGGGGGGGGGGGGGGGGGGTGGAGCACGGAGGGAGCAGGAGGAGGGCTCCGGCAAGAAAGGGAAAAGGGAGGAGGGAGGAGGGCTCCGGTGGAGGTTTGGAAGATTTGGAAGGAGAGTTTAATGTTTGGGCTAGTATGAGTAAACTTTTGGACTAGTATGAGTAAACTTCATTCATTAATGGGCTAGTCCCAATCCTGGACTAGCCCCAAGTGTATTTAGTAGTGCCCTTATCACGAGCCTTTATTTTTATTACAAATTTGGACCTCAAATGTATTTTTGAGCTCTATCTACTGTCGATGCTCTTAATACACGGAGCTCAGCCGAACGTCACAAGAAAAGTGGTGGTGGTTGCACTTGTGTTGTATGTGTCAATTGCATTACCACTAATTTGGGGATTAAAATTATTAACTATTTCAAACAAATCTCAAAATTGCTTCTAATTTCTCAAAAGTTTAGATGCATACTTTTACAGGTCGTATAGAATTGATCACTAATAACGATAGAAAGAAAATGCATACTGTTGCAGGTCGTATAGAATTTATCTATTCTTCAACAAAAACTGACTTCGCTAATCGAGTTGCAATGCATAGTCATAAACATAAAAAACAATTAACATTAGTACAAATGATCAGAATAACACAAGAAACAATCAGGTCCGGATAGACTTGCTTCTATATGTGATATGGAACTCCAATCCTTCAATGACATCAAGGAATAACATAAGCTTCTTCCTTCATATAAGGAATTTCTACTCCAACTATAGTATCTGTTATTACATCCAAGCGCGGATAAATTGACATAATTGGAACAAAATTATACGGATACAAGAACCCTAAAACCATAAAGCCGCCCGCGATGTCTAAACAAGGAGACTAGTACTTCATCAACCGGTTCCTGGACTTTCTCCACGGTACGTAGCTTCTAAACATTCCTTGGCTCTGTGAACCTTTGACTGAAGGTAGAAGCTTCCATTTTTTGCATTCCTCTCGAAAAGGGTATCGTACTTCTGCAAAGCGATAATATAAATGAAGTGAGAGTTTGACAAACCTCTTCCTAAGTAAATTTGATTCTACAAGTGAATATGTATATCGTATTATAAACTTATTATACAGCCGGAATCAACGAGTTGTATAGGTTTGTTTTTTATGTTTCTTCGCTTTTCTTCTTCTCCTCTTCTTTTTTGTGTTGTTCACTTGTTTGTGTAGGGAGGGAGGGGGGGGGGGGGGGGGGGGGGGGGGGTGTAGTTTTGGGGTGGAGATTGGGAGGGGTTGGATTTTCACGTACTGTGATACCTCACTTTTTACCGCATTTTCTGTAACTGAAGGATTACATCTCAACAGCAAAGGACCACAATCATTAGAGTTTACTAGTCACCTTCACGTGGAAAAAATATACTCTCATCTTATAATAGTTTAAATAAGATTTAAATATATTTTAATTATGATTTGTTATAGATATGTTTTTTAGAAAATTTTGATGTGTGTTTAGTTGGATAATACCATGTAAGTTAGTTCAAATATAATTTGAATATTGAATATATTTTAGGATTTGTTATATATTTTTGTGTTTGGGTATATGTTCAGGTATTTAAAAGGATTTTAGTTTTTTTTTTTCTTACCTACGTATGCGGTAGCTAAAGGATTTTAGGTTTTTTTTTCTTAACTATGTGAGAAGATACATATGCCGTAGTTAAATGAAATTTTGAATTTTTTTATTAATTTTGGAGGATATACAAACGGCTTAGACGGCTCATTTTTAAACTATTTCCAAGTCGCATTATAATAGTACGGATAACATAAAATACATACTAATGAAAGCATGGCTAAAAATGGAAATAACTGACACAAAATAAAGAGAGAGAGAATCTGATAGTGGAGATAGTGACCTCCAAGACTTCTTCCCATTTTGCATTGTCTGGGAGTCCTAAGATCTGCCTAGCTTCGTGTTCAGTCATACCCTTGGGTTTGCTCTACGGATGTTTTGTACAGCTTCTTGCGCTACACCAGTTGCATTGGCATCTGCAACAAACAAAGATGAAAGATATGTTAGTTCACACATCAATGATTTAAGGAACCAACAAAAACTTCCCCATGGGACTTTTAGGCTAAGAGTGCACAACAAACATAAGAGAAACCGAAAGTTTATTATAATTAAGCAAAAGTAGAATTTTCGAGAAATAGTTCGGGTTTTCAGTAGGGTTGGTCCAGATACTGACTATTGACTATCAAGCAAGGTTTAAAGTATCGGCCGATACCGATACGTATCGGCCATATCGGATCGGATCTGGCCTTGGCCGATCCCGATACCGGCCAAAAAAATCGGTATCGGCCGAATCTGGGACATAAAATTTCGTATCGGTCTGTATCGGCCGATACGGGACCGATACGAGACCGATACGGGCCGATACTGGCCGATACGGGCTAATACGGAAAAAATCAGATCAGATCACATGAACTTTAACAAAGTAGATGTTCTACAAAAAGCTAAAAAAAAAGTAGAAATTGATTCCAGACATATCAAATCCAACAAAGAACAATAATAAAGAACCAAATAGTAGACAAAAAAAAACTATAAATAGAGAGAAATTCTTCTACAGACATACACATGATGACTATTATTTTATTCAATTATAATAAAAATAAAATAAAAAACACTTAAATAATGCATAAATATGTAAATTATTTTTCTATTTTTTTACTAATTTATTAATAATTATTTAAATTTTGCCGATACAGCCGATACCAAAAAATCCGATACTCTGATCCGATACGTCGATACTGCCGATACTACCGATACGGATACTCATACAAACTGTCCAATACCAATACCGATACCGAGTTTTTAAACCTTGCTATCAAGTTACACGACACACCTTTCTTTTGGTTATCAACTAGACTGTATGTCAATTCCTTCAATCATCTGAATGAATTATACAATGTTTCCTTCTCAAATCTTGGAACCTTTCCAGGGTGCTTTGTTACAAAATTGCTCTCACATCCCATAACATTCTATAATCTAGGTAACCTTGGTTTAGAAGCACGCCTCAGGATACTGGCATGCAGTTGTGCCCAAGTTAAACTAAAGATTTGATCATAATGATATTATTGACATTTGACCCAATTCTTCACTGATGAAACGCAGTGAGTGGCCGATGAAAAAGTAGGTGTGCCCTCTTCTCATAACGCAGAGGATGAATTGTTATTTAATGATGATGACTTCACATGGAGTTCAGTAGCAAGTTGCCACCGATGTTGGAAATGGAAGAAAAAATACTAGGTTACAACTATGTTCTGACGAAGAGAAGGGCGATTCAAAAGATAACGAAGAGAATGTGCAAAACGAAGATAACTTATAGGTTTTTAGCTTAGGAAAATGATCATCTTTGTAGTTCAGTGAGCAAATGGAGACGAACTCTATTTTCATGAAAAAAAATTCAGAATCAAATATGTTCTATTATGCATAACTCTTTATGTATGTATGTGCAATGTTTAATAGAATGGCTTGCTTCAATAGGGCGAGTGATTTCTTGGGCCTCAGGTGATACATGGTTTGTAGTGCCTTAAGCGCAACTTTTGCCTTTGATTTGCTTGCCTAATTTGGCCTCCCAAGCCTAAAGTTTTCAGAGATGTAAGCTTTTTGCCTATGAAATTTAAACAATTTTCCCGTCAGAGTTCTACCTAGCAAGATGATTTGACCTTCCGACATGTTCCCTTCATAGATCTGAGCATCATCATCATCGCTCAAGCCTTCTCCCATCAAAATGGGGTCTAAATGCTCCATACAAGATTTGACAAAGTTACATCATATATGACCAATTGTCGACATGATATAAACCCTCTATGTTTGTGCCAAATTCCTGACCAATGTAGCTTTGAACATGAGAGGGACATGCTACAAAAACTGGACGGCCCGTTGACAGGACCTACCTTTTGGATTGCAGTTTAAGCTCATGCAACCAAGGAACATCCTCCAAGTTTGTTCCTCTGGACTATTAAGTGTATAGGCAAAGAGATAAGATGATACAATTTGCCTATAGGGAATTGCATTCATCTCTATGACATATTACAACAAAGAGTGAAGAAATGACAATCCCAATGCATCTTTGCTAACAAAAGAAATCCAAAATGCTTCCTTCATAAGGTCTGAGCAATAGCTTCAGTTATACAAGACGTTGACTACATATGCAAGGGGGAAACTTTGCTCCTTCAGATTGAGACGTCATGCCACATACACAGAGAGAAACTTTGCACCTTTGGATAGTCTGTCATCTTTTCAAGAAGTGTACAGACATGTCAATAGATTTCTTAATTGCAATTCCACACGGTTGAGTAATCTTTCAATAAAAAGAGAATTCCAAATTTTAGGCTTTGGAAGTTATGAATATATCAGAGAAGTTAACTGCTATTTGTAAACCAATGGGGATCAAGATGTCGGGAGTCAGTTTAAAATTTGAATGGCTCTCCATGGAATTTGCACCGGTAGGACCTAAGTTCAAATCCCACCTAAAGGACCCAAGTTTCAGCTATTTCAACCAGTCTACATCAAGATGAGGGAAGTCAATTTGTAATTTGAATGGGTTCATCACGGAGTTATTATTATAGTTAATTCACAATTTGAAGGGCTCGTCGTGGAGTTTGCATTGGTAGGATCTAGAGGTTAAAATCCACACAGAAGGACCCAACTCCAGTTATGTATCTACTCGGTGCATGTTGTGTATGTGTTGGTTGAGTTCGTGCATGCTACCTGTGTACATGTCTGCATAAGAGTGTTCAGAAATGGCTTGCACATGCAGGCCACCACTTCACATGTTTAGGTTATAAGGTAGTGAAAGGGAATATTAATCAGCTAAAAAAGACATTGTGAAATGGTAGTTCACTGTTTTAATATTATGTGACCTTACTTTCAGTGACAAGAAATAAAAAATTTAATTTACTTTGTTTGAGTGCATGCTTCTATAGCTCAGGTGTACATGAACTAACAGGTTGATGCTAAAACAAATACATGATCCAAGTGAATCCAGCTAACATGTTCCCATTGGAATTTTGCGCATTACAAAAACAAGTTCTTCAGCAAAAGAACAAGAAGTGGGTACAGGCTTATGCACTAGCATTCTAACAGCAGCCAATAGTGTCACACGTCAACAAGAAAACCTACTTCAAACAGGGATAAATCATTCAAAGAAAGGAAGAGTTTGGGACGTTTAATGGACAAACATCAAAAGGGAACTACCGGAACCTCTGAAAAGAAGAGAATAAAAGAAACATCCTAATAAAAGGCTCTGTGAACTTTGGAATTTCAGGACAATCAGCATGAAGTCCAAGGCAGAGAGTTTTTGTGTCAAAAGGGCAAAGACATAATTCAAGTCAACCTGAATTTTCTGGTCAATCATGTATCTGTATATGACACCCGGTTTCATATGCAGAAAAGTTCATAGAAACCAAATCTTAACAAGCTTCGCATGTCAGCAAATTTAATGCTGATGATGATATAATTGTTGGGTGCGCCTTCAACCGTGACATGTAAACACATCTGAACTGCCTTTGCACTAACATACATGAATCTGAAAGACATTTCAGGTGCAATTTGTACAAACTTCCGAGTCTTGACTCTGCAATTAGGTAGGTTCAGAATTGTCTCTATAGTTTGGAATCTTTCGATATCCCATCAATCCATAAGTCACAAGGAACTTTGGCTCGAGAGATACTTTGCATGAAGGTTGTCCCTAGTCTGTGTCGCTCATGCATGCCAAACTCAATACCTAAAGGCTTTTTCATTGTGAACCAAATGCATCATAGTTCCTATCTGTCCAATCCCATCCCAAGGCAATGTGATAATTTCTAATCTCCCTTCCAAGTTGATCAAATTTAGACCAAGTATGATAACAAGTCAACCAGTAGCAAATGTAACGATATGTATTTCACAGGTTCTTAATGTCACTTGAGGTTAATAATTGAACAACAATAAACAAACCTTTATTTCCCTAATTTAATAGGTTAATATAGTAGCATTAGTTACTTGTAGTGCTCAAGATAAACTATTGAAAAATAACATTATAATGCATAAAGCCTTTATTATCGATTATTTCTGTCATCAGGTAAACAACATTTCCATGTTATATGATACACAGCTATCGTTATAGAAATCCTCAAGATAATCAATCAAGATCAGGATATAAGTGTCTTACCTCCGCCTCGTGCAAGTTAATTTGTTAGAGTGCATCGCATGAAGATGCGAACACGTAGTGTACTTGGTGTCATAATATAGTCTATACTGTGTGCACATTTGAATGGAAAATGTACGGTAATAAGCATAAAGAGCGTCCAAGTACTAAAGATGAATGAGTGTTTCAACTACTTATTGTGTGTTCCAATGGAATCAGATGTAATCAATGATCATGCACTATCGAATCAAAGGACCAGATAATTTAGGGCATTAGGTCCAAGCATTCCCCTAGATGGATAAGAACCAAGGTGGAAGTTGCTTCCTTTGTCAAAAGTGAAGAGGCAAACCCTATTATCGGAAAGATATCAGCATAAATGAGAATAAAAGACTAAAGAGCCCCCACCCCAAAAAAAAAAACTTGGGTCCCAAGTATTGGAAAATATAGCATAAGATCCTGAATGGCAAATGAAGAGTCAAATGAGGACACATTGGTATAATGGTCTCTAAACTTGACCAAAACTAAGGATAAAATATGGCCAAACATAATCAACTATTACTAATATGTCATTTTTTGTTACTTTCATCACCACATGCCAGCTGCTAAAAGGAAATATGAATTTTCTTTTACTAATTCCAAAATGCGTATAAAACTAAATAAGAGAAAATGTGAACTGCTGAAGTGTTAACTTACTCTGAAGTGCTTTGCGATATGCTTGTACTGCAGCCCTTCCTAATACCCCAGCACCTATGACGATCAAGTTGGCAAGAAGCCTTGCAGCCTAGTTTGATTACATGAAAAGTTAATAAAATCAAGAAAATGACTGATACTTGTCTAAAATATAAGCCATCAAGATATTACTACAGTGACCAATACATGAGAATTGATATATTATGGAAATGACATATAAAACATACTTATTCATTTAAGTCTAAAAACGTGATATTGCTATATTCATCCAGGTATCATCTAGAAATGAGTACAAGTCATTCATACCACGCTTATACTTCACGCTTCAAAGTATCGGAATCGGTATCGGACCATTCCTACGAGTATCGGTATCGGCATTATCGGCAGTTTCGGATCGGAGTATCGGATTTTTTGGTATCGGAAAGCAAATAGCTATTAGTAAATTATTAATATTTTAGAAAATATATTTTATACATTTAGACATAATTTTAAGTATTTTCATTGTTGTTTCTTAATAGTTTTGAAATTGAATGAAATAGTAGTCACCCTTGCCGATTGATTTACATATGAAAGATAAGTTTTTCTCTTTTACATGTTTTTTTACAATCTTACTATGCTTTTACACCTTGCTAATAGGTCTTTTTCGTACAAATTTCTCTGTGGAATTGACCCAAAAAAGACCTCCAGTGTCGGTATCGGTCAGTATCGGATATCGGTCGGTATCGAATCGGGACAGGTCAAACCGTATCGGTAACGGCCGTATCGGATCGGTATCGGTCGATATTGCAAACTATGGTCCTTATCAACGTAGTCAAAGGCGCAAGGCGCACTCAAGGCGCAAAGGGTCCAAATCGCCCGAGGCGCAAGGCGCACTTAAGGCGCGCGCCGGAGCGACACGAGGCGCAAAATTTATATATATATATATATATATATATATATATATATATACATCGGATTCTACATTGATAAACATGTGTGCTTCAAATTCTCCCATGTCTAGGTTGCAATCACTTTGAATTGAGTGAGAGAGAACAATAAAAAAAAAGTACATCAGTTCAAAAAATAGTCTAAAAACAGTACAACAGTTAAAAAAATAGTCTAAACATGTTATTTTTTCACAAGATTTTCAAGGCGCGCCTAGGGGCGCCTTAGCTATTCCAAGGCGCTCGAAAAAGGCGCACCTAGGCGCGCCTTAAGAATTGCGCCTCGCCTGGAGTGCCCTGAGGCGCTGCCCCTGCGCCTAGGAGCAAGGCGCGCCTGAGGCGCGCCTTTGACTACACTGGTCCTTATAGATGCTAAAGACCAATATTGCATCAACTATAAGTCCATCGATGCAGTTAAAGCGGCGACTAGTTGGCAGGTGCAACCAACTAAATTTTCACAAAAATTGGGTCAAAAAATCAACCCTTAAAAAGTGCCATTTTGTCGATTTTTGCACGCTTTTTGTTGCTTTTTACAAAAATCGGGCCACAAAAATGTAATGCATTCAACAATATTACTTGTATTATTTGTATCTTGTATTCTAACTATTTTCTTTTAATAAGTAGTTTATTTATGTAAAATTTTGTGCAATATTATATTATCTATGTTTCAGTGCATTCTAAGAGGAGGAATTGTCTTTTGCAACAAAAATTGAGTGATCTTATTTTCATTAAATACAACAAAAAGCTGAAGTGGTCCACAAAGAGGAACAAGTCTTGCGATTCTATAATCTTGAGGGAAGTTGATGAAAATGATGATTGGGTGATTCCTACTGAGGACGAGCTCCAAGAAATTGTGGAAGAAGGTGATGATCTTCTATGGTCTTAAGTGAGAGGTGCACAAGAGGTGATGAAGAAGTAAGAATAGTACTAGGAGCAAGAGAACGGTATGAAGATGAGGATTGGGATGTGGATGAAGAAGTGAAGGTGGACAACATGTTGAGGAGACATTTGTGGGTGTTGACTCAGATGTTGATATTGAGGGCTTGAATTTGTATCCCATTCATGATTTTTAGTTGTTATAACTTTATGTTCGTTTCTTTTATTATCATGGACATGGTTGGATGTTGATGTGTGAAACTTTTTGTTCTTTTTCATTAGTATGATTTGGACATAATGAGGTATTTTGTAAAACTTTTTTTTATTGACATGATTTGGTATTAGTTTGTTTTATTGCTATCATTGGATATTATTATATAGAATTAGTACTAGTATTAAACATAACATGATTCATTTTTTACAGCTTTTCGACGACTAGTCTCAACTAGTCAAAAAGCGGTATCGATCACTTTGCTACCGCTTTACCACATTAACTACATAGAAGCCCAGACCTCTTGTACCTGTATGCCTTACTACTTCTCTAGTATAGAAGCATCTACCAAGTAATACAATCCTTGGCTCCTTCACCTTGGTTTTTCTGTGTTTCATGTTGACAGTAGATGAGGTCTACTTGGTCTCTCCTTCACAATCACAGCTTCACTCTCAATCTCTCAAACTTTCATGTCTACTTGGTCTCTCCGAAATCTTCATTTTTTTCCGGTAAGTATGAGCTTCTTGAATCTTGTTTGCTTGAGGATGTGTTAGAAATAAACTTAGGGTTTATTTAATTATTTGGATTTATTCTTGAAATTGACTCTTGAGTTCTTGTCTTCTTGACACAGTGACAAACTGATAATTTGCAACTCGTTTACTGCGTGGCCGTGTGGGTATTTGAAGCTGCCCAACTGGACAAGCAGTGAAGCAGAGCAGGTATGTTGGATTTTGTCTTTTAATGTTTTTTGTGCATAACAGGACAAGCATAGTAATGGACAAGTGGGGAATTGCCCGCGCCCAGTTGTTAATGATTTTGCCCAGCATACTATGCTTGTCCATTTTGTCTTTTAATGCTGGATTTTGTCCAACCTACTGTGCTTGTGAGCTTGTCCAGTAGTCTAGTTGCCCAACCGGACAAGCATAGTAATGTTAATGATTTTGTAATTTTTTAAAACTTATTCATCTCATTTGAGAATTGAATTTTGTCTTTTATGGTAATGCTAATGTTTCTGTAATTTTTAAAACTTAATCATGTCATTTTCAATACATAAAAGCTGCATGTTTGGGGTCTAGAGAATGAAAAATGATGCCATGAGTTCTTAGCTTCAAAAGAAAACTAGAAATAGATAGTTATCTGACATGTTGTGGTTGGATTTTAATATACTCAATTTTCCTTGGACTTTGGTTAGGTTTTGCTTTACTTGAATTTATTGAATGGATAGATACTTCAAAAGAAAGGCAGTGGGTGATTTATCTCAGAATCTTGAGGCACAGAATTCTAATCTCAAAAAGACTTGTGAGAAAGTTGATTCTGCAAATCTTCCAGCGGATCCTGGACTTCGACCTCCGATTTGGAGTTATAATGTGAACAATAGGGATGAATATTGAAGGGCATATTTACAGAAAGGTCCTTGTCAACCTCAGACTCATGACTTTCCATATTCATCTTTTGGGAATGATCGTCGAAGGTTCAGTCCAGAGTGGTTCAATGATTTTCCTGCTTGGTTAGAGTATAGTGTGGGTCAAGATGCAGCAATTTGCTTATATTGTTATCTCTTCAAACGAGAATCAAATTGTTCTTCTGACCAAGGCGGTGGTGATTCCTTTGTGGGGAAAGGTTTTCGTACTTGGAAAAAGAAAGAAAAGATGAGGACTCATGAGGGGCAACATAATAGTATTCACAATGAATCAAGGAAAAAATGTGAAGATTTAATGAAGCAATCACAAGGCATTCAACACATATTCATGAGCAAGACAGACAAGGATAAAAAAGAATATTGAGCCTTATTAACTGCAGCTGTTGATTGTGTTCGATTTCTTTTACGACAAGGTCTTTCATTTCGTGGTCATGACGAGGGTGAAAAAGTTCAACGAATCAAAGAAATTATTTGGGGGCTTTTTCACTTTCTTGCTAAGCATAGTGAAGAAGTTAAGCAAGTGTCATTTTCTAATGCTTCAGTAAATTCGCAAATGACTTCACCGGTGCTGTGGAGACATTGAATGCTATCATCAAGGATATAGGCGATTCTTACTTTTCTGTCTTAGTTGACAAGTCTCGTGATGTTTCAATAAAAGAACAGATGGCTGTTGCTTTGAGGTATGTTGACAAGAATGGACATGTCATTGAGCGCTTTGTGGGTCTTAAACATGTGACCTCTACAACTGCTATTTCACTTAAATCAGGATTAGAGGATTTGCTTGCTCAACATAAGTTAAGCATTTCAAGAATCCGAGGTCAAGGTTATGATGAAGCAAGTAATATGAAGGGAGAGTTTAATGGGTTGAAATCACTTATTTTAAGGGATAATCCTTGTGCTTTTTATGTCCATTGTTTTGTTCATCAACTACGGTTAGCATTGGTGGCGGTTGCGAAAAAACACTTTCAAGTGAAAGCACTGTTTGAATTTGTTTCAATGATTGTTAATACAGTTGGGGCATCTTGAAAGAGGAGCGATTCTCTTAAAGCAATTCAACAAGAGAAGATTCTGAAAGAACTTAAAGATGGAAACTTGTTCAGTGGAAGAGGATTGAATCAAGAAACCAGCTTGCAACGTTCTGGTGACACTCGTTGGAGTTCTCATTATACTACATTGATCAGTCTTCGACATATGTACTTTTCTGTGCTAAAAGTACTTGAAATTGTTATGGAAGATGGGATTCATGATCCCAAATCAATTGAAGCTAGTGTCTTGTTGGATCAAATGCATTCTTTTGACTTCATATTAAGTATGCATCTAATGATAAATATTCTTGGAGTTACAAATGAATTGTCACAGGCACTACAAAGAAAAGACCAGGATATTGACAACGCCATGAGATTAGTGGGCATATCTAAGTTATTAATGAAAGATGAGAAGTGAAGGATGGCATTCCTTGTTAGTTGAGGTTTATACTTTTTGCAACAAACTTGAGGTTGATGTGCCAAACATGGAAGATAAGTTTAAGCCTCGGGGACGGCCGAAGCGGAGAGCTGAAGAAATAACAAACAAGGAGCACTATCATATTGGGGTGTTCTATACTATAGTGGATTGGCAGATTCAAGAGCTTGATAATCGATTTTCTGAGGCAAGTACAGAGTTACTTTGTTGTGTTGGAACTCTCAATCCTTGCAACTCATTTGTTGCTTTAAACAAGGAAAAGCTGCTCCATCTTGCTCAATTATATCGAGATGATTTCTCCGCAGTGGATCTTGTGGCTCTTAGGTACTAGCTTAAAGTTTAGTGAAGTTTATATCACTGATATGCGAACTACAGGTATGTTTTTTGAAGTCCAAGGAATTACTGGACTTGCTGAAAAATTGGTGGAAACAAAAAAAAAATTGGTATATCCATTGGTATATAAACTGATTACTTTGGCATTTACTTTATCCGTTGCGACTGCGACCGTTGAAAGAGCATTTTCAACAATGAAGATTGTGAAACATCGATTACGTAATCGAATGGGAGATGAATGACTCAACGATTGCTTGATTCCATACATTGAGAAAGAAGTGTTTGATCAAGTACCCAATGAAGAAATTATCCAGTATTATCAGTCCATGAAGACTCGAAAGAAACAAGTGTAACATGTAAAACAACATCATATGAAATATTAACATTGATGTTTTTGAGTATTCAATAGTTTAATATCTATCATTAACCCCGAATCCCCACCCAAAAAAATTTCGGGGTCGCTGCCCCCGAACCCCCACCCGCCCCTCATCAAGAGACTTGGGTCCGCCCCTGTTTATGAGAACTGAGGACTGTTGCAGGCATCCTAGAGAAATCAGGATAAACAAATCGTAATACCCACTCCTGTCACTTCAAAATGAGAATGGGTATAAAACTAGCAAGCACAAACACTCCGAAAATGTGGGCTGTTTCATGTCGGACACACATTGGACACAACCAGGATATTCCAAAATATACTACACACACCAAAATATGTGTCGTGCCCACGTCTTACCGTGTTGTATCGGTGTCCGTGCAACAAAGGTAGGAAGTATGCCAAGAGGTTTAGTATTAAATTTTATGAATAATTTCAGAACATGTATTGAGAAAAAAAAAATCGCTTAATTTAAGGAAAACACTAATCTGAAAAAAAAATCCAAAGGGGGGAAAAGAGTCTCTAACCATTGTGCGATCGCAAAGGTCGCTCCTTTCACTTCAAATTGATCGATTAACAGCTGACGACCCCGATCCTCGTTGATCAATTTAGGCAAAATTGAGAATGTGGAGATGATTAAACTAAAAGATTAGGGATTTCTTACCGGGAAAGAAAGAAAAGTTAGGGTCGGGTTCTTCAGAAACGTTAAGAAAGAAAGAAAAAGTTAGGGTCGGGTTCTTCAGAAACGTTAAGAAAGAAAAAAAAATTGGGTCTTTTATTACGGGTCGGGTTCTGTTAGTAGAACCTGGTTGGAGCCCAGTCAAATGTTGACCTTGCAATTGGCCTATTCCATATGGGTACGGTGTACTACTTTGTGATTAAAAAATACAGGTACTTAGTATCCTTGCTTAGATTAATAATACTGAAACAAATATTAAAATAAACATTTTATTGAAAAAGTAGTTTTAAAATTTATTACCCAACTACAAATTATTTTTTCTAAATGTGGATTTCAACTCCAATTTCCAATTTTAATGATTGAAGACAGTATTTTAAAACAATATTTCATTAGCGGAATCGCATTTTGAGAATCGAAATTTGAGAAGTACCTTTTTCTGCGGAATAAATTTGAATAAAAGGCATTAACTTTATCAGAAGTCCTCATACTGAATGTCTCCATCTTAAATGTTAGGATTTTATTCGTCGTGACAATCTTTAACTCTATAATTCTTACTGCTATAGGATCTAGTTACTTCACAAAAACATACTATACAAAACCAAGATAATTTATATTATAAAAAGAAATGACAAACTATATAACTAACAATGACGATAAAAATAAGATCCAAAATTCAAAGAAAACCCAGTTCACAAGGACGAAGTATAACAAAAACCAATAAATCACATACAAAAAATGTCAGATTTACATAAAGAAACAAGCCAAAACTCTCTTCTTCTTTTTTCCCTCATAAATGATGAAAGTGTATTAAAATTACACCTAAAATCATCCCCCCCCCCCCCCCCCCCTCCCTTTCAAATAGTGGCCTATGAAAAAAAAAAATTAAAACCACCACATATAACAAGGATTGAGGAAACAAAAGCATAGCTCAAAATTTAAAAAAATGCCATAAAAATTACAAAGGTCGAAGAACACACCTAAAGATTGAACCTTTTTTCACAAATAGGGGGAAAAAATATTCTCAAAACACCTAAAACTTGATTTCTTTTTCTTTTCTCAAATAGGAGGAAAGCTATTACAAAAAAAAAATTAATAATAATTTTTTTTTTACTTTTCAGCCCCGACCACAAAGACAAAGAAAAACAGATACAAGGGTCAATCAATTGAGAAAAAAAAAAGACGCTTAATTTAAAGAAAACACTAATCTGAAAAGAAAAAAAATTCCAAAGGGGGAAAAGAGTCTCTAACCATTGTGCGATCCAAAGGTCACTCCTTTCACTTCAAATTGATCGATTGACAGCTGATCTCGATCCTCGTTGATCAATTTAGGCAAAATTGAGAGTGTGGCGATGATTAAACTAAAAGATTAGGGATTTCTTAACGCGAAAGAAAATAAAGTTAGGGTTGGGTTCTTCAGAAACATCTGGTCTTTTATGACGGGTCGGGTTCTGTTAGTAGACCTAGTTGGAGCCCACTCAAATGTTGACCCCGCAATTGACTAGGCCTATTCCTTATGGGTACGATGTGCCACTTTGTGATTAAAGAATACAGGTACTTAGTATCCTTGCTTGAATTAATAATACTGAAACAAATATTAAAATAAACATTTTATTAAAAAAGTAGTTTTAAAACTTATTACCCAACTACATTTTTTTCTTCTAAATGTGGATTTCAACTCCAATCTCCAATTTTAATGATTGAAGACAGTATTTTAAAACAATATTTCATTAGCGGAATCGTATTTTGAGAACATGATTTTGAGAAGTACCTTTTTTTGCGGAATAAATTTGAATAAAAGGCATTAACTTTATCGGAAGTCCTCATACTGAATGTCTCCATCTTAAATGTTAGGATTTTATTAGTCGTGACAATCTTTAACGCTATAATTCTTACTGCTATAGGATCTAGATTACTTCACAAAAATATACTATACAAAACCAAGATAATTTATATTATAAAAAGAAATGACAAACTATATAACAAACAATGACAATAAAAATAAGATCAAAATTTCAAAGAAAACCCAGTTCACAAGGACGAAGTATAACAAAAACCAATAAATCACATACAAAAAATGTCAGATTTACATAAAGAAACAAGTCAAAACTCTCCTTTCTTTTCCCTCATAAATGATGAAAGTGTATTAAAATTACACCTAAAATCGCTCCCCCCCCCCCCCTTTAAATAGTGGCCTATGAAAAAAAAAATCAAAACCACCACATATAACAAGGACCGAGAAAACAAAAGCATGGCTCAAAATTTAAATAAACGCCATACAAATTACAAAGGTCGAAGAACACACCTAAAGATTGAACCTTTTTTCACAATTAGGGGAACAAAAACTATTCTCAAAACACCTAAAACTTGATTTCTTTTCCTTTTTTCTTTTTCTTTTCTCAAATAGGAGGAAAGTTATTACAAAAAAAAAAAAAATACTTTTCAGCCCCGACCACAAAGGCGAAGAAAAACAGATACAAGGGTCAATCAATTGAGAAAAAAAAAAGTCGCTTAATTTAAAGAAAACACTAATTTGAAAAAAAAAAATCAAAGGGGGGAAAAGAGTCTCTAACCATTGTGCGATCGCAAAGGTCGGTCCTTTCACTTCAAATTGATCGATTGACAGCTGATCCCGATCCTCGTTGATCAATTTAGGCAAAATTGAGAGTGTGGGGATGATTAAACTAAAAGATTAGGGATTTCTTAACGCGAAGGAAATAAAGTTAGGGTTGGGTTCTTCAGAAACATCTGGTCTTTTATGACGGGTCGGGTTCTGTTAGTGGACCTAGTTGGAGCCCAGTCAAATGTTGACCCCGCAATTGACTGGGCCTATTCCTTATGGGTTTGTCATTAATATGTAAATCCTTTGTTTAAAACATATAATATACAATGGATTTTTATTTCATACACGGTACATCGTTAGTGGAATCCGTGGACAGTTACGGATGATTGTCACGCATCCATAGTTTGGTGTTATGTACTGGAACGAAATCATGATTGAATGGTGAGGGACGAAGAACATAAGCATATATTTTTCAAGGAAACTCGAGCCATAATTGTCACGCTCTGTTCCTGGAATACAACGAGCCGAATACGTAATGAAATTTCAGATTGTGTGACCTACAAATATCTCGGTACTCGTAATTACGATTGTCACCTGTAAATTTCTATGATAGGGATATTAGAGGACAAGTTATGAATTAATAATCAACACACCTTATGATACATAAGAGAACTTCTATTCTGACAAGTCTGATTACAATCTAATCCACGCAACTACAACCCTAAAGTAAAATCACATAGACTTATGATGATTATATCTATCACAAACATATTACAAGAGAAAGTCTGACTCCGGCTTTTCATTCATGCTGCATCATTCTCCTTCATATTGTAGGATTGGAGAGTCTCCTCTAGATTCACTTTCATACATAGTGAATAAATACTAGATCGTTTAACGACACAGAAGCCCTGGCCAAAGAACGCATGAAAAAAATAAAATAGTAATGAAACCAATTTAGGATGAAATTGAAAGTTAGTATATAAGGAAGATAAATGCAAATATCTTAATTATTAAAGTCTATAATTATTAACACTCTAAGGAACAAATTTTAGTCACGAGTTATAATCCTTGACAACAACCTTGTATTGTTACGAATGGGTGTCTTGAAAATCCGTGTTTAGTTCTAATATGACACATGGGTTTCAATCACAACTCATATCTCTTACTAGGATGGTGTAAAGTCTCCAGACAATGTTTAAGCAAAGTTTCTAGATAAATACCTATTCATGTAAAGATTCATGATTAACTAAGTAAAGTTTTTTTTGATAGCATGATAGCTCGGTGTATTCCCGTAGGGAACCTCTATGACAACATGATAATCCAGCGTATATCCAAAGAGAGCCTATGATAATGACGACATGATAGTTCGACATACCTCCGAAGAAAGTCTCGGGTAATGACGACATGATATCTCAATATACTTCAGGAGGGAGCCTATGATAATGATGTCATGATAGCCTAGGGTACCTCCGAAGAGAGCCTCTAATGATGATGGAATAATAGCCTATCGTACCCTCGAAGAGGGCCTCCATGACATCATGATAGTCCGACGTAACTTTGAAGAAGATCCTCTCATTTAATTAATAATACAATGTTGGCAATGTCATAAGTTTCCAATTTATTTCACAAGTCTTCACAACTCTAGCCAATGTTAACTTATAGATATTATTGTATTTGTCACGCCCCGCTCCCAGAATACTGGGTAAATACGGAGACTGGCATGACCAACCGCACCTTGCGTAATACCGAAGCAAGCTGTAATATTTTAAGGTTGTCTAGAAGACAGATGGGTGAACTTTAGCATGCTATGAAGTCAGTCCTAAGGCCGACATATCCTATAATCTCAATCCAACAACACAAGTACAAGAGTATATCATACAAGAAAGTAAAGATGCATCCCAAATTATATGTCAAATATGATCATGAAGCTAGTGAAATACAAAATGCCACACTAGCAGAGTTTAAATATACATGATCAATATACCAGCCATGGTCTAATATATACATCATGTTGACCGTAGTCAGAGAAGTGATCTCAAAATAAGGGGCTAACACTGACTCTTGCTAAAATACCACAAAAAAGAATAACACTATGAGGGGTGGAGGAAGGAACCCACTCGCGAGTACGAGTGTGAGCCATCTTGCTGGAAACGCGGTGGATCCGGGTTCTCTTCGGAGTAACCTGGCCATGCAAAGCCAGTGGGGTCAGAATTCCAAGCAACAAGTAACCCAATTGAGCTCTAGGTGATAGACCAAACACATTACAACATAAGCAAAAAAGACATATAAGAAATAAATACAGATTGAGACTTGTATGGTACCAACGTACTCGTCTCAAAAATAATACTGGAAGAACTGATAATAAGTGCAGAAATGAAAGTAAGGCGATGAGCGGCAAGAGAGTATAGGAACTACTCTGGATCAGGACCACAACCCTTAAACCAAATAAGGACTGGGTTACAGACTTTTACCCGAGCAGAACTTAGCACCTTAACCACGCGCCGAAGAATAAATTAAGAGGTCAAGCTTAACAAATAGGCAAACATTACACGACCAAACATGCCTACGACTTGCTATAATTAACTAACTAGGGTTATCACAAACCTAGTTACTAATAAATGCATGTTTTGAAGAATATCGCTACCACCGGCACTGCAGTTAACCCGGATGGCCAGGGGTGTCACGCCCCGATCCTACAGGGGCCGTTCATCCTCGCTTGGGTCCTTGCGGGACCGACCGTCCTCTCACGGGCGTGATGCAGTGCAAGCCTAAGTTGCGCTTTCATAAGGCCAAAGCTTGAACAAGGGCAAGTAAGCTATTCAAGACGGAAGCAGCGACACGTATTGCAGAAAAGTAAAGAACACAATAACATAAGTAAACAAGCATCTTTATTGATAATCGAAAGTGTTACAAGCGGCGTTAAGCCAAGGTTAAAAATCGCTCAAGCACTCTATCGAATTCAATGACATTGTTCCATACATTACATCCTTATATACAAAAGCAGCTCAAAGCACAACTCGATATGGCTCTAGGCATCGACTCCAGATTTTTGGGTCCTGGGGATGAAGCACGGCTATCGCTTCCTCGGACGATCCAACACCTGCGAACAAGCAAACTGTTGGTGGGACAACACTTTGGAGAAAGTACTGGTGAGTATAAAATCAACGAACAGAAGCAACACTCCCTGAAACCAATACTAAGTAAGCATGTGACAAAATATTACATTACTAGTGATCTTGATACTTTTACCTAGGTTCATTTCATGCAGCACATGGTTAGTGTATTGCCCCGTTTCCCCTATTTGGGGAGCGTGGCTAAGAAATACTTAGTATCGTTCGATCGGGACAGATTGAATCAAGATCATTTCCTCGTTATGTAATGGTTTCTTCAGAATTAAGTCCTATATTCAGCGGATCGTGCCTCGAGGAATGATCGGAGGCAGAGTCATGAGGGGCCTTTCCGTTGCATTTTGTTTCCTTGTTCGTTTTTGATGCCGCTTAGTTATTTTCTTATTGGTTTTGTGACTTGCATTTTCTTGAACGGTTTTGATAAATTTTATTGTCTTCGTTCCTTGAACTTCGTATTTTGTATCAAAATTTGGGAGATCGAGGCAGGAGATATTGATCATATGTTGGTGTGTATAGGTGATCGTGTAGGCGATGCGCGAGCGGAGTCTTGAATATCTCTTTTCTCTCCTCCGATTCTAGTTATTATGAGTGACCTTACTTTCGATTAGCTTCCTTCTTCCAAGTCTTCATTCTTAACAATATGACTCGTTTGTGTGTTCCGATCAACGATACCATAAGAATAATAATAAATGAGTCAAGATAACAAGAAGTAACTTAAAATACTGATGCTTTTCATAAAAATTTATGTACGATCACATTGTATGCGTGCTTGTCCGTTATGCATCTATCTATTTATGCTTCAGTTATAGTTAGAACTTATTATTTATAACTGTGCAAATGAGTAGTGCAAAATATTTGAAATGTGATCACTTTAGTAGATAGACTATGCCAATCGCACTGTGCTAAAGTAGTTATGTTCATTATGATGGCTTGAAATGCTTCATTTAGTAACTTAGTATTGAGACATCGTTTTGTCGAAAACTTGTGCACAAGGTTAGGTTCCTGCGAACGATCTCGGAGGGCACTGGGGCCGATTCATTCCTGGCGGAACTCGGATAGCTACGCTAGCAAGACTAGTACGGGTAACATGGGATCTTGTAGCGGGGCTTGCTATCCGCGCTGCAAGGATCACCGTCTTACTGTAGCTATTGTCCACGGTGACAATGTGTGCCAAGACCCAACATATTACTGCATTATTAGTTTAAGCTAATGATATCTTCTTGATAGGAAAGAACATGGTAAGTCTTGTGCATGTGGGTATAACGTCGCAGGTAAAAAGTCACCGAACGGTGGCACAATTATTCAGTCATATATATATGCATTGCATGCTGTAACTCAAACCAAGGCAAGGTAGAAAGTCTACATTAATAATTTATTTTTCTTACCTGAATATTGTGTCGATTTGGTTAGTTGGGTTAGATCGCCCTCACCGGTACTTTTTAAAGTACTGACTGTAGTACCTCGCTCCGCGTAGGCACTATGTACAAGTGATATCGCTTTGCTTGCTCAAGCAAAAGTCTTCTCGGAGAGTTCTCGACCGAACTACAAGGCGATTGATCAATGTGAGTGGACAAAAACTTCGTTCTCTGATTTTTGCACACCTTAATAATGAATCTGAGTTTTTGAATGCTTATTTGCTTGAAGATAGTTTCATAAGAAGAATGATAGAATCTGCCTTTGCATGCTAATAAGAGAACTCGCATACCTTATCATTGAAATAAACCTGTCTGCTTAACTAAGAGAACTTGAATGCTTGTCTAAGAGTAAGAGTTTGCATGAATATGTCCACTATCGCTTGTGTTTCGAGAGAACTATATCATGCTTGAACTTGTTCAGAGAGAGGGCGGCTAGTCCGCAATAGAGATAATATGGTCTGATGGTTCATTTCGTCTGCATCCTAGAGTTTATTTGATAGTGTTTCATGCATTCGCATCGGTCAGACAATGGCTATTGGTGAAGAGCTGAACCTTGGTTACGACGGCTATAGAGATAGTGGAAAGCAACCATGAGTCATAACTGCTAATAGCATCAAATAAAGGATTTATTGGTTAGCTGGATAACCGCTATCGATCCTGTGTTTCTCGGGGACCGAACTGCATATATATAGTTCATTGTGTTGGCTTGATAGAGGATAGTCCTTAGATATGCATTGTCCCTAGAGTCTTTGAGTATAGCTCACGAGACATGTTACATACTGCACGATAGAACACTGTCCCGATGGTATGCTTATTGTTTGAATATGCAAAAACTGTTTTCAAGCTATGTTTTCAAAAAGATGTAAATTGACTATAATCCTGAGCTGCATGAAATAAACTTAGGTAAAAGTAGCAAGATCACTAGTAATGTAATGTTTAACAACATAATTACTTAGTGTTGGTTTTAGTGAATGTTGCTTCTGTTCGGTTGTTTATACTCACAAGTACTTATAAAAGTACGGACCCACCAACAATTTGCTTGTTCTCAGGAACTGGATCGTTCGAGGAAGTGATAGGCGCACCTCATCCCCAAGACCCAAAAATCTGGTTTCGATTGCCTTGAGCTACTTTCGTATGAAGGGGCATAATGTATGGAACGATCCCATTGTATTCAGAGAACCATGTGCCTCAATTTGCCCCGAATACTCAGATGGATAAATGCTTACAATAATGTCCCTCCGCTGCTTACTCGATAGATGCAATGATAGCCAAACTTAAACAATGTTGCCTTGTGCGGGCGCAACCCCAGGCTCGCACGATATCACGTCCCGGTGGTAAACAACTATACGCCCCGCGGGAGTGCCGAGGCGCGGTAATTCGTGTCCGACGGGGGCGTTGGTCAGGAGACCTTCGGGATCGGGGCGTGACATAATGGTATCAGAGCGACTCAATTCTTTGCCAATTCTGTTGCCCCCGACTCTGAGATGTGCCCAATGTGTGATGCAATGAACGTTCTATACAATGAGTCCGTAAATATTCTCAAAGTTGCCGACAAAGTTTTTTGGATTTGATTTGTTGCTTGAGAGTTATGCTTTCGTGCTTGTGATTTGCTTGTATTTTTGATTAAGGATGGTGAGAGATGAGGACTATCACTGCTCTGTATTTTGTGAGTTTCTCCTTGAGTTTTGAGGATGAAACTCTTTGTTGGTGGATAAGTATGCAGTGTCCCGCTCCGCGTAGGCACTATATACAACTGATATCGCTTTGCTTGCTTGAGCGGAAGTCTTCTCGGAGAGTTCCCGACCGAACCATAAGGCGATTGATCAATGTGAGTGGGCAGAAACTTTGTTCTCTGATTCTTGCACGCCTTAATAATGAGTCTGAGTTTTTGAATACTTTTTTGCTTGAAGATAGTTTTATAAGAAGAATGATAGAGCCTGCCTTTGCATGCTAATATGAGAACTCACATAGCTTGTCATTGAAATGAACTTGTCTGCTTAACTAAGAGAACTTGAATGCTTGTCTAAGAGTAAGAGTTTGAATGAACATGTCCACTATCTCTTATGTTTCGAAAGAACCATATTGTGCTTGAACTTGTTCAGAGAGAGGACGACTAGTCCGCAATAGAGATATATGGTCTGATGGTTTATCTCGTCTGCATCCTAGAGTTTATTTGATAGTGTTTCATGCATTCGCATCGGTCAGACAATGGCTATTGGTGAAGAGCTAAACCTTGGTCATGGCTGCTACAGAGATAGTGGAAAGCAACCATGAGTCACAACTGCTAATAGCATCAAATAAGGGAGTCATTGGTTAGCTGGATTACCGCTACCGATCCTGAGTTTCACGGGGACCGAACTGCATATAGATAGTTCATTGTGTTGGCTTGATAGAGGATAGTCCTTATATGTACATTGTCCCTAGAGTCTTTGAGTATAGCTCACGAGACATGTTGTGCACTGCACGATAGAACACTGTCCCGATGGTATGCTTATTGTTTGAATATGCAAAAACTGTTTTCAAGCTATGTTTTCAAAAAGATGTAAATTGACTATAATCCTGAGCTGCATTAAATAAACTTAGGTAAAAGTAGCAAGATCACTAGTAATGTAATATTTTACAACATAATTACTTAGTGTTGGTTTTAGTGAATGTTGCTTCTGTTCAGTTGTTTATACTCACCAGTACTTATAAAAGTGCTGACCCACCAACAATTTGCTTGTTCACAGGTATTGGATAGTCTGAGGAAGCGATAGGCGTGCCTCATCCCCATGACCCGAAAATCTGGTTTTGATTGCCTTGAGCTGCTTTTGTATAAAGGGGCATAATGTATGGAATGATCCCATTGTATTCAGAGAACCCTGTTCCTCGATTTGCCCCGAATACTCAGATGGATAAATGCTTGCAACAATGTCCCTCCGCTACTTACTCGATAGATGCGATGATAGCCAAACTTAAATGATGTTGCCTTGTGCGGGCGCAACCCCAGACTCGTATGACATCACGTCCCAGTGGCAAACGACTATACGCCTCGCGGGAGCGCAGAGGCACGGTGATTCGCGCTCGACGGGGGCGTTGGTCGGGAGACCTTCGGGATCGGGGCGTGACACTGACCCTCGTTGCAGAGGGTTCTCTGAGCCAAGGCGACGCGGCGAGGAGCTGAAGCTTCTTTCCCCCCAACCAGTCCAGTACTCGACGTACTCCGTTCGTGCCGTTTGGAACTTGTATAAAATATCTGGAGCTCGTGCACACCTTTTATGCATCTCCGAGGAAAGGTGATAGCTTCGTCCGAAGGTGTCTATTATATTTTAAAGTTCTAATAAAGGATGTAATGTATGGAACGACTATCTTATTTTGCGTCCATCTTGTAAGCCCGCGCGACATCCCTTACTTTTGAGTTAAGAGTCTGTATCAAAGATGTACATTATCAATAAAGAGAAATTTTCTTCGTATCAACTTTAAATATTTAGCTTTCGAACTCTGCTGATGTATTTTTAAATATATATCTTTATGCTAGGTCTTATGCGGGCGCGCCTTACGCTCGCATGGCATCACGCCCGGGGAACGGTTAGCGATTCTTCAGAATTGGATCATGACATATTGGTATCAGAGCACAGTTTCAGATCCTTTGGTCTTGTGTCAAAAAAGTTTTCATAAGATGACCCTGTCCCTCCCAGTTGAACTCTTGAAATCATTGGGCAAAATGAGATGCGTTCCATACAGTGAGTCCGTAATACTCTATGAGACTGATGTAAGTTCTTTGTTTTTGAATGAATGGCTCAAATGCAAGGAACATGACAAGTGCAAGCAAGTACTTCAGGCACTTCGGCAAGCTCCGAGAGCCAACGACCTGTGCCTCCCATCGATCCGGTTGAGTGAATGATGAAAATGCTAGAGGCGTAACACCAAGGGATGAGGCTCGACAAGACAAGTTCAAGAAAAATCTAGAAGCCCTATTTACGGTACAACAGAAGCAGGTAGATGCCCTACAACAGTTTATTCTGACCTTAGCCTCTAATCATTCCGTAATGATAGTAGCGGCACTGGTGGAGCAACCTATAAATGAAGTCGAGACGTCCCAAACCCCAAAGAAGAAGAATGTGACTACCTTCGACTTTGCCGACTTCAAAAAGGTTTGCAACAAGTCCTTCCGTGGGACCGAGGACCCCATTGTGGCTCTAGATTGGTTGGCCGAGCTTGAAAATCACTTTAAACTCTTGGAAGTACCTGATGACAAGCAAATCGCCTGTGCCCAGCTCCAGCTTCGTATGAACGCGTATGATTGGTGGAATGTGCACCGAAGATCTCTCTTCGCAGACGGTGAAGGCAAGGCGATCCCGTGGGCTACCTTTCGCAGTGCGTTCGAAGAAGAGTTTATTCCCCCACCTATTTATCGTCAAAAAAAGAATAATTTCGTGCGTCTGCAATAATGGAGCATGTCGGTGAAGCAGTATGTCGCAGAATTCAACCGGCTGGCCAAGTTTGCTAGCTCTTATCTGCCCAATGCGGCGAGCTGAGCAAGGCGATTTGAAGGGAGCCTGCGACCTTCCATTCACGCACATGTAGTCGCTCCATATTATGAGACGATGAGGGAATTCCTTAAATATTCCCTCGTCCTAGAACTGTAATATCCTTCTACTACTGCCGACACTGTGCAGCATTCTTGTCATACCTTGGTCCCGTAAGGGCCGATCGTCCTTGCTTGGACGCGATATCGTGCAAGCCTAAGTTATGCTTGCACCAGGCATAGTACCTACACAAGACACGAGTTAGGCAAAATATACATATATAGGTACAGAATAAAATACAGAGAACCAAAGTTGAACACCTTTGATAGGAACACAAAATACTTCTTTATTGAATACTTGAAGATTGGATTGCAAAGTACTTGTTTGGCTGAGTTACAAAATGTGCCATAGATGGCTACATCCCTTTTTACAAACCCAAAACTAGTCACAACGCCCATACATTATGTCCTTGTAGTAAGACCAAAATTAAAATAACTAGCAGAAGAGCAGTTTGCACACATGAGAGGAAAACTAAGGAAGCAGCACGAGTACGGTCCCACTGGAAGGATACGCTAACATTGGTTCAAAATGCTCGCCAAGCTCTTGCTACCAGAACCTAAAGATTTGCCCACAAATGTGGGTCAGTACTACAACACGTACTGGTGAGCGACCGTGGCCAAACTCACCTAGAAAATCCACACTAAGTAAACATGTGAAGCTAGCATTATTAAGGTAATCTTTCTTGTTGTCTATTTTTTTTGAATAATTTATGCAAAAAATATAAACAATAGATAGACTATGCATATGATAATTCTTACCTGCGGTCGAGCGGTTATTCCTGCAGCAGACACACAAGTTAGCAATAATTTGCATATATAAATCTAACTTATGTATCAATCTTGGTATTAAATAATAGGTATACATGAAGGTAAATCTAGCATGCGAACTAACTATATGATGGCCCATGAGTTGCCCCACTGATGGACAACAATACCCCTTAGATCCCGTGGGGTCGGAATATCAGGATGCTCTCACAATCTCCTCTGGACCGTCTGATTCCCAGTGGCCCAAGAATCGTTCGAGAGACTATTTACCTTGTGCACAAGTTGCCCGAGACCAATGCATGATAAGAAATATTCTATCAGATAAAAACTATTAGGATGAACCAAACATGAACAAGCATATCAGTATCTAATAGCCACACCCCTCAGATCCCGTAGGATCGGAACATCAGGGTGGGCTACTAGACTCTTCCCTTTCAATCTTTTACACGGGACACAATCACTAACCATAAAAGGTTCGATACACGATTTAGTGGCACAACAGGTGAGTAAGAGACAAACATTAACTAAAGTAAAGTAGTAACTTTTTATACATTTTGCATGCAGTTTATTTCTTTTAGCAAAACTTGTAGTGAATTAACATAGAACTAAGGAGCATGCAACTGAGTAGACTAGTGATCATTTATTAGGCGTGCAGTCTAAATGATTCATCGAAGAGCCTAAGCCACTCACCGATTGAATCGAACGAAAGGATAGGTAAGCCTTATGCAACGGTCACTCCTTGGTTATGTGTCCTAAAATTGCAACAACACTTGGTTAGCATCCTTCGATCTCTTTCTCTTACGATTCAAAAAGAACGCGCAAGCGAAAAAAGCGAATCATGAAAACCAAGTCATCGAAAGCAAGACAAAACACAAGGCAACACAAAACCAAGCAGCAAAAGAACCAACGAAAACTCTTGGACTTATTTTAATAGAAGCCGTTCCACCAATTTAAACGGTTTATTGTATTTCGTACGTGTTGATTTGGCTGTAAGGTTTTCCCGAGACTCTATTCTCAACCGAGTCAAAGTAACAAGTGTTTCCTAAGTAACCCGTTAGGAGTGGGGCATTACATAATACCCCACTGAGAAGAAGTTTCGTCCTCGAAACTTAAGAGATCAAGGAGTCAAAGATCAATGCATCAAGAGGTCAAAGGAATCAGACTCACCAACATCGTGTCCGCTCACATCGCGCTCAATATTCAGTTGATACACTCTAGCCCTTCCCGTCTGTTCAGTCTACTTATTGGCTTGAGCAGGGGCAAAATTCTGATTCTGCCCACGTTCTGCATTGTTATTTCGATTCTACTATGCGGACCTCCTAGTTGGACAATCTCAGAGTTCATGGCCTGGTTGTCCAATTTGAAGCACAGCGTGTTGAGGAAACGACAAGCTTCTTTAGTGTGACTGTGATGGCCACAATAACTGTACACTTTCCAGGGTTCTCATCTGTATCGATCTTCTTCTCGCCATCGCGGTATCTTTTTGCAGGAGGATTCCGGGGAGCCGATGCCTTTTCTTGAGAACTTTGCGGTGTGAACTGCTCATTCTGTATCGCTGCCTCAAAATCCTGTATGTACCATGTACACTCTTGTTTCATAACATCATTTCTCAGGTTATCATTCAGGCCTCTTATGAACCGATATGTACGGGCCCTCTCATTAGGAATCATTGAGCTAGCAAACTTAGCAAGTTTGGAGAATTCTGACTCATAATCTTCGACGGACATGCTGCCTTGCTTAAGTTTGATAAACTCATCTTCTTTTTTCTGTTTGACAGTTGGCGGGAGATATTGTGCAAGAAATGCATCTTTAAACATCTTCCAAGTGATTTTATAGTCACTGCGTCTTGTGGCAAGATCTAGCTTCTTGATCTGCCATCAATCATGCGCACGTAACCGCAGCTGCAAGGCTGCACACGCCACCCTCTTATTCGCAGGTATCCCAGCAAACTCAAATAAGCCTTCCAACTAGGCGACCCAGTCCATCCCCTTATCCGCCGTGGCCCTGCCTTCGAACTCTGGAGGGTTCAACTTTAGGAACTCGACACCTTTAAAGGTAGACTTTCTGACCGCTTATGGAGGTTCATCTGTTTCTGCTGGGCCAGCTTCTAGAGGCGCGGGTGTGGCTGCCATAGGTTTCACGGCGGTTCCTGATGCACCACTGTTGGCCACCAATGTTGTCACTATTTGGGTCAGTGAGTCAAGCTATTGTTGTTGAACCAAGGCTATAGCATCAGCCCATTGATACTGAGCTTCGAAACTTCCTGTTGGGCCTCTTATGTCATGCCCCGATCTCCCGCAGGCAAATCGGCTGTCACGCCCCGATCTCCCGCCAGAACCGGCCGTCCCTGCTAGGCGCGAATCACCGCGCCAGCGCTCCCACGGGACGTACGTTTCCATCGGGACGCGATGCCGTGCGGGCCTGGGGTTGCTCCCGCGCAAGGCAAATATCGAAACGGCCGTTGATAACTAGTTCACAGAGTCGACAAAGCGGAAACATAAAATGAACACAAGTATTGAATCCAAAATAAGCTCTTTATTGATATGAAGTGAAGATTACAAGCGGCGCTAGGCCGAGATTACAAATCGCTCATGCTCTCTCTCTCTCTTTTACAATGAATATGCCCTTAGGCTTAGAACCAACACAAATGATCTGGATGATGATGTTCCCATACATTATGTCTCATATATGCGAGCTCCAGGTCTGTGCGCCATGCTCTAAGACACCAAGTGCGGTCCGACGCCTCATTGTGCTAAGCGATCTCCGAAACCGTACGGGTTCCCCCTGCACCCTGCATGCAGACTGGTTGGGTATCAGTACATTGAATGCACTGGTGGGGAGGCCTCTCGCCCACGCCACAAAACAAGCACGTTTATTAGTTATGTGCACCGACTGGTTTTGTTGTCTTTCTATTCTTTTGCCTTAGGATCAGTTACATGGCAATATAAAGAAAGTAAATCTCCGTGTCAACTCAATGGTGTCATAATAATGAACAATTGAGTTTACCTTACCATTTCTTACCATTCGGCCTTCCCTGTCATAAGCAGCAATATAAACAATAATCTACGAAATATCAAGAAGCAACTGTGAAACCCAAGTGTTATGCCGTGCCTCTGCCTCACAAGACCCATTTTACTAGAACTATGTGTGATACCGTGCATCCATTCTACTTATGCAAATTATCGTGCAAACGCACTCCTTCCCGTTTCTCCTTTTCTCAATGCGGATAGCCGCTATGCAAACATGACTTATCTATATGAAGGTCACTGGCTCTGCTAGCCATATTGGACAATATCTGCGATGGACGGCCGTCTTCCAAGCTCGGTTGCTAGCCTTGCTGGGCCTCCTAGCCGTCTAACGAGTCGACGCCCATCCAGGTCGGTAGCAAGCCTTGCTGGATGTCTCGCCCTCGCCCGCTAGTCATCAGCTAGCGTATTGCCAGGACTATACTGGCACTGTCCTCCCGGGCAGACACGATTCGGATGCCTCAGCAATCGTGTCGAGGACTCTCTCAACCTGGTGCGCAACCAGTTGTCCGTGACCATGCAACTACTCCCCCATATTCCATTCCTAGCCGAGGACAACTCTCGGATCTATCTTAGCCGAGGACTACACTCGGATCTTTTCTTCCTTACGCAGCTCTCAGATTTGAGACTGCCTCGGTGATCTGCATATCCCGAGTACCTTCCTTTTCCTTCCATCTCCTGACTCAGAACGACTACTTGATAGCCTTCCTCGTCTATGCATGCAACATAATTTTACTCTGTCCCGTGTTGTGTTCCGTACGGTGCAACGCCTCAGTATAAACTCACACTACTTTATAGCATATATGAAGAAAATTACTACATTTCAACTCAACAATCCCGACTACGCAAATAGCAAGTAAAATCTCCATGTTCTATATAATGATAAGACGGGGTTATCCCCTTAGCTATGTGCGTTCATCTATTTTATTAGCATGCAAAGGTTATCGCCTGTAAACTAGCATGTAACATTCATTTTCTTAGTGTGCAGCTAAGTAGAGACAGGTTCACCGGGGCCACCCACCTTAGCGATGTATCGCATTGGTCGAGCGAGACTCCGGACGCGCCTCTGATAGCCTAAGTCTGACTCCCTTGAAGGTCCCAGCATGAATGCCTTTGCATCGAACGAGCCATCTCGCTGAGCAAAGCGGGTTGAATAGCTACATTTGTGCCATTTGAATCGGCCCTCCGGGTTGAGCGGAGCGGGTCGTTACATCATACACCACTCAGAACAAGTCTCGTCCTCGAGACTTCCTGAGCGCAACTCGTACTATCGCACATCATCTAAACCAAACTCCATACACCTTGTCTAACTTCCAAGGACTGTCTTAATGCCATAATCAATTATTTTTCTCACCATGCGTTATGCCAATACTTAGCCAACTCTCATCGAACGACTCTACCGTTTCAATGCTATCGAACTATACTCAACTCAATCGTTGCACTCCCGACTCAAAACCTACTACACCTGGCGCAGGATTGCCATACCCAAGCACGGAGTATTCTATAACTTAATGGGCACTTATAACTCATAATTGGGTGGTCTTGCCCAACTAGCTATGTTATCTCCATAGGAGCCCAACGCAACCGAACACATTGACAGTTTACTTGACGTCGCCCATCGAAACCCATCGTTATGCCTAAATCCAAAAGTTTGAATCACGGCTAATTTTCCAATCTCGTTTGGATCAAATCTCTATGAGTCACCGTCCAATCTCGCTAAGTAATTCGCACCCAATCACCTATATTTTCTGACCCAGTCTATATTGCGCCTTAGCACAGAGCTAACTCGTCCACCTGGGGTACGCTCTAATCCTTTGCGTATTTTGGTTCAGTGAAACTTAACTTCCTATTCGTTTTACTCGTTCCGTTCGCACGAATGCTTAATTATTTTATCTGAATGATCTCTTCGTACAACTTATTGCATTCCCAAACTCAGTCTCTTGTTGCGCCTTAGCGCAGAACTATCTCGGTAGCACGGGGAACGATACAATCTTTCCTCTATGATAATTTAGGTTGAGGCTAACCTATTTCAGTTGCCATACTCATTCATGCGAATCCGAACATTTTCCTTTACAGCTGCATCAGAGTTATGCATATCGCTAAGTCTGGATCGTACCCATATTCAAGGCGTCCCCCAAATATGTGTATTTCAACCAAGCTTAGTGACAGCTAAGTCTGACAAGCTACTCGTGAAAATCTATCGAAACGCGGATCGTTCTGCTATATGAATGACTGAACACTGGTTCGATTTAGTTATCGTCTACTCCAATCTCACCCAATTTCAAGTTTAGCATTACTAATAGCAACGCACATCATCCAAGCGACGATCCAACTCATACGCCAACTTATCTCCAATATCACCAATTCTAATCGTGAAAGTTTCGTCCGACAATTTTCTAATACCGTCTTATTTCTCACCGTCGCATAACCGATTCGACCAAATCAATTATTACCCGAGTCCTATCTCGCATTGCATTTTGTCTTAACACCAACATCACTAGTATACATTCTCAATTCCAAATCCTAACTCTAAGTCTCGTTGCCCCAGTTCCATCATTCTTCCCGAATGATACTCTAAAGTCAGCCACTCCAGTCTAACTTCAAGGCATAGGGTCGTCTGCTAGCTACTAGGTCAGCTCGCAAAGTCATAGGTACCGCTCAAATTTGCGACTCATCGTGCAACCGCATTGCACAACGCTCGCCCCAAACACCCTAAGGTCAAACCATTGTTCCTTTACACGGGTATTCTACCCAAGCTCGTTTCACTCAGATTTCTAAACATCGAGCACAGATCATCCTAACACACCAACACGTTCGTTCAACCGAACCCACGATACGCCCACGTTACAGGTCTAACCCATCGACTCGCACACACTATCTCTATCAACACGTTTGATAGAATTCACCAATCCATCCTCTTCTACGCTTGTATCACTAAGCCATAATTCCATTATAAATCATCGATGTATATCATAAACTCTAAGTCGTCCAGCTCGATCTGCGTATTCCGTTCATGAAACCATCCTGCACCTCTTATTTCATATTCTAGACTAATTTCTCACCCAAAAATCCTTAGATTCATTTGTATCCTGAAACTTGTCTTATCGTATTGAACCATAAGTCAAAATGATCCTTCAATTTGTCACATTTCGGTCTTCCACAAGTTCAATCATCCCCGTCGGACGTGATATCACCACGCCAACGCTCCCGCAGAATGATTGTCCTAATCCGGACGTGACGCATGTGCGAGCAAGAAGTTATACTCGCACAAGACAAGAAGGTCAATCGTTATGGTCATCATCGAACGAACAGACACCTTATCTTCACCTTTCGTTTTATCCCAAGTTGTACATTGATCCACCAAGCCATGTTCTTCTTAAAACCGTTCTTACCGCCACCAAGTTCGCCTAACTAAACCGTCTAACTTCAATATTACCATTTGATCGCTTCTTAGTCTACTCTTAGCATTCCTCAAACAACTAAATTCAAGTCCCAAACCCAAGTCTATCCCATTTGATATGTTCCATCATCGAGTTCATTCGGAATAATCACCGAACATGTTCCCTTGAGTTCGATTATCCCCGCCGTACGTGAAATCACCACGCCGGCGCTCCCGCAGGATAATCATTCTCGCTTGGACAGATTTCGGATGTTATCTTTCCGAACTTGATTTCAGGATCGCTCTTCCAAACTCCAAGCCAAATTTGTTACCGCTTACCTCAATTCCATCAAAATCCCAATTTTTCCAACTTACATCAATCCGAGCTATCTTCCAACCATTGTTATAGTCTAAAATTTCCCAAAAGTGAAATCATCGCATTCGTACTCAAACCAAACTCTATCTAGCGATATCCTACTCAAATCCAAATTTTTCATGCACGTTATCATTCGTTCGTGCCATTGTTTTCAATCGCACTACTCCGATCGCATCTCAGATTATTCAATCTTAACTCAAGCTTTTAATTCGCTGTTTCTACTCAAAATCGCTCGTACAATCCTTTAAGTTTCTCTGTCCATGTAATCAATTTCAATTGCCCTGAATTCCTATTCGATGTAAGCCTTATCCCTTATTCAAATCATTATAACCCGTTCGAACCAAGTATTGCATGCTCCTCCAAGTTCGCTTACTTGCTAGGCATTACCCGATCTCGTCGCTTGCCGCTAGACTCGTTTAATACTCCAAAATCCCTGATTTGTTCGAATACTTTTAAGCTGACCAATACACCACTCAGGGTTCGAGTTATACTCCATGAATCTGTACGACTCATCGTATCCATAATTCGCATAATCGAACAGGGACTTATCGTATACACCACTCATGAATTGAGTCATCCTAATAACTCCTGAATCCCGTTCGCATCCTTCACTCGTATTCCCAATTCGTTCCTTAGAACTCTAACACGATCCCTGTTCATCGCCTTAGCGATCTTAGACTCATATATACCTCTATTCATAGTCCTCCATACGGACTATACCCAAATCATAGCTTACCGTTACGGATAACCGTCTAGACTATATCTGAAAATTCCATACACGATTCCCATTACTCGCCTTAGCGGCACTCCGATAACGTCTCTACCGATTTCCCTTAAGCCAAACTTTATTCTTATCCAACAATACCCAAATCTCACTGCAACTCACTAGCACCAAGGGCCTTGGTGCACGATACTCCACACAACTTGGCCAAAAGGCCATGTACATAGACCATTGACTGAACGATATTCTTATCTCGCACTCTACTCGCTCGGTATTTTCATATAGACATATGACTTGCCGATTATAATACGAGTTTACTCTCACAATGTCTTCCACAGGTTGGGACAAAAGCCCACGCATCATAATCCCGTTCGAGCAATCGTATATTTCAAATGCACTTTTCGAAAATATTTAGACTTATTGTATGGAACATCCATCGAAGCATCGAGAGAGAGCATCCACCACTTCTTCAATACACAAGTTCAAAACTGAGAGAATCGAAATGAATTCCAAGGACGTAAAGCCGTGCTCTGATACCACTATGTCACGCCCCGATCTTCCGCCAGAACCGGCCGTCCCCGCTAGGCGCGAATCACCGCGCCAGCGCTCCCGCGGGACGTACGTTTCCATCGGGACGCGATGCCGCACGGGCCTGAGGTTGCACCCGCGCAAGGCAAATACCGAAACGGCCGTTGATAACTAGTTCACAGAGTCCACAAAGCGGAAACATAAAATGAATACAAGTATTGAATCCAAAATAAGCTCTTTATTGATATGAAGTGAAGATTACAAGCGGCGCTAGGCCGAGATTACAAATTGCTCATGCTCTCTCTCTCTCTTTTACATTGAATATGCCCTTAGGCTTAGAACCAACACAAATGATCTGGATGATGATGTTCCCATACATTATGTCTCATATATGCGAGCTCCAGGTCCGTGCGCCATGCTCAAAGACACCAAGTGCGGTCTGACGTCTCATTGCGCTAAGCGATCTCCAAAACCGTACGGGTTCCCCCTGCACCCTGCATGCAGACTGGTTGGGTATCAGTACATTGAATGCACTGGTGGGGAGGCCTCTCGCCCACGCCACAAAACAAGCACGTTTATTAGTTATGTGCACCGACTGGTTTTGTTGTCTTTCTATTCTTTTGCCTTAGGATCAGTTACATGGCAATATAAAGAAAGTAAATCTCCGTGTCAACTCAATGGTGTCATAATAATGAACAATTGAGTTTATCTTACCATTTCTTACCATTCGGCCTTCCCTGTCATAAGCAGCAATATAAACAATAATCTACGGAATATCAAGAAGCAACTGTGAAACCCAAGTGTTATGCCGTGCCTCTGCCTCACAAGACCCATTTTACTAGAACTATGTGTGATACCGTGCATCCATTCTACTTATGCAAATTATCGTGCAAACGCACTCCTTTCCGTTTCTCCTTTTCTCAATGCGGATAGCCGCTATGCAAACATGACTTATCTATATGAAGGTCACTGGCTCTGCTAGCCATATTGGACAATATCTGCTATGGACGACCGTCTTCCAAGCTCGGTTGCTAGCCTTGCTGGGCCTCCTAGCCGTCTAAATAGTCGACGCCCATCCAGGTCGGTAGCAAGCCTTGCTGGATGTCTCGCCCTCGCCCGCTAGTCATCAGCTAGCGTATTGCCAGGACTACACTGGCACTGTCCTCCCGGGCAGACACGATTCGGATACCTCAGCAATCGTGTCGAGGACTCTCTCAACCTGGTGCGCAACCAGTTGTCCGTGACCATGCAACTACTCCCCCACATTCCATTCCTAGCCGAGGACAACTCTTGGATCTATCTTAGCCGAGGACTACACTCGGATCTTTTCTTCCTTACGCAGCTCTCAGATTTGAGACTGCCTCGGTGATCTGCATATCCCGAGTACCTTCCTTTCCCTTCCATCTCCTGACTCAGAACGACTACTTGATAGCCTTCCTCGTCTATGCATGCAACATGATTTTACTCCGTCCCCTGTTGTGTTCCGTACGGTGCAACGCCTCAGTATAAACTCATACTACTTTATAGCATATATGAAGGAAATTACTACATTCCAACTCAACAATCCCGACTACGCAAATAGCAAGTAAAATCTCCATGTTCTATATAATGATAAGACGGGGTTATCCCCTTAGCTATGTGCGTTCATCTCTTTTATTAGCATGCAAAGGTTATCGCCTGTAAACTAGCATGTAACATTCATTTTCTTAGTGTGCAGCTAAGTAGAGACAGGTTCACCGGGGTCACCCACCTTAGCGATGTATCGCATCGGTCGAGCGAGACTCCGGACGCGCCTCTGATAGCCTAAGTCTGACTCCCTTGAAGGTCCCAGCATGAATGCCTTTGCATCGAACGAGCCATCTCGCTGAGCAAAGCGGGTTGAATAGCTATATTCGTGCCATTTGAATCGGCCCTCCGGGTTGAGCGGAATGGGTCGTTACATCGACCGTTCCCGCTAGGCGAGAATTACCGCGCCAGCGCTCCCGCGAAATGATTGCTTTGACCCACCCGGACGTGATGCTGCACGAGCGTGAACCATGCCCGTGCAAGGCCGTGGTTCATTGGCTGGCGGTAAGAGTTCTAAGCCACAGAGTCGCACAGATTGTCCGAGTGCAGCGGAAGCATAAACGCATAGGCCATTTGGTAACAGGTTCACTGAGTCGACAATATAGCGGAAGCATTGAATAACACAAGTTGAAGCAAAGCAACTCTTTATTGATATAAACAAGTGTTACAGGCGGCGCTTAGCCGAGATTACAAGTTGCTCAAGTCTCTCTCTCTGAAATAATAAAAGCGTGCCAAGTGGCTACAATTGTGGAATGATTGTACATACGATGTTCAGGCGATGTTCACAATATTATGTCTTGTATATGTGCTTCAGTTTCGGACACAGCGCTGCTTCGGAGTGATCTCCATGCCTTAGCACGCACGAAGGAGCATCCGCACCAAACGAGGTTCTCCCGCACCCTGCATACAAACTGGTGGATTATCAGTACATTGAATGCACTGGTGGGGAAGCTACTCGCCCGCTCGACAAATACAAACACGTAATAAAGGTTCCGTACACCAACTATTAAGTTGTCTTGCTAGTTGCCTTAGGATCAGTTTCATGCAAATATTGAATAGCCTACTCGTGTGGCAGTGCGTCGTGCGACATGAGAGAAAATACGACGAGACTTACCAACTTACCATTTGTCCTTCCCTGTCCAAGGCAAACATTATTAATTCAAGCACGGGCAAGTATAAATATTCATGGGCATTCATAATCAAAACCAAGGCAATGGCATATACAACACGAGAGTCGTTGTATCATGATCATTCAGGTGTTCAGTTGTTCTTGATGCGATACGATGACTCGCATGCGGATAGCCGCTAAGCGAGGATGACTTATCTATATGAACATGAGTCGCTGGCATAGCCATAAAGGACCAATCCAAGACGAGAATGGAACGCAACGAGAGAACACACGAATCGCTACGAACCATCTCGCCTTCACACGAAGGACCACGCGTGAAGTTCCATCAGGATCGGATCGGCCCTAGTGCCCCGGTGACCGTCCGTGGAACTGTACCTCATTTCCGAGTTGTCCGCGACATGCATGGCAGGGTCTTCCAATTATCACGAGATACACGAGAACACGAGTGCACTAAAACACGAAAACACGAGTACACGAGATACTTGAATCTTGATTCTTGTTCAGTGAATGACTTGCCTTGATGCATTCCCCTGGTTCGGGGCTGCCTTTGGTGACCTAACGGTCCCGGATACTTGCAGGTTCAATCATGCACGGAACGACTACTTAGTAGTCTCCCGGGGTTTAGATGAAAACAAGGCAACATAAAAGCAGACAAGCATGCATTTGTATAAACACAAACATTCACGATAGCTCGGGCCCGAAGGTAAGCCGAGGAGTGAGATCGTAAGGACTTCCCGAGCGACACATTCTAGGGTAGCATACGAGGGTCTGAACATATATAAGCAATATTTTATTTCTATGTTCTAGCATAAGCAATACAAGTTGGGATTATTCCCTTAGCTAGGTGCGTTGTATTCTTATTAGCATGCAGGGGGTGATTCACCTAGCGACTAGCATATATCATTCCAGATTTTATGTGTGCTGGCTAAGCAAAGGCAAGTTCACCGTAGCCACCCACCTTAGCGATGATTCGCCTCGGTAGAGCGATACGTCAAGCGAGCCTCTGAAAGCCTAAGCCGAAATCCTGTAGGGACAAGTCTGGATATCCTTTGTCTCAACAAGTATTCTCGCCTGAGCAAAGCGGGTCGGGACATGCACTTTTGCCGTTTGAATCGGCAGTCCGCTTGAGCGGAACGGGGTGTTACAATATCGATCATTCTGATTCTCGAACATAGCAATCAGCCTATCAATTTGGTCATCGCTCACACTCGCTGCGCGCGATGTCCCTTGGTTACCTGTCTTAGTCATCTTGCTGCAAAATAGAGTAGCTTGCATTAGTCTCATAACGTATTATGAACTTATTGCATGGGACGTTGGGTTTTTATACTTTTCAAGATCGGGACATTAACACCCTCGATTTACTTATATAGATTCGCAACCATTTTCAAAATTTGGGACTTTTGAAACCGTTTAAAAATTATATCATTTTTGAAAACGATATTTAAAGAGGCCAAGGACGTAAAGTCGTGCTCTGTGAACCTTTGACTGAAGGTAGAAGTTTCCATTTTTTGCATTCCTCTCGAAAAGGGTATCATACTTCTGCAAAGCGATAATATAAATTAAGTGAGAGTTTGACAAACCTCTTCCTAAGTAAATTTGATTCTACAAGTGAATATGTATATCGTATTATAAACTTATTATACAGCCGGAATCAACAAGTTGTATAGGTTTGTTTTTTATGTTTCTTCGCTTTTCTTCTTCTCCTCTTCTTTTTTGTGTTGTTCACTTGTTTGTGTAGGGAGGGAGGGGGGGCAGTTTTGGGGTAGAGATTGGGAGGGGTTGGGTTTTCACTTACTACGATACCCCACTTTTTACCATATTTTCGGTAACTGAAGGATTACATCTCAACATCAAAGGACCACAATCATTAGAGTTTACTAGTCACCTTCACGTGGGAAAAAAAATTCTCTCATCTTATAATAGTTTAAATATGATTTAAATATATTTTAATTATGATTTTTTATAGATATATTTTTAGAAATTTTGATGTGTGTTTAGTTAGATATACCATGTAAGTTAGTTCAAATATAATTTAAATATTGAATATATTTTAGGATTTGTTATATATTTTTGTGTTTGGGTATATGTTCAGGTATTTAAAAGGATTTTAGGTTTTTTTTTTCTTAACTAAGTGAGAAGATACATATGCCGTAGTTAAATGAAATTTTGAATTTTTTATTAATTTTGGAGGATATACAAATGGCTTAGACGACTCATTTTTAAACCATTTCCAAGTCGCCTTATAATAGTATGGATAACATAAAATACATACTAATGAAAGCATGGCTAAAAATGGAAATATCTGACACAAAATAAAGAGAAAAAGAATCTGATAGTGGATATAGTGACCTCCAAGACTTCTTCCCATTTTGCATTGTCTGGGAGTCCTAAGATCTGCCTAGCTTCGTGTTCAGTGATACCCTTGGTTGCTCTACGAATGTTTTGTACAACTTCTTGCGCTATACCAGTTGCATTGGCATCTGCAACAAACAAAGATGAAAGATATGTTAGTTCAGACATCAATGATTCAAGGAACCAACAAAAACTTCCCCATGGGACTTTTAGGCTAAGAGTGCACAACAAACAGAAGAGAAACCAGAAGTTTATTATAATTAAGTAAAAGTAGATTTTTCTAGAAATAGTTGGGGTTTTCAGTAGGGTTCAGTACTTGGTCCAGAGACTGACTATTGACTATCAAGTTACACGACACACCTTTCTTTTGGTTATCAAGTAGACTGTATGTCAATTCCTTCAATCATCTGAATTAATTATACAATGTTGCCTTCTCAAAGCTTGGAACTTTTCCAGGGTGCTTTGTTACAAAATTGCTCTCACATCCCATAACATTCTATAATCTAGGTAACCTTGGTTTAGAAGCACGCCTCAGGATACTGGCATGCAGTTGTGCCCAAGTTAATCTAAAGATTTGATCATAATGATGTTATTGACATTTGACCCAACTCTTTACTGATGAAACGAGTGAGTGGCCGGTAAAAAAGTAGGTGTGCCCTCTTCTCATAGCGCAGAGGATGAATTGTTATTTAATGATGATGGTTTCACATGGAGTTCATAGCAAGTTGCCACGGATGTTGGAGATGGAAGAAAAAATACTAGGTTACAACCATGTTCTGACAAAGAGAAGGGCGATTCAAAAGATAACGAAGAAGAGAATGTGCAAAACGAAGATAACTTATAGGTTTTAGCTTAGGAAAATGATCATCTTTATAGTTCAGTGAGCAAATGGAGACGAACTCTCTATTTTCATGAAAAAAAAATTCAGAATCAATATGTTATATTATGCATTACTCTTTATGTATGTATGTGCAATGTTTAATAGAATGGCTTGCTTCAATAGGGCGAGCGATTTCTTGTGCCTCAGGTGATACATGGTTTATAGTGCCTTAAGCTCAACTTTTGCTATTGATTTGCTTGCCTAATTTGGCCTCCCAAGCCTCGAATGAATTTTCAGAGATGTAAGATTTTTGCCTATGAAATTTAAACAATTTTCCCGTCAGAGTTCTACCTAGCAAGATGATTTGACCTTCTGATATGTTCCCTTCATAGATCTGAGCAGCAGCATCATCGCTCAAGCCTTCTCCCATCAAAATGTGGTCTAAATGCTCCATACAAGATTTGACAAAGTTACATCATATATGACCAATTGTCGACATGATATAAACCCTCTATGTTTGTGCCAAATTCCTGACCAATGTAGCTATGAACATGAGAGGGACATGCTACAAAACCTGGACGGCCCGTTGATAGGACCTACCTTTTGGATTGCAGTTTAAGCTCATGCAACCAAGGAACATCCTCCAAGTTTGTTCCTCTGGCCTATTAAGTGTATAGACAAAGAGGGAAGATGATAAAATTTGTCTATAGGAAATTGCATTCATCTCTATAACATATTACATCAAAGAGTGAATAAATGACAATCCTAACGCATCTTTGCTAACAAAAAAAATCCAAAATGCTTCCATTTATAAGGTCTGAGCAATAACTTCAGTTATACAAGACGTTGACTACATATGCAAGGGGGAAACTTTGCTCCTTCAGATTGAGACGTCATGCCATATACACAAGTAAAAACTTTGCACCTTTGGATAGTCTGTCATCTTTTCAAGAAGTGTACAGACATGTCAATAGATTTCTTAATTGCAATTCCACATGGTTGAGTAATCTTTCAATAAAAAGAGAATTCCAAATTTTAGGCTTTGGAAGTTATGAATATATTAGAGAAGTTAACTGCTATTTGTAAAGAATATAGGTACTTAGTATCCTTGCTTTAATTAATAAGATCAAAAATTCAAAGAAAACCCAGTTCACAAGGACGAAGTATAACAAAAACCAATAAATCACATAAAAAAAATGTCAGATTTACATAAAGAAACAAGCCAAACCTCTCCTCTTTTTTTTCCCTCATAAATGATGAAAGTGTATTAAAATTACACCTAAAATCGTTCCCCCCCCTCTCTTCAAATAGTGGCCTATGAAAAAAAATCAAAACCACCACATATAACAAGGATCGAGAAATCAAAAGCATAGTTCAAAATTTAAAAAAATGCTATAAAAATTACAAAGGTCGAAGAGCACACCTAAAGATTGAACATTTTTTCACAAATAGGGGAACACAAAATATTCTTAAAACACCTAAAACTTGATTTCTTTTCCTTTTTTTCTTTTTCTTTTCTCAAATAGGAGGAAAGCTATTACAAAAAACAATGATTTTCTTTTTTACTTTTCAGCCCCGGCCACAAAAGACGAAGAAAAACAGATACAAGGGTCAATCAATTGAGATTTTTTTTTTCTTAATTTAAAGAAAACACTAATCTGGAAAAAAATTCAAAGGGGGGAAAATAGTCTCTAACCATTGTGCGATCGCAAAGGTCACTCATTTCTCCTCAAATTGATCGATTGACAGTTGACCCCGATCCTCGTCGATCAATTTAGGCAAAATTGAGAGTGTGGGGATGATTAAACTAAAAGATTAGGGATTTCTTAACGCGAAAGAAAATAAAGTTAGGGTTGGGTTCTTCAGAAACATCTGGTCTTTTATGATGGGTCGGGTTCTGTTAGTGGACCTAGTTGGAGCCCAATCAAAAGGCCCATCATGTAGACCCCGTAATTGACTGGGCCTATTCCTTATGGGTTTGTCATTGATATGTAAATCCTTTGTTTAAAACATATAATATACAATGGATTTTTATTTCATGCACGGTACATCATTCGTGGAATCCGTGGACAGTTACGGATAATTATCACGCATCCATATTTTGGTGTTATGTACAAGAACAAAATCAATATATTACAAGAGAAAGTCTGACTCCGGATTTTCATTTATGCTGCATCATTCTCCTTCATATTGTAGGATTGGAGAGCCTCCTCTGGATTCACTTTCATACCTAGTGAATAAATACTAGATCGTCTAATGACACAGAAGCCCCGGCCAAAGAATGCATGAAAAAATAAAATAGGAATGAAACCAATTTAGGATGAAATTGAAAGTCAGTATATAAGGAAGAGAAATGCAAATATCTTAATTATTAAAGTCTATAATTATTAACACTCTAAGGAACAAATTTTAGTCATGAGTTATAATCCTTGACAACAACCTTGTATTGTTACGAATGGGTGTCTTGAAAATTCATGTTTAGTTCTAATATGACACATGGGTTTCAATCACAACTCATATCTCTTAATAGGATGGTATAAAGTCTCCAGACAATGTTTAAGTAAAGTTTCTAGATAAATACCACTGGCGTATATCCAAAGAGAGCCTATGATAATGACGACATGATAGTTCGGCATACCTCCGAAGAGAGTCTCGGGTAAAGACGACATGATATCTCAATTTACTTCCGGAGGGAGCTTATGATAATGATGTCATGATAGCCTAGGGTACCTCCTAAGAGAGCCTCTAATAATGATCGAATAATAGTTTATCGTACCCTCGAAGAGGACCTCTATGACAACATGATAGTCTGACGTACCTCTGAAGAGAGTCTCTCATTTAATTAATAATACAATGTTGGAAATGCCATAAGTTTTCAATTTATTTCACAAGTCTTCACAACTCTAGACAATGTTAACTTATAGATATTATTGTATTTCTCACGCCCCGCTCCCAGAATACTGGATAAATACGGCGACTAACATGGCCAACCGCACCTTGCAGAATACCGAAGCAAGCCGCAATATGTTAAAGTTGACTAGAAGACAGATGTGTAAACTCTAGCATGCTATGACGTCAGTCCTAAGGTTGACATATCCTATAATCTCAATCCAACAACACAAGTACAAGAGTAGATCATACATGAAAGTAAAGATGCGTCCCAAATTATATGTCACATATGATCATGAAGCTAGTAAAATACAAAATGCTGCACTAGCAGAGTTTAAATATACATGATCAATATATCAGCCATGGTCTAATATATACATCATGTTGACCGTAGTCAGAGAAGTGATATCAAAATAAGGGACTAACACTACCTCTTGCTAAAATACCACAAAAAGGAATAACACTACGAGGGGTGGAGGAAGGAAACCCACTCACGAGCCTCGACCGCAGTCCTACGAGTGCGAGCCATCTTGCTGAAAGCGCGATAGATCCGGGTTCTCTTCGGAGTAACCTGGCCATGCAAAGCTAGTGGGGTCAGAACCCCAAGCAATAAGTACCACAAAGGAGCTCTAGGTGATAGACCAAACACATCACAACATAAACAAAAGAGACATATAAGAAATAAATGCAGATTGAGACTTGTACGGTACCAACATACTCGTCTCAAGAATAATACTGGAAGAACTGATAATAAGTGCAGAAATGAAAGTAAGGCGATGAGCGACAAGAGAGCATAGGAACTACTCTGGATTGGGACCACAACCCTTAAACCAAATAAGGATCGGGGTTGTAGACCTTCACCCGAGCAGAACTAAGCACCATAACCACGCGCCGAAGAATAAATTAAAAGGGCGAGCTTAACGATTAGGCAAACATTGCACAGCCAAACATGCCTACGGCTTGCTATAATTAACTAACTAGGGTTATCACAAACCTAGTTACTAATAAATGCATGCTTTGAAGAATATCGCTACCACCGGCACTGCAGTTAATCCGGATGGCCAAGGGTACGCTTGTCTAGTACTTATAATGCACATCACAAACAATGATGGATAAGGAACTAAAACAGATAACTGATAGCATAACACAACATAAAGTAAGCATAAACTGGCTTTTGAAGATATAAGTGCATTTTTGTAAATGAGATTAGTTTTATAAACAAAAGTTTTTTTTGGTAAAATGGAATTGATTTTGTAAACATAAAGAGATTTTGTAAGTGAAACTGATTTTTGTAAACATAAACTTATCGGTAAATAGTCTGGTAAAATAACTAAAACTGAAACATAACTGGAATATATACTGGAATGCATATACTGAAATACAAAATAACAACTTGTAGTGCCGCAGCACGCGTAAACTTGGTTAGTCATGGAGCCCTTGCCTAGCAGGGCTGTTCTATGCTGCATGGGGCTCTTGGGGATCGGGGTAGCCGGTAACGCAATATTCTTCCCTCCCGATGATCTAGGTAAATATTATCTTATTTAATCATTACTAAATTATTTCAAGTTCTCGAGTCGTGGACACTCGAGAACTTCTTTAGAATGACGGATCACGGGTACGAGCTTTTTACGAGTTATCGTATCCGCGACTCGCGATACATTGGACAATACTCACACTCGATTGCCCGATGCCAAATACAATAGATTTTCATACACAATTAATTCCACGGTGTCGTGAGGATTATGAAATAGTACATAAACTGGTCTGGTAATATAAACTTGTATCGACATAAGGAAGCACACCACAATAATCACTAAAAGAATTTACTAAATGAAACATAATAAAAAGGAACACAAAATGCACTCAAGAATTTCTGGCTGCATGCACCCACTGGCCGCATGTGCCAACTGGCCGCATGGACTCACTTGCCGCATGGACCCACTGGCCGCATGCTCCCACTTGCCGCATGCACCCACTGGCCGCATGCTCAGGGTTAAAGTCTACTCCTCGGGGTATGTGTCGAAGTGACGAACATTTTAAAAAATAAAGTGTCAGAGAAGTGACATAAAGTGATTGATGTCACATGCCATAAAGTGTGTCAGGAAGAAAAGATAAAACCATACAAAGATGTGCATAAGTGAAGCAGAGTTATGCGGCAAAAGAGAAGAGGCGCATAGTGCCAATGCCGCATAAGTCCGCTTGCCGCATGCTCAGACTGCCGAATAGATGCCCCTCTTGGACTTAGCAAATTTTTATTCGATCAACGAGTGAAAACACAAGCAATTCAAGGATTAGCTTCAGAACACTTTGTGTGATGTAAAGTCATGCGTCCAACAAGATGGACGCATACTGTCAGTATGCAGCAGGGAGTTCAGGCCGCATAACCCTCTCGGGCCACATAACGCTCTCTGTCGCATAGGTCGCTAGCCGCATGAAGACTTCGTCTTCTCCAACAGCAGGTTCAGCCATGGCCGAAAGTTGCAAAAAAAATATTTTCTTCATAAAAACTCCATTTTAACTCCAAATTAAGTGGATCAAAAGCCAAAATGCTCGAAATGAAATGCTCTAACATAAGGAACAACTATTTTTTTCGAAAATACTAAGTTTTAATAGATCAAAGCCAAGAAAAACTCATAAAACCCACAAAACCCCTAAACTTAAAACTTAAATCTACAAAAATTTATACATCAAAATTCAAAACTCCAATAACTAAATATAATCATCAACTCAAGGAGAATAATTTTTTAAACAACATATATATGAAAAATCCGAAAATCAAGGTTTCACCATTGAGCAAGATGTACTTGCCTTGGGTGACTCCTAGCCTTTACCTCTCACGGTCCAAGTCACAGCAACTTCTCCCTAGGGTTAGGGTTAGGGGAGTTTGAGGGAGATGAGGAAGAAGGAAATGAAAAAATGAAGAAGAAAGAGAAGAAAGAGAGAGAAAAGCTCATATATATACTAAAAGAGGAGAAAAATAGGATTTAGTCATGGGTTCGCCCCAAAAGAACCGAACCAAGGTTCCATTCTACATGCGGGTCCTAAACCGGGTCTATGACAATGCCAATGGATATTCTACTGGTCTCGGGTGGTCTCTCTCAACAACAGAAAAAAATAAAACAATAAATAAAATGACATGAACCAACATTGAGAAAATATAGCAGGAATACATTATCAGAAAAAAATAAATCCTATAATTTCAAGAAATACCAAATCTGAAATTGGATGTGACAGTATTCCTCAAGGTGAATTCTCAAGAATACATAAAAGCAATATAACGACGTCAAGTGAGGTTGACAAATATTTCTAACAAGTTTCGGATCAATCGAAATTATAAATCGGCTTGTGCACTTTAAGTTGTCGCATATTTGGAATGCGCAAAAATCTAGAGATGAATAACTCCACTTTTGGATATTATTTTGGAATCTACCAAATGGACACTCTTCATAATTGGTTAAATTCACAAGCGCAAAAATTTATATCAACCGAGGTTACAATTTGGCCTACACAAGCATTCTAACAAAGTGTGTCAGAAACGAAATAGAATTTCAACACTAAACATCTATGTTTAACGGTGTGTAACTCATAGCTCCAACATGAAAATATTGTGTATTATATAGTTTAAGATACGTCTTTGAATGTTCTAAATGTTTTAAAATCCAAATTACTTGAACTATGTTGTTTATTACACAAAAACTAGCTCGGAAGAATATTGCACTAACAGAAAGACGATTAGAAAGCAATGCACTTACGAATTTTATACTTAATATTTCGGATAATCTGGTTATGCAAAATATGGAATATCATATATATAGTTGGAAAATCAAGAAATCTAGCTTTTTTTCTTCTAAAATTAAATTTCTGATTTGGCATGATTAAATTCAAGAAAAACTGAGTATAACAAACATTTAGATTGTATTACACAAAAGAATGAAGAATTAGAAGATGATGACAATGAATGGAAGTTCATTTGAATGCATTGGAAAAGTGAGGACCCAGGACTGAACCCAAAGGGGCTACATCCAAAAAGACTGGCCTTATTCTAAAGAGAATGGTTTTCATGTCCACTCTTGGAAAAGAAAATACATCTCGCACATAATATGCTTTTTGGGATAATATTTTGTTAAACGTCACCCATCCGCCACTACAAGATTGGAAACACAAGTTCATTGGTCTTTGAAATAATTATATATTTGAGCTTCCATATGCCAAATGACTGCCACTCGATGTATATTTGCAACTTACGAATGTTATCTTGAGAAAAAGAAGAAGAAGAAGCTCCTTTGATATACTTTGCTTTCATTTTTTCAACAAGTTGTTGCCCACTTCAGAAATGGTTCTTGATTCATATTTCTCAACATGGATCAGGTGATCAGTTCATATCATAACTGAAGCACCTAGATAACTATATTCACAACTCTTGACAAAAAAAACTCACACAATTTCTATGAAAAAAGACAGATTAATGAAGACATTTATATTAAGGCAATTTGTGGCCATTTACAGAAAGAAAAAGAATATCACAAGCATCCCCTCAAGGTTAGAAGTTTTGCTTTTGTTCCTCTCTTTTTTTCACCATCCCTCTCATTTCCCAAAATGTTGTTTCATATCCCCCTTTTCTTCTGAGGTCAGCCTTCGCCCTCACTACCTAGATATCTCGCATTTTGCAGAGTGACCCAGCTGCTCGATCTCCCAGTTCAGCTTTGAAGCAACTCTTTCGTGCCGAGGAAAGTACTCCTGTGAAATAGAAAAAAGGAGGCTGTAATTTTTCACTTTTAAGATCGTATCGGGTATTTCTTTGTAAATATGTGCCACGATGCTCAAGGTAATTATAGAGTTTGCGGACGGTCAAGATTCACACAGCCCTACACCCAATATATGGAGGATGCTTAATAGCTTACGCAACTTGAACCCACATCCTCTAAAGTGCAAGCACCAAGCTTCATTTAAGAGACATTCGCGTACAAATGTTGAAAACAATCATATGGACTAACTAGCAAGAGATCCTCTCGAGCAACTTGACTCCAAAAGGTTAAGTTAAAGAAACAGTATTCATTGATCCAGAAGTCACGATTTTGATTTTTGAAGGCTCTAAGTACTCTAAAATTTCAGATTTAATATAATATATAGGAAGGGCATAGCAACCAGATTTTATCATTCAAAAGCAGAATCAGAAAGCAGGACATTTTTTTATATACGTAGAATATTGAGTAATGAATCACATAGGATATTTTAATAAAGAGGTTCAAAGGCGAAGAAAAAATAATAAAAATAAAAAATTTACCTCCAATTTCTTCACCAGTTCCTTTGCATTAGGAGCAGATACAATGATGTGACGAGCAGTCGGGTTGATAAATCCTTCCTCTACAGCTTTGTCTATGAAACATAGCAATGAGTTGTAGTAACCATCTACATTCAGCAATCCAACCTAGAATAATCCAAGAACGAAAATGCATCATGAGGCAAAGTCAAGAACAATACCATCCAAACATTAAAAAAAAATTGAACCATTTTCACAACACACAACATTTTCTAATCACAATGACAGACCAGGCCGAGTATTTCAGTTAAGGATTAATACATATATTGATATTGCAATATATCTATATTATGAAAATAAATTGGGGTAAAGTCGTATAATGGCGGATACAGCCAATATTGATTTTCTTAGGAAGCCGGCATGTTTTAAGAAACAGTGATTTTCTTTAAATTGAGAAAGCTCACTTAAATAAAAATTCTCGATGTTTTGTTTTTCTAGAATAAAATTCCGGTATATGGTAATTTTAGCCAATTAATCTTGATCGAAGAGAAATAAATCTACAGACTAAAATGAGCATCAACCATCAAAAAATACAATGGCAGTAACTCCTTACAGGCTTGTCATGTATGCCAAGTTGAGCCCAGGTGATCACTTCAAGCAGCTCCTCAAGAGTTCCATATCCACCTGCAAAAAATGAAAAATCTATATAAACTCTGACCTCTGATCTGTATTAACATTTCAATTTTGCTACCAGATTATTATTTACTTTTATTACAAATACTGAAGTTCAGGTGGTCAATATTTCTCCTTTGGTGCAAGCACTTAAAAACTTTTTACTACATTGATAGAATGGTTCTTGCAGAAGTAAGGAACTCATCCACCCCATCACACAGGAACCATGGTGAAAAGTACAATCACTTTATTGTTCAACACAAAGTTCAAATTTTTCAGTGCCATAAGTTGATTGCCCCAAGGGTTGCTTTCAAAGAGATACCATTTCTTCTATCCCCATCCATGTACAAATTTCTCTGATGTGGCTGGTCCAGAGCTTTCACTACTTGAGGAAATGCTAGATATCACATAATAATTGCTTCTTCCAACACAATGCCAATAAGAAGACCTTCCCTTCTCTTTCTAAGAGTTTTCAAAAGCAAGTGCTTGAATTCTCTGAGCTTTCACTATTCTAGGAAATGCTAGATGGCACACTACATTATCATGAATGATTCTTTGTTATCAGTTTTAGAAAACAGGAACATCAACTTTTGATTTTGAGCAGCCAGTCAAGAGGACTCTTAAGTAACTATAAGAAGGAGACATTATTGGTGTCTTTTCTAATAGTTGATTTGCCTTGGTAAATTCTAGTGAAAAAGTTCCATGCATGATGCAGGTGACACACTCACCAGGCAAGGCAATAAAGGCATCAGACTGCCTTGCCATCTCTGCCTTCCTCTGGTGCATGCCTGCAACTGCCTTCACCTCCCCTACTGTTTCACCAGTTATCTGCAAAAAAAAAAAAAAAAAAAAAAGTTATTTCCCACTAAAGAGGAAAGTAAAGAAAGAAGAAGTTTTTGCAAATACTTTTTATGGGTCAAACTGTCAAAGTGCAGAGACTGCAATGATGGGGTGTAGCAGGGGGTGGGGGTGGTTTGGCACAGGTTGGAGTAACAGAAGTTTGGCGGGGGAGGATATCTACAATCTAACATGGAAAAATATACAAAAATCCTAGAGGAACTCATGAGTTCTTAATTTTTAGAACTCCATTGGATTATATGCATTTGATCCCTTGATTTTTCTTCTCCAATGTTAGTTAAATTCACGTGTCACATCCATATTGCAACTTATTTATTTTGAGCTCTAATTTGAGTTTATGTAGTCGAATTGAAAAAGTATAATTGCACTAATGTGTCTTTGTGCTAACATTTTCTTATCCTTATCCATTGCTATGTTCCAAGTATGCGGATGCCGATAATGGGTAGGCATAGTAACTAGTCCCCTATGTTGCATGATATGGACCGGGATATCATTTTCCATGTCCGTGCGACACATATCAATTGTTTCAGAAAGTAAGAAAGAAAAGAAAGCAGTAAAAACTATTTACTCCAAACATTGGTAAAAAGATTAGAGTCTCTTATAATATTCGAAATTTGTCCAGAAGAAGGTTTTGGTCTCGTTCTAACGTTTTGCTTGGACTGACCGTCCAAAATGGAGACATAAACACAAAATTTTAATATTATACGAGACCCTAAAACTAAATGCAAATTCTAAATATTATAGAGACATAAAGGAAATATAACGGCCAATCCAAGTCAACCGCCGTCAGGATGAGACTAAACCGACAATATGGAGACCTAAACGCAAAATTCGAATATTATTACGAGACCCTAAAACTAAAGAACCACGAGACCCTAAAACTAAAGAACACCCCCCCCAAAAAGAAAAAAAGAAAAAAAAAGAAATGCTGAATAATAACAGGAGGCAATACTGTAAACTTTGTCATGACAAGCAGTACATACCTCTCTATCCATGAGTGTCTTGGGAATGACACTGCAAAATAGGAGAGAACAGACAGAAATGAAATGCCACCCTTGATCATTCAACACTAGAGTTGGCACTGAAATATTGTACTGTGAAACTACAGGCTAAACTCACCCAATGACATGCCTCCCTCCATCATAGACAGCCTGGGAGACCAGACCCATCAGCCCAACACTCCCCCCACCATACACCAGGTCAATGTTCCTTGACACCTGCACCATTCATGCATGCAACCAAAATTGTCTATATGTATCATTGCACAAAAGAGAAACTTATAGTAACAGAAGACAGTAGTCAAAAGTAAAAGAGAAGAAGAAGAAAGAAGAAGAAGAAGAAGAAGAGTGTTGTCCTTGTGTACTTGCTTCATATACAGTTTCAAGACAGTCAAGAAACTAGTTAAACCAAGTGAAAGTACCATTATTATGTTGTAAAACTAAAAATGCACCTCTTTGTGCATTTCATAAAATGGCAAGTGATATGTACAAATATTTGATGTAATTAACAAAGTTTGGGTGATATATACCAGCTCTTGGCCAAGCTCTATGGCAGCATCTTGGTAGCTTCTCTTCTTTCCTTGGCTGCTCCCACAGAAGACACAGATCCTGTTGAATCTGGACGATGCTGTCATCATTTCTTTCTCCCTCTCCATTTCTTTCTCCCCACTCTGTTTTTTTTTCTTTCTTTCTTCTTGGACCTTGCTTTAGCTTTAGCTATATTAGCTTGTTCTGTTCTCTCTCTAAGGAAGGAAGGAAGGAAGGACGAACTACAACACTTGGCCACTTTTTTAGTGAGTCCACCATGAGCTTAAATAAGAGTCTTCGCACGTGTGGAAGGCCTCACACGCAGGAAATGATGTTTAAGAAGGGGTGAGTGGTGTTAATGTTACCCACACTTAATTATCTCAAATATATATTTGTCCCACTTAAGAAAATTAATTAAATGAGTGAAAAATCTCTCTAATAAAATTACATTTTTTTTTTTTGTAAATTTTGGCTCTCTTTCTCAACAAATGCCAATGATTTAGGATGGATGTTCTCTCTCATTTAATTTTTCACCCTAAACTTATTTATCCTTTTATATACAGTGAGCACAAAACAAACTTTTTTATGTCTTTTACTAAAAAATATCGTGTGTCCGTCACATTAAGCAACATACGATCATTAAAGTTTGAGTAGGACCGGCCCAGGGATAAGTCTGACAAGACTTCGAATTTGGACAATCCTCCCTTTGCTAGGACAGCCTTCCAGGCTTAGAGTGATCCTACAAGTGGTCGGTGTTACGGATGACCCCCTAGGACCGATTCCACATTAAGGATCAAGGGACAACCAAAATTAGTTTCGAATAGGACAACCCAATCCTCCGGACTGGCACCGGGTGTGAGACGTCTTTCCTGGTGGTTGTTGGTTCGAGTCATGGAAGAAACAATTAATTTTCAGTGAAAAAATAATTGATACCAACGGTACTTATGTGGACTAGACGGGTCGGGTGTGGACTTTCAGACCGAGTGCAGGTAGGGGTGAGCAATTCTCGGTTTTTAACCGAAAATCGAACCGAACCGGACCGGACCAAAATTGAAATTTGGTTCAGTTTTTAATCAACCGGTTCGGATTTCGGTTTTATCATTTGATTAATTTCGGTTATCGGTTCGGTTTTCGGTTTTGGATTCCGAAACCCGAACCGAACCGAAAACCGAATCACTACATTATAAAAGAAAAAAAATCGGTTTTTATGAATTTGGTATACACTCACCACTTGATATAAAATTAGTTTATTGTTATTTTTGGTACACAATTTTGGTTTTTCTCAGTTAGGTTTGGTTTTTTTTCGGTTTTTATGAATTTGGAATACACTCACCACTTGGACCTAAAAAACCGAACCGACCGAGAACCGAACCGATTTAATTCGGTTCGGTTTTTTCGGTCTTTACAAATTCGGTTCGATTTTCGGTTTTGCAAAAAAAGATTTTCGGTTCAGTCGGTTTTTGGATATTCGGTTCGGTTTGAACCGAACCGTTGCTCACCCCTAAGTGCAGGGACCTTTAGATCGGGTATGAGGCCTACGGACCGGGTTGGATCTACAAGCAGTGTATGGACCTACGGACCGAATATGTGTCTTTCAAGACTGAATTGTACGTAATAGTGGTTGTGTTAGGATCATCCCGTCACTAATAACCCTAATGAATTACACCTTTATTACCATTTCCATGTCTAACAGAGTAACTGAGTGGGCTCTATGGAGTAGGTAAAAATACTGATTTCTAATAGGATATTCCCATTAACATCTTCATTTTTTTTTTCAAGCATAACTACAAAAAACCAAATTTTCAAAAGTTTGGAGCATATTATATCACAGTATATCCACAATTAGTTTGAAGAGGAAGGACCACACTCTTCTATTGACTCCATCCTCTGCCAGCTGATATGATTCAAGTGTGTTAGGCAGAAGGTCCTCCATGATCCATATAGCTAGCACTAGCAGTAGCAATGAAGGATATAGGTGTTGACATAAATTAAACACACACATATGTGTGTGACAATTTCTACAGTGACATATTTTTATATAAAGCAACTGACATCTCTATAGTTACATATTCCACCCCCTCCCCATTCCCCCATGCTCTCACCAGACCAAGCATGCTCTTCTTCCTCCACGCCATTCCCTTCCCCCACTAATTCTCAATTGCTATCATGCCCCCCTACTCCAACCAAAAACATACATATAGAAAACTACAACCAACAACCCCCACCCCCTCCCATCTCATTCTCCCAACTTACTAATATAATAATATATATCAATGTTTCAAAAATCGAACCGAAAATCGATCAGCTAAATTGGCTCAAGTAGGTTAATCCGGATTGGCCAGTTATATAAGCTTACAATTTTATATTGAAGAAGTTGTGCATATTTACCATAACAGAATTAGTCAAGAAGCAAACATATTAACTTTGATTGCATGTAAAATCCAAAATAAAAGTCGAAAGCCATGATCAAATCGATTCAAAATTCAGCTGGTTAGATGGTTCGCTAGTCTGACCGGTCGAATTTTTGGAATAAAAAAAATTAGTCGGTATTAAACGAGCACAAAAGAACTATCAAGGAGGTTCAGGAGTAGAACGGTTCAACCAGTCGGTTCGGTCCGATTTTTAAAACACAAATATATATTATTACTAGCCATATCTCACCATGACACCATCCAACAAAGTATAGCACATGACATGTGGGCCATGATATTCTCCTAAGATATTATGGTCCACATGTCATGAACTATTTGATATATGTGTTATTGCTGAGGACTCAATTGTTAACAGTTACTTCTACTGTTGTGTCATGGTAGTCCACATTGTCAGTTTTATAATTGATTTGGTTTGCATTCCCTAGGTTGAAGGACTAAGTTGCTAACCTTGCTCATTTGAAAAGTTAATTAATTAATTGGGAAACTATAGTTTATGGCATGATGTTTTGAGATCCCCAGAAAAAAAAACCCTTTTTTCTTTGGTTCTTCTTTTTCTCCTTTGTGCTTTTGTGGCTTCTGATTTCTGGAATGCATCACAAAAGTGATACACCTTTGTTAAGGTGTTAGGCTTGTCCTGATTAGATGTTAAGACAAGAGAGGAAAGGATTATTATGCATTAATTGATTATCCTAATTTTATTTCAAAGTTAGCAAATAAATACAAAGTCTTAGAAACTTGTTTGGGTATCAACATTTTATATTATCCCTCTTGAGGGTTATGAATACTAGTCTAGGCTTATTGATACTCAATAAATAACCCCCAAGTGTATATTCCAATCTAATTGTATTTGAACTCCTAAAATACATAGTTCAACCATTTTCCATGATGTTTCCGAACTCGAGTGACCCTTATGGTTACCGGGGTGAGATATAACTTATAAAATCCTAACTGGATAGCGAAAGATTGGTGGATCGAGCCACGATGACGTATTATTCCTTCCATTTATTTGATGGAAATTGGAGACAGTTGGTCCAAAGACATGCAATACAACGTGCACAAAGTCTCGAACGTTATATCGGACATCTAAAAGAAAAATCGTATCCCCTTAATGTTTGTGTGCCTTTTTAAATTTCTAAGTGTAATTTTTCGTTGAAGGATAGATTAATTGATAAGCGGACAACATATAATAAGAGAAAGTGCGTCATCAAATTTGCAACTCCTATAGCACTTCATCTTTATTATTTTACACAAAACAAAATTTTAGCAGAGCAATTAGTTTGGAATTAGAGGGATGAAAATCGTATATGTTGGATTGTATTTCGTTTTCGGTTGAGTCCTCAAAATGTGGTGACAATAGAGTTGATAATTTAGTCCCACATCGAATAGGAAGTGAGATCATAAGGTATATATAATTAATAGCCTTACATAAAAATTTTCTTTTAAGGCATATGGCCGAGTCCAATATCGTATCTCATGAGCCAACTCTGGTTCAGGTCATACTGCATTCCTAATAAGTGGTATCAGAGTCCATGGTTAAGAGGCTTGTTTGGACGGCTTTATAAGGACTGGTTTGGACGGCTCTAACTGGTTCGAAACAGATTATGCTGAACGTTCATACGTATAATTGGATGATACGAACTCTCTTCTTAAGGTGGAGTAGGAACATCATTTATAAGGTGGTCTGAAGGTGGATCAGACCTAAGGTTAGAGGCAACTACACGAATTTGTTTCAAAGATAAATCTGACGCGCTCAAGGTAGAACAAGACGTTGTGGTTGGCACACAATGATGATGTTGATGAACGGTTTGGTTCTGTGGTTGAACGAATTGAGATGACAATATGTTAGATCTTTTGGGTGCTCGACTGGTGGAAAACAAGTAAAGGTAGTCGGAGATGCTTGATTGTTTGCCTATCGAAAAATGAACTAAGGTAGAGATTGCTTGATTGTATCTCTTTTTCGGTTGAACCCTCAAAATGTGGTGACAATGTAGTTGATAATTTAGTCCCATATCAGACAGAAAATTGGATCATAAGATGTAGATAATTAAAATTGATTCAAGTCTTATATAATTTTTTTTTAAACATATAGACTAACTCCTGTTCAGATGACACCGCATTTCTAACAATATCCATCATGCTCCCCATGTAGCATGCATACTAGAGGATCCATTTGCTCTACTGGTATGTGTGAAAATATAAAGTTCTCTCTCTCTCTCTCTCTCTCTCTGAGTCTCACTGTCTCCAATTAATCCATACACAAAAGATCCCTTTTGCCAACCCAACCCCCGACCTCAAAGTACATGCACTTCTCTTTCACTAATGCTCTTCATGCATACAAGCCCATAACTTACCAGTACACCCCCTCTCATGCTCATGCATCACTCCAAGACTAGCTAACATTAATTTAAAGTCCTTAATTCAGTCAGTCATAGGTCTTTGATTAGTTTGATCCCCCCTAGCTACAAATTATAATCTCAGTGTTTTTCATCACTCACAGTCTACAGACATTCCCTCACACACTCACATATGCTTGAGTGCCACGAACTTTGAAAAACAAGTACTTATTGTCTTGATGAACCCATTAACTAATCTTTATATATATTCCCTTTTCCCATGTAATTAATTATGCACACAAGACTGTGATCTTAATGTTTGTGCAGGGTTGGACACACTCCAGACATCCTCATTGGCAGTCTTTGCAAAGGGATGATGGGAAAGTTTGCACCCATGCCCCTTTATCTATACAACCTAAGACATCATAAGCAGCTATGTCTGCTTGTGCTGGCCAATCACCTGATATCTTCTTGGAGTGACGCTAGCTGGGAGGGACTTTTTGGAAAGGCATGCATATTGGGGGGGGGGGGGGGACTTACTTGCTGGTATAATGAAGTGTTTTAAAACTCGTAACGGATAGTCGGTTCAACCGGTTAATTCATGAATCGGTCATTTAATATTAATTTACTAATTTTTTAAAATTCTACTATAAATAAATATTTTTTGTAAAAATCAATGTACATAAGGGATCACTACTAAAATACAGAGATTTAGTGACGGAATGTTGGCGACGGCTGATCTCTGACGCCAAATAACGACATCTCAGCGGTATTATAACGACCAAATACAATAGATCAGAAATTTAATATGATTCCGTCGCCATGTCGTCACCGGATTGCGCCACATTACGCGGGAACTATGCCGTAAACCTTTACGATAGATTGGCGACGGCTACTCGATTGCGGCGACGTACTAGGACGTCGCTGGCCTGTCGCCTATGTCTGTGCCCTAAGTTAAAAGAAAATAAGACCGATCAAAATTTAACATTTTGATCGACCGCTCTCTCTCTCTCATCTCTCACTCGACTTTCCCTCTCTCCCTCTCTCCAGCGTTCCCCTTCCCGTTGTCCCCTCTCTCCGGCGACCCCCTTCCCGTGGTCCCCTCTTCTCCGGCGATCCGCTTTCCGTGGTCCCCTCTCGCAGCTCCGACGTGGTCGTGCCCACTCCCCTCCGCGTCCATTCCCCCTCTCGGCTCCTCAGTAGCCTCTCCTCCTCCGTCTTTTCTCCTCCCCCTCTAACATGTCCCCTCCTACTGTAAGTTCTAGATCATTTGATATCTCAATATATGTTGCTGTTGACATTTAGGGTGTACCATTTGGGGATGATTTATGTGATAATTTTTTGTTACTACTCGATATTTGGGGATAATTTTTGTGATGATTTTTTTGTTATTGCTCGAACTACGTGATCGAAAACTTTGTCATCGTATTTGTCGTAGAACTTGTTGAGGCTTGTAGTGCCGATTTAATATGAGGACAGTTGTGCAGACTTTACAACAACTGTGATTATATATGTGGCTGCACAGCGAGTGCAGTATGATATATTAGTGTGATTATATGAGGTTGAGTGGCTAGGTATCAATGTATCCATGATACGTGGATGTGAGAAAGAGAAGAGGTCTGTGGCACAATGTGTTATGGGTGTATGAGTGTGAGGATAAGTACGTAGTATCAGTGAGTACTAAGCTTTTGGGGGTAGAGCTCGGGTCTGTAGGTGTTTGCAACTTTGGATGAACCACCACCATAGAAAAACGAGTTCATAAGATCAAAATTTAGATTGTCACAACATGTCCTAGCTCCAACTAAAGCATATCATACAAACCAATTAGAAATTTTGGATTACTCCTCTATGAAGCAAGGACTTGGCCCAATAACGATGAGGCATAGTCCATGCAGTCATTTGACTGGCGAGGTAGAGACCATGCAGCCGTATATAACATTGATTGTCCTTCGGTCCCCATCCCTCGGCAATGATGATACCACAAACCATCATTATATTTTATATTATGAGCTGATGTCTTAGCATTACATTATGTGGGTTCATCTTAATTCTGTTATATCCTTCATATACTATATTTGATAAGAACATATACTACATTGATGTACATAACTTAGATGATTCACACTAATGAATGCTAGAATAAATTTTGGGTAGCGTTCTGAGCCATCGATAACCGAATTTATGTTGATACTATGCGAAAAGGCATCACAGTGAACAAATATCGATGTTGTAACTTTCATATGTTTCTCAACTTTACGCTATAGTAGAATACGCAAAGTACGAATTATAATGCTTTTAGAATTTCCATCTAATGTCGTATGTACATCTAATTGCTTCTGTGTATTTTATCTTATGATACAAAATTTTTCACACCCACCAAGCAATGGATCGTTACTTGGTTGATCGTACGTGGATGTACATGCGGCAACACGAGAGCAGGATTGGTCTGAGTGACAATTTTAAGGCAGGCATTGAAGTATTTTTTAAGTATTCCATGAGAAAACTTGATTACATGGATGGTCCAAAAATTAAGTGTCCATGTGCTCATTGTCGTAATAGACGTTACGAAGAAGTGGTAATTGTGAGGAAGCATCTGACCCTTAAGAATTTTGTATATGATTACGACCTGTGGGCATTGCAAGATGAACTTTTTGCGGAAAGACAATCTGCTTTTGTTGTGGATGTTGCTACAGATGTTGCCATCGAAGATGATGTAGACTATGTTTAATATGGAGACTACAACTTGGCATTAGATATGGTGTATGATGCGCCAGGGCCTAATTTTCATCCGGAGGATCCAAATCCCGATGCAAAGGAGTTTTGTGATATATTTAAGGATGCAGATACTCCTATATATCTTGGTTGTGAGACTCATTCAGTATTGTCGGTAGTGAGGTGCTTGTTGAACATAAAGTCTGATTTCAACTTACCGCAATCTTGCTATGATCGGATCGCACAATTAGTCAAAGAGGTATTACCGAAAGAATCGAAAGAGCTTCCTAAAACTTCTGTAAATCAAAGATGATGGTCCGACAACTCGGACTGGGGTACAAAAAGATAGATTATTGTCACAACGGATGCATGTTGTACTATAAGGAGAATGAGGACAAAGAAAGATGTAGTTTCTGCCACGCGGATCGTTACAAACCAGTTTGGGAAAAAGAAAAGTTAATTAGAATAAAATAACGTCCGTACCAGTACATGCATTACTTGCCGATCACGAAGTGCTTACAGAGGATGTATATGTCCCTTAGTATAACAGAACACATGATGTGGCATAACGAGGAACATACAAAGGTTGATGGTGAATTGTCACATCCTTCCGATGGAGAGGCGTGGAACATTTTGACCGGTGTTATCCGAATTTTGTTGCGGAGCCTAGAAATGTCCGATTGGCGCTATGTTTTGATGGCTTCGCTCATTTCAGACAGTCGGGATCTCAATACTCCTGTTGGCCGGTGATTCTCACGCCTTAAAATCTACCACTATGGATGTGTATGAAGACTCCTAATATGTTCTTGACAGTTATCATACCCGGTCCCAAAATCTGACAAAGAATATCGATATATATATTTGCAGTTGTTGGTGGATGATCTGAAACAGCTGTGGGAGTTGGGCGTCATGACATATGATATTTTGAGAAAATAGAACTTTTAGATGAGAGATTCACTTATGTGGACTATCAATAATTTTCCTGCATATGGTATATTATCGGGATGGAGTATCTATGGCACCAAGTCTTGTCCGATATGTATGTAAAAGAGTAAGGCGTTCCATCTTAAACATGGAGGGAAGCCTCATTCTTTGACTGTCACTGTCAATTTCTACCCGTGTCACATCCTTGGAGAAAGAACAAGGAGGCATTTAGAGCTGGAAAGCAAGAACTTTCTCGTCCACCTACCAGATTGTCGGGATATGATATTTGGGAAGATGTGAAGGATTTGTCGACCATGAAAGAAGATCCAATATCGAACAATTATGTCGAGGGATTTGGATATAGACATAATTGGACCAAGCGGAGTATCTTCTGGGACTTACCTTATTGGAGAGATAATCTTATAAGACATAATCTTGATGTCTTGCATATCGAAAAGAATGTGTTCGATAATATCTTTAATACCATTATGGATATTAAAGGAAAGGCGAAGGATAATCCCAAAGCAAGACAAGACATTGCCGAGATATGCAAGCGTCCTTAATTAAACTTAATACAAAGGGGAGCTAGTGGACCTGTGAATCCAATAGCGCCATTCACATTAAGTAGGGAAGATAGATTAATAATATGCAACTGGATATCCAGATTACGATTTTCCGACGGCTATGTATCAAATTTGTCTAGATGCGTTGATCTCAATGAACGTAAGCCAACGGGAATGAAGAGTCACGACTGCCACGTGTTCATTGAAAGGTTATTACCTATTACTTTTAGAGAGTTGTTGCCTCATGCTGTATGGATTTTGTTGACCGAGCTATTTATATTCTTCAGGAATATTTGTTCAAGTAAGCTGACGGTGCAGTATATGGTTGAACTTGAGGAGAAAATTGTCTTGACAATTTGCAAATTAGAGAAAGTATTTCCTCCAAGCTTTTTCGATAGTATGGAGCATCTGTCGATTCATCTATCGTACGAAGCACGTGTCTGTCATGACCCGCACCCGGATATTCGGGCACGAGTACGTGGGTACGTCCAGCCTACGCCACAACATCGGTAGTAGAACGCTGTCTGGGTCAACTCTAACTAACTAACATCTCAATAAAATATATATGGCACCTGTCAATCATCTCAACTCCAAACGGAGGAACAATATGGTATCTCATAAATGTAACTATACTCAATCATAATACAAACTAAGGAAGATAAAGCACGAATGGAATAACGAAGAAAGAAATAAGATACAATCCACAAGTTTGAAATAATATACATGTCGAGAATCCCAATAACAGTCTAATACAAAACCACCAATCATAAACTAAACCTCCTCGGTCACTGTACTATGTCCTCTTGCTCTAGGGGAGTATCCTTTAAAGTCTCACCCTCCTGCGGGCCATAATACGTGGGACACAACTTCTCTAGCCAATCATCTGAAAAATATATCCAGTCCGGATTGGAGCGAAGTACATACCTTTGAAAGCAGTTTTAAATACATAATCGGGCATATATAACGAGCAATAAAAAAGGATACAAGATACACAAGTATAAGAATGAATAATACATATGAGAACATGCAAATAGTCACAATAAGAACTGGAAAGTAAATACTGAAATTATGGAAATAAACTGTAAGTAGAGAAACATGACTACTAGCTATGTGGTTTAGAGTGCAAGTTCGTTATATGATCGGCTTAGGTTGCACATGAGGTACAAAGGTAACTCCATTATACGTGAGGTGTATAATCGACATGCACATGAGATCAATAGGGCTTTGATCACATAACCAACTTCTACTTCCCCTCCCCAACCAATACTCATGGATCCAATCACGACACGTTACGAACATGAACACGATATAGTCACACTAGCACACGAAATATTGGATGCACAAGAAGCACATAAAAATCAATACCCGATGCACATGATGAAATACATGTGAATGAGTACCCGCTGAACACGGTAGGGGATAACACCTCCTGACGGGATCCATATAGTATCAGTCCATGTAACAAGTGTCAGAATCAAGTATACAGTTGCTCACTGAAGAAGACTTTCTGCCTGTTGTTGCTACAGCATTGAGGATATTGCACATGTATTTCACCTTGCTGAACTGCAGTGGCTGAATGTAGTGTGGTTGCTCCCTCATGCTGGACTGTGCTTGAGGTGGTTGATGTACTGCTTCCTCCCTGAGTGCACGAGCTTTCCTGCAGTTGGATTGATGCTGCACTGTGCTGCAGGCCTCAGTTTGCATACTGCCAGTGACTCCCTATGTTGCTATTACTGTGCAAGAGTTACACACAGATGAACATTTGCTGCAACAGCAAGTCTACTGCTCGAGATGAATGCCTGCAGTGACTGAATGCACTGCTTCTCTCCCTGCTGCAGAACTAATGCCCAGTGCACTGATGCACCGATCCATTGCCCGAGCTCCCTTTGTTGTGAATGCTGCAACAGATATGCCTTCCCCTTGCTGAACTGTAGTGGCTCGAGGTGGTTGATGTGCATACTGAACTGCACAGTGCATTGACATGCTCATGAAGTCTGCTGCTACTAAATCTCTGTCCCGAGCCCTCCTCTCACTCACACACAACTTACCAACACACACATACATATACATAGATACCAATATATATATATATATATATATATATATATATATATATATATATATATATATATATATATATACACACACACACACACACACACACACACACACACACACACTCATACATATATACATATAGATATACATATACACCCTCATACATACATACATATATATATATATATATATATATATATATATATATATATATATATATATATATATATATATATATATATATATATATATAATCACACATAGAATTGAGCAATGAAACAAATACGTGGAGTGCATCGCACTCATATCACACTCATTCTATGATACGATTGCGATACGGCTCCAACACACAACCAAATGCATCCCGAAGGACACAAACAAGTCTAGAATACTAATTATGAATAATAAAAATAATAATTAAATCGACTACATGTCCGTGTCAAGAAGTGACATGCACAAATCCCCGTGTCGGAGGAAAATCCCCAAAAATAACCCGTATCGCCAAATTGACGAGATACGACCTACATGTATCCAATTATGGACACAAAACTAGTCACAAACAATGAAACACACGTCAAATTGATCTAATTGACCAATTGACAAATACCACATGTGTCAATCTCGGAATTCCCCCAAAATTGACACAAAACACACATAACTTTCTCCATAGACCTCCTATGAATCTAATTCCAATTCCTATGGGTAGCCTATGCATGTGGGGTGGTTCCTTATGGTTAAATCTCAAATTTAGAGTCTACCAAGAGAGGAAAAACTAAAACATACCTATTTGGAGATGGATTCCTAATAAAAATCCTCAAATAAAGAATGTAGCCTCCTCCTTGTAGATCTTGGCCTTCTTCTTATTGATCCTTGTTTTCTTCTTGTAGATCCTTGTTGTAGTAGTCTCAATTGAAGAATAAAAAAATAATTTGGAAAGAAATTGAGTAGGGAATGGTGAGGGAATGAAGAAATTGGAAAGGGAGAAAATCTAGATATAATTGCAAATAAAAATGAGAAGAGCGATGGACTCTCTCTCCTCCTAATGTGGCCGGCCCTAGCCCCCTCTCCCAAGAAATATGAAGTGACCAAAATACACCTTGGGGCCTCTCATGGAGAAATTAATTAAGGAGGGAAGGTTCTAGTGTAAACCCCCTCGACCAATTTAGGGTTCAATTTGAATTAAATTGAGAGACTTAGATTTAATTGGATACAATTGGAATAAATATGCAATAATTATATGTCCTAATACACCTGGCCGATTGTTTCGAGGATGGAGCACCATACCAGTAGTTATCTTCCACCCAAGGTCACGAACATCTCTTTGACATGCCAGGCTACCCCTCTGACCATGGTGCAACCTTAGATACTCGTCATTGCGTCTCACCTTAGCTTCGCAATATTCGTAAGTGAGCGCCTTGCGCATTAGTTTGTAATTTAATTAAGTTGAAGCCAAGTTCACCAAAAACAGGACCAGACCAAGCCCGTGTACACCTTATTAATGGACCAGCCCCACCCCGAGGAACTGGTCGGCCCAAACCTCAATGATAGCCCATGAGAGTCAACACCTATAAAATACAACTCCTCCCACATGAAACCCTAATTCACTATTTATCAAAACCCTAGCCAAACCCTAGCCGTTTTCCCTTGCACCCGAGCCCCCCTGACTGCCCGACATCACCGGCCACCACCGGTCCACCTCAGTCACCGGACCCCCTCACTGCTGGACCACCATCCCAACCGTCCAACACCGCCGTCGACTTTACCATCACCGACTCACCCATCCACATTCGTCCATAGTCGCTGCCCCGAACACCCCGCCGCCTCTGGCACCGCCGACCACCACCGTAAAGTCTTCCCCGACCTACCCCCATGACGTGTCAGCCGCCCTGCGCCGTTCTCAGCCCGTGCCGACGCCGCCAAGCCCGCTGCTGCATTTGCTGCAGGCCGCTGCTTGCCATTGCCGGCCAACCCACCGGTCTACGTCGGAGCTCCACCTCGAGGAGGACGACCAGGACGAGCAGACCCTCGTCCAAGCAGCCAGGTACCCGATCCCCCGCTCGTTCTCACATAACATCGTTGTATGACTGTTTATTCGAGTTGTTGTGTCGACGTGTCCTATGTCGACACCAACCTAATAAAAGGAAATAATCGTTGTGTGTATATGTGATGATAATTAGGTTAGAAAATAATGAATACATTCCCTAAAGTATGACATGTTACCAAGGACCAGTATTTCATCTAAACATCGGGACATAAACTGAGTACGTTTGATCATGGGAACCAAGGACCTGTAATCGTATAAATCAAAAACAGTTGGTAACCATAACTTGATGATTATTGTCTCAAGGCACACGTTAACCGAGGACAGAATACGTGTACACCCTGGATACGTGCACGCATGACGCTGTATTCGATCAATCGTAAACTTGCGACAATATTCCAAGAGTAGCGTCTCAGTAGTGTGTATATATTGCTTAGTGTCTGATGTCAGCATTGCTATATTATATTGTATGTTAGGATCATTGGATCAGCCAGGAGACACTGCAGGAACCGGCTTCTGGCATTCACAGCTTGAGGACTCAGGCAAGATACGTTGCCATATTTACTGTCTAATTTAAATTATGCATATGTTGTATTGTATTCTTGTTGCTTTCTTTTATAAAACTGTGCGCATCCGAGATTGTCTCCGGTGCATTCGACGGATACGTCGATGATTAGTGTACTTGACCTAGTCATTAGCAGACTCACCCCATTGGAGGATACTCTGTTATCTTTTGAGACCTGACACCCTTATACGTTCACTGAGACATATTCATATTGGGATGCGGGTTTACATACTCGAATAGCTATCGGTGCGTATGACTTACATCACGGTTAGTACGTAATTCATGTTATATTTTAGTGTTAGAGACTGGCATATAGATGCGTGGTATGCACGTCGATTATTCGACTTACGTATCTACATTGGGCGGGGAGGACATTAGTAGGTGTATAGGATACACCCATTGGAGTCCGTAGTATCCAGAGGAGCCACGGATCCAATGACTCCCTTTACACTGCTGCCATATTCTTCGGAGCGATATGGACGATATACTGTACTGCTGCCACGTTCTTCGGAGCGATATGGACGATATACTGCACTGCTGCCACGCTCTTCGGGGTGTTGGACGTTATGCCTACGCCTACCCATACATACCAAAGTTGTCCTCACATTGCATTCACTTAGATTGGTTAGCACACCCTTTATTGTATTTATTTTATTCAGTATTTATATATGGCATGCTTCTATGTATCTTGTTACGTCCCTCTGAGGACCTGGTACCTTTCCAGATTTGGATGAGGCATATTACCCCACAGTGTACAGCCCAGGATAGGAGACGAGGTACGCTACCGAGGGGGAGTTAGAGGTGCTACCGTCAGAGTTTCCGTGATCAGTTGGTAGGCCTTCTGCCTAGGATTGGGAGCATCATTATCTAGTCAACCGATGCCCTAGTCATTATCTTTTATCTATCATTTCAGTACTTTATTTCGTCTTAGTAGTGGGTTTGTCCCCACCAGACATTATTGGTTGTACTATGTTATCTTGAGACTGGTGTTTATCTTCCAGCAGTTTATTAGTACTTCTTGCTATTTATATTGTGGATGAGATTAGTTTACCTATTGATTGACTGATATTGGACATGTTAATATTTTAGGACAGCGTAGCACTCTTCGTTAGGATCCATTAAATTAAGATATCCTCGGAGACGTGACAGCTGACTATTGCCACGTGGCTTGGTTTCTTGTATTTTGGGACTGGGGCGTGACATCTAGTCTATGGTTTCACTAATTAATTTATTCTCCTAATGAATGGGCCTAATTATTGGGCTCAATCTAAACTACAATAAATGTTGGGTTCATGCATCTAAACTAACTAGTTAGGTCTACTACACAAGTCCAAAATAATCTAACATCTAACAATCAATAATTAATACAACAAATAAATAATCACACATGCACAATATTAAATACAATAAATCCTAAAATAAAATACCCGTGTCAATTACCAAACTACCCTTGATTGAAAATGTGAGGGTGACAAACCTACCCACCTTAGAATTTTTTTTCCTCGAAATTAAGGAAGAAACTAACCACCAAAAGCAAACAATAAAATACAAGAAAGAATTATATCTTATGGCTTAAACAGATACGGATATTGCTCGCGCATCTCGGCCTCTCGCTCCCAGGTACTCTCTCTTGGCGAGTGATGCCTCCACGCGATGCACACCAAAAAAATCGTCTGGTTCTTCAACACCTTCTCTCTCCGATTCAGAATCTCAACTAGCTGCTCTGGATAGCTAAGAGTAGGGCCTGCCTCTATCTGTGATCCAACACATGACTAGGATCTTCCATGTACCATCTCAGCTGCGACACGTGAAACACGTTGTGTACTTCCTCCAATGCAGGTGGTAAGTCTAGTCTGTAAGCAACTACACCGACCCTCTCAAGAATACTGAAAGGTCCGATGAATCGCGGACTAAGCTTTCCGCCTCTACCAAAATGAATCGTGCCACGTGTCGGAGAAATCCTCAAGAAAACTAGACCGCTAACCTAGCACAAAACACAACCTTAGCATTATAATAAAACAACAATCACAAGCAAAGTAAACAAAATCTATACCTCAAACTCCAAAGGTCTCCGGTGGCTATCGGCCCAATTTCGCTTTCTGTCCTGCGCTACTCGAAGTCTATCCCTGATGAGCTTCACCTTCTCAGCTGCATCTACTACCATCTCTGGTCCCAATAAAGCTCTCTCACCAACATCATCCCATGATAACGGAGTGCGACATCTCCGTCCATACAATGCCTCAAATGGTGACATCTCGATACTGGCTTGGTAGTTGTTATTGTAAAAAAACTCTACCAAGTGAAGATGATCCTCCAAGATGCTCCAAAATCCAAAATACAGGTACATAGCATATCCTCGAGAGTCTGAATAGTCCTCTCTGACTGCCCGTTTGTCTGAGGGTGATATGCGGTACTGAACTTGAGCTAAGTACCCAAACTAGCGTGCAAACTCCTCTAGAAGTGGGACGTGAAGCGACTATCCCTATCCGAGACTATGCTCACAGGAACACCATACAATCTGACTATCTGTCGCACATACATCTCCGCAAGCTTCTTCGTAGATGTACCCACTTTGAATGGCAGAAAGTTGGCTGATTTGTTCACCTGTCTACGATAACCCAAATCGTATCTTTACCTCCTGGAGAACGCGGAAGTCCCAAAACAAAGTCCATCATCACATGCTCCCATTTCCACTCAGAAATGGGTAAAGGCTGAAGCAATCTACCTGGCCTCTGTCTCTCCGCCTTTACCTGCTGGCAACCCAAATATCTGGATACGAAGCTAGCTACCTCCCACTTCATACCATACCACAAAATATGCTCTCTCATGTCTCTATACATCTTGTTGGCACCTGGATGCATAGAGTACTGAGATCGATGCACCTCCTGAAGAATCTCCTCGCTCAATGTTCCACTCGGCACACACAATCTGGTACCGTGCCGCAATGATCCATCATCTGCAATGCTGAAGTCCTCTGCCAACCCTATCTGGACATGTGCTCTGATGCTCCTCAGAGACTCATCCTCGAACTGTGCATCTCTGATCTGGTCCATCAACTCTTACTATAGCTGAAATCCCCACATCTGTGCTGTAACTCCAGGAACTAATACTTCAATGCCCAAACTGTCAAGATCGGCCAATAAATGTCTGTCCCTCGTCAAGTATATAGACCTGGATACCTGCTTAAGGCATCCGCGACTACGTTGGCCTTCCCCGGATGGTATTGTAAAGAAATATCGAAGTCCTTCATCAACTCCAACTATCGCCGCTGCCTCATGTTGAGCTCTTTTTGTGTAAACACATACTTCAAGCTCTTGTGGTCTGTAAAGATCTCTACCCTCTCTTCATACAAGTAGTGTTTCCATAATTTAAGAGCAAAGATAACTGCTGCCAACTTCAAGTCATGGGTAGGATAATTCTTCTTATACAGGCGTAATTGCCTGGAAGTATAGGCAATCACCTTCCCGTTCTGCTGTAACACACAACCTAAACCCTTACCCGATGCATCACTGTATATAGAAAATCCTCCTACTCCTGATGGCAATGTGAATATTGGAGTTGTAGTCAACCTCTTCTTCAGCTCCTCAAAAGCAGACTGACAATCCTTAGTCCAGACGAACTCCACGTCCTTCCTGGTTAGTCTAGTCATTGGCTCCGCAAGCCTGAAAAAATCCTCAACAAATCTCCGATAGCAGCCTGCCAATCCAAGAAAACTCCTGATCTCTGCTACTGAACTTGGGGTAGACCACGACTCAACTGCTAAAATCTTCTTCGGGTCTACTGAGATTCCGTCTCCTATAATCACATGTCCGAGAAATTCAACCTTATCAAGGAAGAACTCACACTTTGAAAGCTTGCCATATAGCTTCTCCTTCCTGAGGGTCTCAAGAACTATCCTCAGGTGCTTCTCATGCTCCTCCGGGGTCTTCAAATATATCAGTATATCATCAATGAATACTACCACAAACTGATCCAAGTACTGATGAAATACCTTATTCATCAGATTCATGAATACCGCCGAGGCATTGGTCAACCCAAACGGCATCACCAAGAACTCAAACTGCCCATACCAAGTCCTGAAAGCTGTCTTTGGAATGTTTTTCTTCTTCCCTTTCACCTGGTGGTACCCCAACCTCAAGTATATCTTTAAGAATACCTTTGCTCCGTTCAACTGATCAAACAAGTCGTCAATCCACCGCAATGGGTATTTGTTCTTGATAGTGAGGTTGTTAAGTGCCCTGTAGTCGATACACATGTGTACTGACCCATCCTTCTTTGGTACAAAAAGTACCGGAGCACCCCATGGTGATGAACTGGAGCGGATGAAGCCCTTGTCCTATAACTCATCCACTTGCTTTTTCAACTTTGCCAGTTCATTGTTGTTCACTCTATAGACGTGCTGAGATATCGGTTATGCGCCTAGCACCAAGTCTATAGAGAACTCCACATCTCTGTCCAGTGGCAACCCCGACAACTCCTCCGGAAAGACATCCATATACTCTGCAATCAACTGATGTGGCAGCTCTTGCTCTTCTACCAAAGCTCCACAAAATTCACCTTCGTTCTGCTCTGCTGCTCCTCTAACGAACTCAAACTATGGCTCTCCTGGCGTCTGAAACAAAACTCTATCTCCACGATAATCGATACTAGCATGATGCCTACTCAACCAATCTATTTCGAGTACTATATTATAGCTCGAAAGAGGCATTACGAGTAGACATACCCCTAACTCCCGGCCTCCCAAGGAAACTCTTCGGTCCTTGTAAACATCACTGACCAGGATAATGCCACCCCCGATCGTGATCTTGCAAGTCCTCGCCAAAGGTTCAGACTCAAGACGATGTCTCATAGCAAAAGATACAGATACAAAACTATGAGAAGCACCAGAATCAAATAAAGCATGAGCTGGAAAAGAATCAATTAAGACTGAACCTGCTATAACATCTCCGACTGGCTCTGCCTCCTCTATGGTCAGGGCAAAAGCTTGCCCCTGCTGTTCACCTCTCTGCTGGTGTTGGTGCTGCATGAACCTCTGCTGCTGGGGCAACAAATGTGGTCCTCTCTGCTGTCCCATTGGGTGTCTCGCGGGTATCCTCTGAATCGGGGCTACATCCTGAGCTGTACGAGCTAATGTCTTGGGACAATCTCTCAGCTAGTGGTCTGATGAGCCACAAAATAAACTCTGACCAAGCCTCTTTATGCAAACATCCCATCCATGCCCTGACTTCTTATAGAAGGGGAAAACACGAGCTGGCTGGCCTGGCCTATGCATCTGGTACGTCTGCTAGACTGGCGCTCTGATAGGCACAAGGAACTGCTGTCTCTGTGGCTGGAAATAGGGCCTCTTGGCTGGACCCGCGCTTCTGTTGCGACCAAAAATATCTCGGTCCCTCTTGGGCCACAAACTCAGGTCTCGCTCTACCTTGCGGGCCTCCCTCGGGATATCTGTGTACGTCTCATGGCTCAAAGAAATGAGAGCCTTCACTTCCCAATTTAGGTCCTCTCTGAATCTACTTGCCCGGTTCTCAGGATCCCTCACCATGTAATCTATATATCTGCTCAGTCTGCCAAACTCTGTGGCATACTCCTCTATCGACATGTTCTCCTGGTGAAGGTTCTGGAACTGTCGCTCCAAATCAAGTCTCTCGGTGGGCGAAAAGAACTTTCTTTTGAACAAGTCCTTGAACTCACCCCATGTCAATCCTGGATTGGTAATCTGTGGCTCATTTCGGAACCAAGTACTGGTGATATCCATCATCTGTAGTCCTGCTGCCTCCACCTTCAGATCCTCTGCAAGGCGGGATAAGCGCATGATGCGCTCCATGCTCTCCAACTAGTCATCTGCATATATAATGCTCTCTGTCCCCTTGAAAGGCCGGGGATCCAACTTCTTAAAGTCCTGTATGGTACCGGGCCTGGGCTATACCTTCCGTGGCTGTGGCAATCAACGAAGAAAGATAAAGAAGTACTTTTTGGAGGCGCTGTCCTCTCTACTACGATAATGGCCACTTGGTGGGCATTCTCAATGCCCTGTCTCATCACCTCCATCTGCCTATGTTGTGCCTCAGCCTGGGCTCTCTGGGTCTCCATCATCTGCTGGAATAGTACGAACATCTGTGTAGTATCAGTTGGCACTGTCAGTGGTGGTGGAAGTCCATCAAAAACAACTGGAGCTGCCCTCCAAACTGGGAAAGGAGCACCCCCAAAGACGGCTGCTGAGACTCCCACCTGAAGCGGTGAGGTGACTCTCTCAACTGGAGAAGAAGCAGTAGTAGCTGCTGCCCTCTCCGAAGTAGGCCGAAAAGTAGCTGAGGTAGCTGCCGCTGCTCCCGAGCGATAGAATCTGATCTTTGGAGGCATCCTGAAGACAGATCAAAACAAAGAAATTAATACTGCGCAAGATACGATATCATCAAAGAAGGACAATAATATTTTAAAGTAAAGCAAGTATTATAATAATAAGGATAACAAAACTGATATTTGAAAATGTTTCCTAGTTGTGATTGAGTATACTCTCAACCTATATCATATATCCTAAAGCAGCCTCGTAGTAATACTCTAAGTGAGCACCACTACGATATCACTCTAATTGCGACTCTAGACCTGTATAGGCCACCACTAAAAATGTGTCACGACCCGCACCCGGATATTCGGGCACGAGTATGTGGGTACGTCCAGCCTACGCCGCAGCATCGACGGTAGAACATTGTCTGGGTCAACTCTAACTAACTAACATCTCAATAAAATATATATGGCACCTGTCAATCATCTCAAATCCAAACAGAGGAACAATATGGTATCTCACAAATGTAACTATACTCAATCACAATGCAAACTAAGGAAGATAAAGCACGAATGGAATAACGAAGAAAGAAATAAGATACAATCTACAAGTCTAAAATAATATACATGCCGAGAATCCCAATAACAGTCTAATACAAAACTACTAATCATAAACTAAACCTCCTCGGTCACTGGTACTATGTACTCTTCCTCTAGGGGAGTATCCTCTAAAGTCTCACCCTCCCGCGGGCCGTAATACGTAGGACACAGCTCCTCTAGCCAATCATCTGAAAAATATATCCAGTCAGGATTGGAGCGAAGTACGTACCTCTGAAAGCAGTTTCCAATACATAATCGAGCATATATAACGAGCAATAGAAAAGGATACAAGATGCACAAGTATAAGAATGAACAATACAGGTGAGAACAGGCAAATAGTCACAATAAGAACTGTAAAGTAAATACTGGAATTATGGAAATAAACTGTAAGTAGAGAAACATAAATACTAGCTATGTGGTTTAGAGTGCAAGTTCGTTATGTGATCGACTTAGGTTGCACATGAGGTATAAAGGTAACTCCGTTATACGTGAGGTGTATAATCGACATGCACATAAGATCAATAGGACTTTGATCACATAACCAACTTCTACCCCCCTCCCCAACCAATACTCATGGATCCAATCACGACACATTACGTACATGAACACGATATAGTCATACTAGAACACGAAATAGTGGATGCACAAGAAGCACATGAAAATCAATACTCGATGCACACGATGAAATATATGTGAATGAGTACCTGCTGAACACGGTAAGGGATAACACCTCCTGACGGGATCCATATAGTACTAGTCCGTGTAACCAAGTGTTAGAATCAAGTATGTAGTTCTAGAACAAGTGATATATATACACTATTATGAAATAAAAACTATCAGAGAAATGTACTCGCTTGAAGTCCTGAGCAAGGTGTGTCTCTCGATGCCCAAGCTGGTGTCACACAGACCTATATATGGTATGTTGTATCAATACAAGTTTCTGGAATAAAAATAAGTTAAACTATTACAATTCTAGGTCATAAAGCCATTTCTAAGTCAAAATAATCAAACTAGGTCAAACCGGCTATTTCTAGGTCGCAAGAGTCTAACTCAAGGATACTAGGTCAATACGCTATGAAACTAAGGTCACACTAGCTAATATAAGATACTATGAGACACAAAAGGCCGTATCACAGGATACGCAAGTTTTTAATATATGAAAATAGTAATTTATATATATATACAAGTCAATACATATAATACCTTAGCTAACTAAAGCAAAAATGATACCTTGGTCATGCACCAATGCGTATCACACTACCACACACCAATCTCGATACTCAAACCCAATACCTTGAGTATCGACCCATTACCTTGACATTACCTTGGTACCCCAAGGTAATTCAAAACCTCATTCATATAGCTAATATATAGTTAATACCCATAAACTAAACTATATGCACATATACTAACTATGAAATATATTATATACTAATACAATATATATACCTACTAACTTAACATATAATACATACTAGTACATAGATACATCTTGTAACACCCCGTTCCGTTCTAGCGGACTGCCGTCTCAAACGGCAAAAGTGCAACTGTCCCGACCCGCTTTGCCTCAAAGAGAATGCAAAGGATATCCAGACTTGTCCCTACGGGAATCCGGCTTGGACTTTCAGAGGCTCGCTTGACGTATCGCTCTACCGAGGCGAATCATCGCTAAGGTGGGTGGCTACGGTGAACTTGTCTTTGCTTAGCCAGCACACATAAAATCTGGAATATTCATGCTAGTCGCTAGGTGATTCACCCCCTGCATGCTAATAAATCCAACGCACCTAGCTAAGGGAATAATCCTAACTCATATTGCCTATGCTAGAACATGGAAATTAAAATACTGCTTATATTCAGACCCTCGCATGCTAAGTCCCTTAACGATTTCAACTCTCGGCTTACCTTCGGGTCCGAGTAACGTGCCTGCTTATGTTCCTTAGAAACGCATGCTTGTCTGCTTAATGTTTGCCTTGTTTTCATCCAAACCCCGGGAGACTACTAAGTAGTCGTCCCGTGCGTGATTGAACCTACAAGTATCTAAGACCGTTGGGTCATCAGGCAGCCCCGAACCAGGGGAATGCATCAAGACAAGTCAATCACTGTACAGAATCAAGATTCAAGTATCTCGTGTTCTCGTGTTCAAAGTGCATTTGCGTCCTCAATTCCAGTGCACTCCTGTTCCCGTGTATCTCGTGATAATTGACTGACCCAACAACTGCATGTCGCGGACAACCTGTGCACAAGGTATTGAACGTTCAAGTTCCTGCGGACGGTTACACCGGGGCACCGGAACCGATCTGATCCGGACGGAACTTTCTGATAGTCTAACGTGAGTGGGCGGCATGGAGTGAACGCCCCCATGGCCTAGCGTCTCGCTCCATACCGTCCCGGGCGAGGTGACGTGTAGCGATACAAGACCTCTCGCACCCAACCGCCCAAGACTATAAACGGTCCTTTATGGCTTTGCCAGCGACAAATGTTCATATAGATAAGTCATCCTCGCTTAGCGGCTATCCGCGTGCGAGTCACTGCATCGTATCAAGAAACAACTAAACACCTGAACGATCAAGACATAACGACTCTCTTGTTGCATATGCTATTGGTTTTCATCAAGTATGCCTCCTGAATGTTTTATACTTGCCCGTGCGTGAATTATCATGTTTGCCTCAATGTTGCCTTGGACAGGGAAGGAGATGGTAAGTTGGTAAGTCTCGCCGTGTTTCCTCAAGCATCGTACGGCGCACTGCCCGACACGTTAGGCTATTCAATGTTTGCATGAAACTGATCCTAAGGCAACTAGAAAGACAACTTAATAGTTGTGCACGAAACCTGTATTACGTGTTTGGATTTGTCGAGCGGGCGAGTAGCTTCCCCACCAGTGCATTCAATGTACTGATAATCCACCAGTTTGTGTGCAGGGTGCGGGAGAACCTCGTTCGGTGCGGACGCCTCCAACGTGCGTGCTAAGGCGTGGACATCACTCCGAAGCAACGGTGCGTCCGGAACTGAAGCACATATACAAGACATAAGTTGTGAACATCGCCTGATCACCGCCTGTACAATCATCCACAATTGTAGCCACTTGGCACGCTTACTGTTTTAGAGAGAGAGGCTTGAGCGACTTGTAACCTCGGCTATACGCCGCCTGTAACACATGTTCATATCAATAAAAGAGCTTGCTTTACTTCAACTTGTGTTTCAATGCTTCCGCTATATTTGTCGACTCAGTGAACCTGTTACCGATCGCCTATGCGTTCATGACTCTGCTGCACTCGGACAATCTGTGCGACTCTGTGGCTTAGAACTCTTACCGCCAGCCAATGAATCACGGCCTTGCACGGGCGTGGCTCACGCTCGTGCGGCATCACGCCCGGATGGGTCGAAGCGATCGTCCCGCGGGAGCACTGGCGAGGGTGATTCCCGCTTAGCGGGGACGGCCGATTAGCCTGCGGGAGATCGGGGCGTGACATAGTGGTATCAGAGCCTGGCTTCTACGCCTTTGGACTTTGGTTCGATATCTCTGTTTCAAAAGCTCGTTCGTGGGTTATCTGCACGCTCTCTCTCAATGCCTCGATGGGATGTTCCAACAATAAGTCTAAATACTTTTAAAATGTGTTTTGAATGATATGCTTGCTTGTCTGGTTGTATGCTGCGAGTGGCCTTTGTGCCAACCTGTGCGAACCTTTTGAGAGTATCGCTAGTAGCTTGTCCGATTTTCACTAACTCTAAGTTTGGTTGAATGCATCTATTCGAGGGACGCCTTGAACTAGTGCACCATCCAAGACTTAGGAAAAGGTAAAATTTGAGTGCTGAGACTTCGCTATCACTAAGCTGGTTGACGTGTTCACACTAGAAATGCATGTCGAAGGTGCGCACGATCCAGTCTAAGCGATATGCTGATTTCGAAGCTTGTGCAAGTGAATATCCAAATAAACAAGTACAAACGACTTGTCTAGGATTGCCTCAACCCTAGATTACTGCTTGTCCTTAGTAAGTCTCGAGGACGAGACTTTTTCTGAGTTGGGTAGGATGTAATACCCCGTTCCGTTCTAGCGGACTGCCGTCTCAAACGGCAAAAGTGCAACTGTCCCGACCTGCTTTGCCTCAAAGAGAATGCAAAGGATATCCAGACTTGTCCCTACGGGAATCCGGCTTGGACTTTCAGAGGCTCGCTTGACGTATCGCTCTACCGAGGCGAATCATCGCTAAGGTGGGTGGCTACGGTGAACTTGTCTTTGCTTAGCCAGCACACATAAAATCTGGAATATTCATGCTAGTCGCTAGGTGATTCACCTCCTACATGCTAATAAATCCAACGCACCTAGCTAAGGGAATAATCCCAACTCATATTGCCTATGCTAGAACATGGAAATTGAAATACTGCTTATATTCAGACCCTCGCATGCTAAGTCCCTTAACGATTTTAACTCTCGGCTTACCTTCGGGTCCGAGCAACGTGCCTGCTTATGTTCCTTAGAAACGCATGCTTGTCTGCTTAATGTTTGCCTTGTTTTCATCCAAACCCCGGGAGACTACTAAGTAGTCGTCCCGTGCGTGATTGAACCTACAAGTATCTAAGACCGTTGGGTCATCAGGCAGCCCCGAACCAGGGGAATGCATCAAGACAAGTCAATCACTGTACAGAATCAAGATTCAAGTATCTCGTGTTCTCGTGTTCAAAGTGCATTTGCGTCCTCAATTCCAGTGCACTCCTGTTCCCGTGTATCTCGTGATAATTGACTGACCCAACAACTGCATGTCGCGGACAACCTGTGCACAAGGTATTGAACGTTCAAGTTCCTGCGGACGGTTACACCGGGGCACCGTAACCGATCCGATCCGGACGGAACTTTCTGATAGTCTAACGTGAGTGGGCGGCATGGAGTGAATGCCCCCATGGCCTAGCGTCTCGCTCCATACCGTCCCGGGCGAGGTGACGTGTAGCGATACAAGACCTCTCGCACCCAACCGCCCAAGACTATAAACGGTCCTTTATGGCTTTGCCAGCGACAACTGTTCATATAGATAAGTCATCCTCGCTTAGCGGCTATCCGCATGCGAGTCACTGCATCGTATCAAGAAACAACTAAACACCTGAACGATCAAGACATAACGACTCTCTTGTTGCATATGCTATTGGTTTTCATCAAGTATGCCTCCTGAATGTTTTATACTTGCCCGTGCGTGAATTAACATATTTGCCTCAATGTTGCCTTGGACAGGGAAGGAGATGGTAAGTTGGTAAGTCTCGCCGTGTTTCCTCAAGCATCGCACGGCGCACTGCCCGACACGTTAGGCTATTCAATGTTTGCATGAAACTGATCCTAAGGCAACTAGAAAGACAACTTAATAGTTGTGCAAGAAACCTGTATTACGTGTTTGGATTTGTCGAGCGGGCGAGTAGCTTCCCCACCAGTGCATTCAATGTACTGATAATCCACCAGTTTGTGTGCAGGGTGCGGGAGAACCTCGTTCGGTGCGGACTCCTCTAACGTGCGTGCTAAGGCGTGGACATCACTCCGAAGCAACGGTGCGTCCGGAACTGAAGCACATATACAAGACATAAGTTGTGAACATCGCCTGATCATCGCCTGTACAATCATCCACAATTGTAGCCACTTGGCACGCTTACTGTTTTAGAGAGAGAGGCTTGAGCGACTTGTAACCTCGGCTATACGCCGCCTGTAACACATGTTCATATCAATAAAAGAGCTTGCTTTACTTCAACTTGTGTTTTAATGCTTCCGCTATATTTGTCGACTCAGTGAACCTGTTACCGATCGCCTATGCGTTCATGACTCCGCTGCACTCGGACAATCTGTGCGACTCTGTGGCTTAGAACTCTTACCGCCAGCCAATGAATCACGGCCTTGCACGGGCGTGGCTCACGCTCGTGCGGCATCACGCCCGGATGGGTCGAAGCGATCATCCCGCGGGAGCGCTGGCGAGGGTGATTCCCGCTTAGCGGGGACGACCGATTAGCCTGCGGGAGATCGGGGCGTGACATAGAGTTCACCGTAACGCCCCGCTCCGCGCCGGCGTTATATATCAAGGTGAGTGGGCAGAACTTCGTTCTCTGATTCTTGCACGCCTTAATAATAACCTGAGTTTTTGCTTGCAATGTTTTCATAAGAGAATGATAGAACCTGTCTTGCATGTTAATGAACGAACTCACCTAGCTTGTCTTTGAATCAACGTCTGCTTAACGAGAATCCTGATCGCCTGCTTAGAGTGCATGAACATGTTCACTATCGTCTATGCTTCGAGAGAACCATAATGTGCCTGAATGTGTTCAAGTGATAAGTTGGATTTGCCCCGCATCAAGGATTTGCGTTATGATGGTTCGTCTCGTCTGCATACTAGAGTTTATTTGATAGTGATCCATGCATTCGCACGCGGTCGGACAATGGCTTTTGGTGCAGAGCTGAACTGCATGTGTCACGGCTGCTACAGAGATAGTGGAAAGCAACCATGAGTCACAGCTGCCATTAGCATCAGATAAAAGAGTCATTGGTATGCTGGACTAACCGCTGCCGATCCTGAGATACTCGGGGATCGCCCTGCATATAGCTAAGTCATTGAGTTGGCTTGGATAGAGGACTGCCCCTAAGATTGTGCATTGTGTGTCTAGCTTGCATCTGACCCTGGAGTCGTACGAGACACGCTGCGCACACCCTGAAACATGAACGGATTGCTTGCTTACTGCTTATGAAACTCTGTTTCCAACATATTTCCAAACAAGTAATCTGACTCTGCTAGAACTGCATGAAACGAACCTAGGTAAAACTAGAAAGATCACTAGTAATGTAATGTTTTATAACATGATTACTTAGTGCCTGTTTGAGTGAATGCATGTTTCTGTTCAGTTGATTTATCTCACCAGTACTTATAAAAGTGCTGACCCCCCCAACAGTTTACTTGCTTGTAGGTACTGGATCGTCCGAGGGAGCGATAGGCGTGCCACAGTCCCCAAGATCCGGAATCCTGGTTTCGATTGTTGCCCCGAGAATGCTATCGTATAAGGGGGCATAATGTATGGAACGAACGTGTGCCTTTGCTAAAGGAAACCCAAGTTGCCTCGATTGTCCCGAACACTCAGTTGGCTAAATGCATTGCATTGCAACAAGTCCCTTTCTGCTGCTAACTCGATTGATGCGATGATAGCCAACTATCAACTTAAACGATTGGCCTTGCACGGGCGCAACCCCAGGCCCGTGCGGCATCACATCCCCCGAAAGCTTGACTCGGGCCATTCGATTAGCTCCCCTTCCTCCCTCGCGCCCGCGGGACGGGCGCGGTGATTCGCGTCCGGCGCGCCGAGGCACGGTGATTCGTGCACGGTTCGTTGATTTCCCGGCCGTACCGGGCGGGGCAGGGCGGAGCGGCGGCCCGGGCGGGACCGGGGCGTGACACATCTACAACATACTAACATATCAATACACTAGTACATATCTACATATAGTTAATATTCTACCTTGTAGGTATATCAATCTAACTATTCAACTAACAAGTATACAAATAGCTATCTAGCTATACTAACTACTAACCTTAACTAGCTAACACCTAAACCAGTTAACTGAACCATTCCCTTGTTGTTGAAACTGTTACTGCTAGCTGAATGCTAAGACTACTTGCTGCCTTTTCTCTTGCTGTGAATGCTCCTACTGCTTATGCACTGCAGTGCTTATTGCCTGCAGTGGGTAATGTACTACTCAGTGTTGCTCACTGAAGAAGGCTTACTGCCTGCTGCTACTGTAGCATTGAGGATACTGCACAGGTATTTCACCTTGCTGAACTGTAGTGGCTGAATACAGTGTGGTTGCTTCCTCATGCTGGACTGTGCTCGAGGTGGTTGATATACTGCTTCCTCCCTGAGTGCACGAGCTTCCCTGCAGTTGGATTAATGCTGCACTGTGCTGCAGGCCTCAGTTTGCACACTGCCAGTAACTCCCTATGTTGTGGTTACTGTGCAAGAGCTGCATACAGATGAACATTTGCTGCAACAGCAAGTCTACTGCTCGAGCTGAATGCCTGCAGTGACTGAATACACTGCTTCTCTCCCCGCTGTAGAACTAATGCCCAGTGTACTGATGCATTGATCCACTCCCCGAGCTCCCTTTGTTTTGAATGCTGCAACTGCTATGCCTTCCCCTTGCTGAACTGTAGTGGCCCGAGGTGGTTGATGTGCATACGGAACTGCACAATGCACTGACATGCTTATGAAGTCTGCTGCTACTAAGTCTCTGTCCCGAGCCCTCTCTCTCACTAACAAACACTCACACACAACTTACCAACACACACATAAATATACATAAATACCAATATATATATATATATATATATATATATATATATATATATATATATATATATATATACATAATATAATATAAATGCATATTCATATACATATATTGTCACGCCCTAGTCCCAAAATACGTATGACTAGGAATACGCAACATGCCAGCCGTATGTATATGGCGACTCCAATATATAGAAACCATAGCATATACGTACGCTGTATTATGAATATCCAATCCACAAGTGGTAATTTACTATCAACACAAGTCACACGTAATCTATATCTCATCCACAACATAAATAAAGAAATAGGAAATAAATAACTGAATCTCAAGTATGAAGTATCAAAGATTTTTAGTCGGGTGGAAACAAATCCACTGCAAATCGACTATACTACAAACTACTAAATGAAAGAAGAGATCAAACTCTAATATAAGACAATGTCAATAAAGGAAATAACAGCTAGAATATCCATCAGCTACAATGAATCAAAGGTACTCCGAAGGTAAGACCTCCTCAGTCTAGTATGAAGCGTCAGGTCCGAGTCTATACTCCTGTGGATAATCCTACACGTCTATACCTGGAAAGGTACCAGGTCCTCAGAGGGACATAACAAGATACATAGAAGCATGCCAATAAAGTACTGAAAATAAACATCCAATGGGTCGCCTAACCGTCTAAGTGAATGCACTTTGAGAACAACTTTCCAACACGTAGGCTATCTGGCTAAAATGGGATTTGCATGATTCTCTCGGAGATTCAGGGGCCTAAAAAGCATGACGTCTTTTGAACCTCAGAGGTCGCCAGGTAATAATAATATATATAGTGGTCATCATGACCGCGCATCTCCGACGGAGCGTACGGGTTACACAAGGAAAGTACAAAGGAGCCCAAACGCCTTACTTGTTGTTCTTCCTACCCCATGCTCTAAGCATGTCACCTCCATGACACAATGATACATCTAAATAACTGCCAGGTCTTCTATCATGCAATTTCTATCAGCAGTTATCCCTATCCGTCGTACGTCCTATACGTACCAGTGGCCAGCCGAATATGCAATTCCGTGTCCTACATGAGGCTCACACTTGTGTAATAACAGTGTCATGGCCAATGAAACATAAGAATGCCTGATGATAATGGGGTGGTCTCATAAATCTAGGTCAACATGCATATATATAATAAAAATAGAATACGACGCCACCGTCGTTGCACCCAAGTTTTTCTTGGACGCGCAGTTTATATAGAAGTTAAAATATATGAACTAAAAAACAGAAATAAAATGCATGCACCATATGAAATATAAATTACAGTACAATGGCAATGTATACTTGCTTGGCAAGCAATCTGTGTAGTGTAAGCGTCCAGACGTCAAGTACACATGATCAGAAACTATGGCCTCCGAATAAATGTCTCCGGATGCTGAAATAAACACCACCAACATTTCCAGAATTAACAAGATAGCTAAAAAACACTACTCTTTCATCCAATTTGGATACAGGGGTAAAACGTTAATTTTGGGCCAAAGTGGGGTCCACATGTGGCCCACTTTGCACCAAAATGTGTGCCAGAGGTAAAGGTCTCTAAATGGGACAAATTATAGGTCAAACAAATTTTAAACGTCAGTACGAACTCAACGGTATGTCCAATTTTGGATTCCGGTGAGCCGAACACAAATTTGCCCTAAAAGTCAATCGTGGGGCCCACAATTAGGCAACTTGGTCAACTATCTCAGGATCGCGTGAAACTTGGGTCACAGTACCAGCGTGATACCACGAATCCAATGGGGCAAATTTTGTCGCGTTCCGACGAGCGTACACAAAATGGTGAGATATTTTATAAAAGTCGCGATACGAAGACTTTTTACGGATACGAGTTGATTCCGACACACACACACGTCCAAATCAGTTTTTGTGAAAGCTCACACGTCAGGACATACCATACGCGCCTTTTGGTGTAATTGGTATGCGACGGGGCGCTCCCGTTTGGCGGGGCGCACTCCGTATCACTATTTCTAAAGTTTTTAAAACAAGTTTTTCTCAGTTTTCAACCCAATTCATCTCTGTATTTAACACAAAATAAAATAATCTAATTTACAGGAAATAATCTCGGTTATATAGACTTCACATAGCAAAAAGTAGATTTAAATTTGGATGTCTATGGTGGAAGATAACAGCCTCTAAACATAGATAGTCGAAACAGTTTTCTGCGGTTTAAATTATATGGTTTTTCTTCAACTTGGCCTCAATTTCTACCTAGTGTTAAGCGTTGTTCGATGAAAAATAATTTACAGAGTTGAGAGGGGGATATGTCATGATCATACTGGTGAAGACGGATCCAAAAATTGTCGAGCAACGAGTCAGGAAACTGCGCTTGAATTAGGGCACATCGCTGCTCGAATTTGCCGCGGACTGCTCGTGATCGCGCAGACGCGGGCGACGGCGCTGGGTTCCGGGCGGTGCTCCGGTGGCTGCACGGGGTGCTGCTGGAAGTCGGGGTCGGCGTCGGGTTGGTGTAGGCGATTATATTAGGGTTAGGGTTTGTGGAAACAGATGTATATATATAGGGGGAAGCGGTGAGGGGTTAGCTCGCGGGTTTGGGTATTACCGGGAGCGGGTAGGTTAGTTGCTGGCGGGATTTTTTGATGATGGCGGGTGTGGGGATAGCTAGGAATGGGTTTAGCTGGCTTAAGTTAAGGTTTTTAGTTAAATGATTTATTTGTTTTAAGGTTTTAAGTCTTAGAGCTTAGGGGTTGTGGGAATTAAGGATTTCTTTTTTTCTTTTCTTTTCTTTTCTATTATTACTATTTATATATATATATATATATATATATATATATATATATATATATATATATATATATATATATATATATATATATATATATATATATAATCCAAAAAAAATAAATATATATATAGCACATCCTAAAAAAATCTATCGTCCTTCTACAAGATTTTCTAATTAGAATAAAATATAATAATAGTTTGTTCCATAAATTCTAGATGAGTATTTACCTAGTAATTATAATTCAATAAATTCTATTTTCTAATTAACTAAGAAATACTATAAATAAATTAAATAATTAATTAAATAATTCTAATATTTAAAATTAGAGGGTTTTACATTCTACCCAACTTATAAAAATTTTGTCCTCGAAATTAAAACTAAGCCACGATAGAAAATCAAGGATGGTATAAGTTAGAAATGAACAAAGTAAATTCATACCTTGATCTACGAACATATACGAAAAATATTTGTGCATGTCGTCCTCGCGCTCCCAAGTGGATTCTTCTGGCGCGCCATGCTTCCATGTTACGTGGACCAAGGGAATAGATTGGTTCCTCAACACTTTCTCTCGACGATCAAGGATCCCCACGGGTTGCTCTTGGTATGACAAGCTCGGTCTAATGGTGATCTCAGAGTGGTCGAGAACATGACTGCTATCTGCCACATATCGCTTAAGTTACGACATATGGAATACATCATGTACTCCCTCGAGTAAAGGTGGTAGTGCCAGTCGATACGCCACTTCTTCCACTCTCTCTAGCACGTCAAATGGTCCAATATACCTTTGGCTCAACTTACCACGCCCTCCGAATCGAATAGTGCCTCTAATAGGTGATATCCTCAAGAAGACATGATCGCCTTCTTTAAACTCCAAGGGACGACGATGAAGGTCTGCCCACTGCTTCTGCCTGTCTTGTGCTGCTCGCAAGTGCTCTTGTATCTTCTTCACTGTCTCTACGGCGTTGACTACCAACTCTGGTCCCAGAATATGACGTTCTCTCACATTACTCCAACATACGGGAGACCTACACTTTCTTCCATACAATGCTTCAAATGGAGCCATCTGGATGCTCGCTTGATAGCTATTGTTGTAAAAAAAACTCCACAAGATGTAGGTGGTCCTCCCATGATCCTCGAAAGTCCAACATACAAGTCCTCAACATATCTTCTAGTGTCTGAATAGTACGTTCGGACTTCCCATCTGTCTGCGGGTGATAAGATGTACTGAACTTCAGACGAGTCCCAAGACTCTCCTGCATGCTTCTCCAAAAGTGAGATGTAAAACGCAAATCCCTGTCTGACACAATTCTGGCCGGAATACCGTGCAACCTCATGATCTGCCTCATGTATAAGTCAGCCAAAGCTTATGTAGACTGACCAACTCTAAATGGCAAGAAATATGCAGACTTGGTGAGTCGATCCACTATTACCCATACAATATCTCTTCCACTTGGACTCTTTGGAAAATCCATGACAAAGTCCATAGTGATGTTCTCCCACTTCTACTCAGGAATCAGGAGTGGTTGCAGTAGCCCTGCTGTTCTCTGATGCTCCGCCTTTACCTGCTGACATACTAGACATTTGGCTAAAAAGCGAGATCTCTCTCTTTTTATTCCATGCCACCAAAAGTGCTGTCGCAAGTCACGGTACATCTTGGTGCCTCCAGGATGAATAAAATATATCGAACTATGAGCTTCTGCCATCACCTCCTGTCGAATCTCTCCATTGGGAACATATAGACGATCACCACATTGTAATATCCCGTCACCATGGATGCACAATCCCGTCTGCTCTCCGGCCTCTGTCCTTTCTTTCAATCTCCTGAATCTGGCATCCGTAGGCAAAGCTGCCTTGATCCTCTCTACTAGTGATGACTGTACTTGTAAGTTTGCTAATGTCCCATCTGCTCCGGGTAATACCACTTCTATGCCAAGTTCTTACAAATCCTCCAATAATTTCCTCTGTGTTGTCAAGAAGTAAACTGCTGGTTTCCGGCTTAACGCGTCTGCTACTACGTTTGCCTTGCCTGGTTGATAATATAGCTCTATCTCAAAGTCCTTCATCAACTCAAGCCACCGACGTTGCCTCATATTTAACTCCTTCTGCATGAAGACATACTTGAGGCTTTTGTGGTCTGTATAGATCTCCACTCGTTCCCTATATAGGTAATATCTCCATAGCTTCAGAGCAAAAAGAACGGCTGCAAGCTCCAAGTCATGAGTTGGATAATTCTTCTCATATACTCGTAACTGTCTAGATGCATATACAATTATTTTGCCATGCTGTATCAACACGAATCCCAAGCCTTTTCCCAATGCGTCACTGTAAATCATATAACCTCCTGATCCTGATGGGATAGTCAATACTGGTGATGTGGTCAGTCGCCTCTTCAACTCCTCGAAAGCGGCTTGACACTCGTTGGTCCATACAAACTCTTGATCCTTGCTCGTCAACCGAGTCATAGGCACTGCTATCCTTGAGAAGTTCTTCACGAACCTTCGGTAATATCTCGCAAGTCCAAGGAAACTTCTTACCTCTGATGCTGATTTAGGAACGGGCCATGTCTCGACTGCCGAGATTTTCTCTGGGTCAACAGAAATACCATCTCCCGTAACGACATACCCAAGAAATGAGACTCTGTGCAAGAAAAACTCATATTTACTGAGCTTCGTATATAACTACTCTTTCCTCAAGGTCTCTAGGACGATCCACAGGTGCTTCTCGTGCTCCTCGTGGCTCTTCGAATAGACAAGTATGTCATCTATGAAGACAACCATGAACTGGTCCAAATACTGGTGGAATACTCGATTCATTAAGTCCATAAAGATAGCTGGAGCATTGGTCAACCCAAATGGCATGACCAAAAACTCGTAGTGTCTATATCTTGTCCTGAATGCGGTCTTCGGGATGTCCTGCTTCCGTACCTTCACCTGATGATATCCCAATCTCAAGTCTATCTTCGAGAACATCTTGGCTCCACTAAGCTAATCAAATAAGTCATCAATGCGTGGCAATGGATATTTATTCTTCACAGTTACTGCATTTAAGGCTCTGTAGTCGATGCACATATGCACTGACCCATCCTTCTTTGGTACAAACAATACTGGTTCTCCCCAGGGTGATGCACTTGGCCGGATAAAACTTTTCTCCTCTAATTCTTTCAACTGTGCCTTCAGCTCATCCATCTCCTTCTTCGCCAATATATAAATATGCGACACTATGGGTGCTGCTCCCGGTGTCAATTCAATCGAGAATTCTACGTCTCTGTCCGGAGGTAGTCCTGGCAATTCCTCTGGAAAGACGTCTTAAAACTCTGAAATGATAGGGTGATAAATAACGTCGTCCATTGCAAGCTACACACCATCAAGGGCTTCTGTGGATCCTCGTGCAAACTCAAGTTCCGGCTGGCCTGGTACCTAAAAAAGAATGCTTCCTCCAAAACAGTCGAAGAAAGCGTGGTACTTGCTTAGCCAGTCCATCCCCAGCACAATATCAAAAGTTGGCATAGGAAGGACTAAGAGTCGGGCATTCATATCTCTGCCAAGAATCACTATAGGACACGATCTACAAATCCGACTAACAAGTACAACTCCTCCTACGGTAAGAATCTAACACAACTAGGTAAAGGTGTAGTGGCAATATTGTGTTTGGCAATAAAACTAGAAGATATGAATGAGTGGATGGCTCCCGTATCAAATAATGTCCCAACAGGAAAAGGAAAAGCAAGAGTAATACCTGCTATAACATCAATCTCCTGTTCCATGTCATCCACTTCTAGTGCAAAAGCTTGTCCATTCCTTTGTGGTAGTCCATGTCTGGCCCTCGTGAACTGATCCTCCTGAGTAGGTAGTTGTGGTCCTCGCTGAAATCCTTCGGCTGCTGGGGGTCGAGGTGCTCCTGGTCTAGTCATATGCTGAACTGGCTTTGGTGTTGGAAGTGCTAGCCTCTGTATTGGCGGTGGAAGCGTCAATGTCTACTGCATTGGACAGTCTTTTACCATATGCTGCCCGGAACCACACTTTATACATTGTCCTAAGCGAGTCCGACAGTCTCTCAAAATATGTCCGTGTCTCCCACAATAACTGCAGTGAGGCTTCTCCAGAATATGGTACGGTCCTGCTCTGTGATGCTGCTGTGCCAAAGGACGTCTGATAGGCCCTCCTTGCTGTGTCCTTGCTGGTCCCTGTTGTGTCTTCAGTTGACCTCCTTTTACCTTGCTGATGGTCTCTTGAAACCTACCTTTTGTCAATAATTCGGCATAAGAGATCCGGGACTGTGAGCTAGTGTAGTGTTGGAGCTCCTGAGTCAGCCCGTGGTAAAACCTCTTAAGCTTGTCCAAGTCATTCGGTATCAGGGCAGCGCCATATTTACTAAGGCGACTAAACTCTGCATCATACTCATCAACCGTCGTGTTCCCCTGCTCCAGATGGAGGAACTGATCGTACAACGCATCCCTTAGAGTGTCCAGGAAGTACTTTCTCTCAAAGCACTCCAAGAATTATTACCAAGTCTGATACGTACCCAACTGGCGCTCCATTGGTTCCCACCAGTGATGAGTGTTACCATCTAGCTGGGTCCTTACGTCTGTCATTCATAGATCTGTAGTCAACTGTGATGCTTCTAACAACTTTTGAGTAAGGGTAATCCCGTTGGTTGTCTCCTCTGGGCTCTCAGTGCCTTTATAGGGTTTTGGACCCATCTGTACAAAGTCCTTGACTGACCCAACTCTAGCTCGTGGTACTGGAACTAGTGCCTGGGCTGGTACAGGTGCCTGTGCAGCCATTCTCTCAAGTGCTGCTAGAAATTTTTGCCTCTGCTCCGCCGCTTGCTATCTCTGCTCTACACCTAGTGCGGCCGCCTGCTGTCTCTGTTCCTGCATCATCATTTGGAAGAATTGGAACAGCTGTGTCTGGCCCTCCTGCAGTATCGATAAAGCTGGAAAAGTCCTATTAGGTGAAGCGGAAAGATCCGATGGAACTGGATTGTGAGTCTGTCCATCTGGCCCCGGAAGTCTAGGAGTCGTTAAGGTCTCCCCTCGAGTTTGGCCGTTGACTCCTGAAGGTGTGTCATCTTCGGCGGTAGTGCATCCACTACGCAGATCCATCTCTCTGCAAGAGGTGGGCAAAACGATTAGAAGGAGTACAAGAATCAAACAGGAAGCAAGCATTTAAATAGGAAGGTTGAAAGGGAAGATGAGTTTTAGTAAAGCATGGATGAGATCCTATACTCTATTCCTATATGCAGGCTTGTTCGGTACAGTAATGTAACCGAGATAATATATTCAAAGACCTGCATGGGCCACCATAAAAATATGTTACGCTCCAGTTCCAAAATACGTAGGACTAGAAATATACAACATGCCACCCGTATGTATATGGCGACTCCAATATATGGAAACCATAGCACATACGTACGCTGTATTATGAATATCCAATCCACAACTGGTAATATACTGTCAACACAAGTCACACGTAATCTATATCTCATCCACAGCATAAATAAAGAAATAGTAAATAAATAACTGAATCTTAAGTATGAAGTATCAAAGATTTTTAGTTGGGTGGAAATAAATCCACTGCAAATCGACTATACTAAAAACTACTAAATGAGAGAAAAGATCAAACTCTAATATAAGACAATGTCAATAAAGGAAATAGTAGCTAGAATATCCATCAGCTACAATGAATCAAAGGTACTCCGAAGGTAAGACCTCCTCAGTCTGGTATGAAGCGTCATGTCCGGGTCCGTACTCCTATGGATAATCCTGCACGTCTATACCTGGAAAGGTACAAGTTCCTCAGAGGGACATAACAAGATACATAGAAGCATGCCAATAAAGTACTGAAAATAAACATCCAATGGGTCGCCTAACCGTCTAAGTGAATGCACTTTGAGAACAACTTTCCAATACGTAGGCTATCTGGCTAAAATAGGATTGGCTTGATTATTTCAGAGATTCAGGGGCCTAAAAAGTATGACGTCTTTTGAACCTCAGAGGCCGCCAGGTAATAATAATATATATAGTGGTCATCATGACCGCGCATCTCCGGTAGAGCGTACGGGTTACACAAGGAAAGTGCAAAGGAGTCCAAATGCCTTACTTGTTGTTCTCCCCACCCCATGCTCTAAGCATGTCACCTCCATGATATGATGATACATCTAAATAATTGTCAGGTCTTCTATCATGCAATTTCTATCAGCAGTTATCCCTATCCGTCGCATGTCCTATACGTACAAGTGGCCAGCCGAATACGTAAGTCCGTGTCCTACATGAGACTCACACTCGTGTAATAACAGTTTCATGGCCAATGAAACATAAGAATGCCTCATGATAATGGGGTGGTCTTATAAAGCTAGGTCAACATGCATATATATAATAAAAACAAAATACGACGCCACCGTCGTTGCACCCAAGTTTTTTTTGGATGCGCAGTTTATATAGAAGTTAAAATATATGAACTAAATGACAAAAATAAAATGTATGCACCATATGGAATATAAATAACAGTACAATGGCAAGGTATACTTGCCTGGCAAGTAATCTGTGTAGTGTAAGCGTCTAGACGTCAAGTACACAGGATCAGAAACTATGGCCTCCGAATAAACGTATCCGGATGCTGAAATAAATAACACCAACGTTTCCCGAATCAGCGAGATAGCTAAAAAATACTACCTTTCGTCCAATTTGGACACAGGGGCAAAACAGTAATTTTGGACCAAAGCGAGGTCCACATGTGGCCCATTTTGCACCGAAATACATGCCAGTGGTAAAGGTCGCTAAATAGGATAAATTATAGGTCAAAAAATTTTTAATCATCAGTACGAACTCAACGGTATGTCCAATTTTGGATTCCGGTGAGCGGAACACAAATTCGCCCTAAAAGTCAACCGTGGGGCCAGCAATTAGGCGACTTGGTCAACTATCTCAGGATCATGTGAAACTTGGGTCACAGTACCAGCGTGATACCACGAATCCAATGGCGTAAGTTTCGTCGGGTTTCGACGAGCGTACACAAAATGGTGCGGTGTTTTGCAAAAGTCGCGATACGGGGACTTTTTACGGATACGAGTTGATTCCGACGCGCACACACGTCCAAATCAGTTTTAGCGAAAGCCCACATGTCAGGACATACCATACACACTTTTTGGTGCAATTAGTACGCGATGGGGCGGTCCCGTTTGGCGGGGCGCGCTCCGTATCATAATTTTTAAAGTTTTAAAAACAAGTTTTTCTCAGTTTTTAACCCAATTTATCTCTGCATTTAACATAAAATAAAATAATCTAATTAACAGGAAATAATCTCGGTTATATAGAATTCACATAGCAAAAAGTAGATTTAAATTTGGATGTCTGTGGTGGAAGATAGTAGCCTCTAAACATAGGTGGTCGAAACAGTTTTCTGCGGTTTAAATTATATTGTTTTTCTTCAACTTGGCCTCAATTTCTACCTAGTGTTAAGCGCTGTTCGATGGAAACTAATTTATAGAGTTGACAGGGGGATACATCATGATCATATCGGTGAAGACGGATCCAAAAATGGTCGAGCGACGAGTCAGAAAACTGTGCTTGAAGTAGGGCACGTCGCTGCTCGAATCTGCCGCTGACTACTCACGATCGCGCGGACACGGGCGGCGGCACTGGGTTCTAGGCGGTGCTCCGGTGGCTGCGCAGGGTGCTGCTGGAAGTCGGGGTCAGCATCGGGTTGGTGTAGGCAATTAGATTAGGGTTAGGTTAGTTGCTGGCGGATTTTTTTGCTGCTGGCGGGTGTTGGGATAACTAGGAATGGGTTTAGCTGGCTTAAGTTAAGGTTTTTAGTTAAAGGATTTATTTGTTTTAAGGTTTTAAGTCTTAGAGCTTAGGGATTGTGGGAATTAAGGATTTCTTTTTTTTCCTTTTATTTTTTTTCTATTATTACTATTTATTTATATATATGTATATATATATATATATATATATATATATATATATATATATATATATATATATATATATATATATAATCCAAAAAAAAAATATAGCACATCCTAAAAAAATTTATCGTCCTTCTACAAGATTTTCTAATTAAAATAAAATATAATAATAGTTTGTTCCATAAATTCTAGATAAGTATTTACCTAGTAATTATAATTCAATAAATTCTATTTTCTAATTAACTAAGAAATACTATAAATAAATTAAATAAATAATTAAATAATTATAATATTTAAAATTAGGGTTTTTACATATATATATATATATTATATAATATGTCATACATATATATATATATACACAAGCACACATAGAATTGAGCAATGAAACAAACACGTGGAGTGCACAACACCCGTTTCACACTTATTCTATGATACGCTTGCGATAAGTCTCCACCACACAACCAAACGCATCCCGAAGGCACGAGCAAGTCTAGAATATTAATTATGAATAATATGAATAATAATTAAATCGACTACGTGTCCGTGTCAAGAAGTGACATGCACAAATCCCCGTGTCGAAGAAAAACCCCAAAAAATAATCCGTATCGCCAAATTGACGAGATACGGCCTACACGTATCCAATTATTGACATGACACTAGTCACAAACATTCAAACACACGTCAAATTGATCTAATTGACCAATTTACAAATACCACATTTGCCAATCTCGGTATTCCCCCAAAATTGACACAAAAATACACATAACTTCCTCCATAGGCCTCCTATGAACCTAATCCCAATTCCTATGGGTAGCCTATGCATGTGGGGTGGTTCCTTATGGATAAATATCATATTTAGAGTCTACTAAGTGAGGAAAAACTGAAATGTACCTATTGGGAGATGGATTCCCATTAAAAATTCCTAAATGAAGAATGTAGCCTCCTCCTTGTAGATCTTGGCCTCCTTCTTGTTGATCCTTGATTCCTTCTTATAGATCCTTATTTTAGTAGTCTTAATTGAAGAATAGGAAATAAATTTGGGAAGAAATTGTGTAGGAAATGGTGAGGGAATGAAGAAATTGGAAAGGAAGAAAAATCTAGATCTAATTGCAAATAAAAATGAGAAGAGAGAGGGACTCCCTCTGCTCCTAATGTGGCCGGCCCTAGGCCCCTCTCCCAAGCAATGTGAAGTAACCAAAACACCCCTTGGGGCCTCTCATGAAGAAATTAATTAAGGAGAGAAGGTTCTAGTTTATGGTTTCACTAATTAATTCATCATCCTAATGAATGTGCCTAATTATTGGGCTCAATCTAAACTATAATAAATGTTGGGTTCATGCATCTAAACTAACTAGTTAGGTCCACTACACAAGTCCAAAATAATCTAGCATCTAACAATCAATAATTAATACAACAAATAAATAATCACACATGCACAATATTAAATACAATAAATCCTAAAATAAAAATATCCGTGTCAAATACCAAACTACCCTTAATTGAAAATCTGAGGGTGACAGTGTCGGTGGACCTGTTCAGTATCGATGGATATATCCATTTGAAAGGTAAAATATTAATATAAGACGCATTTTGATTAAAAATTAAGTAGATTATCTCCTCAATCACGTGATCCCGATAACCCCTCGTCGATCGTAGGTACCTCCACTCTGCCATCGGCTACATGCACAAACACTCTGCCATTTGTCGCAGAGGTCCCCGGTGCTCCATCATCGACATCTATGCCGCCGTCATCATCTGATGCAGATCCCTGCATCTCATCGTCAGTTCGTCCACCAGATACTTCGACAGCTGTACGATGGGCCCCGGAGTATCCAGACTTAGATTATGATGCTAGTGGTCGGTATATCCCCCGACCGGGTGGTCCTACGACACAACCAGAGAGACCGGAGGGTCAGTTTAGAACGGAGCTTTGGCCCGCGACCAAAGAGCTGTAAGTAAATTTATATGTTTCATCTGATGCAGTTAATTTCATATGTTTAATTTATTTATTCAATTAAATTTTGTAGGTTTTTTTCCTACAGTGCTACTCCAGTACTTAGGAAAATTATTAAGGGGAACTACCACGGCCCCTACCTTAGATTCTCCGATGTGCCGTCCGACATGCAGTATATATTGCTTGACCAGATGAAGGTATATGCGATCTTTAATGTTATTCTATTTACTAATTATTTTTAGTCTATTTATATTAATTGTTAATTGAATTTGTATGTCAGAAAAACTACTGGTGGCCCGAGCATCGCGAAGCGGAGATCAGGAAGACATACCGCGGTGCCTGTAGCAAGAAGATGCGGGATGCGAAGGATGATTTACAAAAAAATGGTAAATGCTGGAAGGGACAAGAAACCCTGGATCCATGATAATTTTTAGGGGAAGATGCAAAAGGAGCTCAATACTCATGAGTTCAAGAAGAGGTCCGAGCATGAGAAGAATGCGCGATCTCATGGGAGTTTGCTTACTTGTGGATCGATCCCCATCGCTATGCACCAACAAAACCTAGTAAGATAAAACGAAGTACTTAAATATTTGTATTATATAGTTAAATAACATTAATTATCAAGATAGTATGTTTTCTTAATATTTCGTACACAGGTGGAGAAGCTGGCGAAGGAGGGGGAGATCCCTCTAGTATCAGTTTCGCCAATGTTTTTGAGTATACGTACAAGAGGAGGAAGGACGGTAGCTACATGGACGAGAAGGCCAGTAAGACTGCTGTAAGTATTTCAATTTGTATTATAAGTCAGAATAATATGAGGTAATAGAATTTATATTACAAGTTAGAAGTATATTAGAAAATTAAGCACGGGTCATTGGATAGGCTGCATTCCAGTCTCTACAGACCGAGAGTGCCTCTCGGGCCACTCAGGATGGGGTGGAAGAGAGTATCGTTGAGTCTTCGCCCGCCACAACGTCCTCTTCCATGGCCGCTCGGATGAACGACCTTTTTGTACAGGCCACTGGCGGAAGAGGGAAAGGCGGACGCGTCTACGACATCGGCTCCTTGGCATCGCAGATGTCGGTATAATTGAGACCTCCACCGCCGACGTCTTCTTATGTGGCACAACCTAATAGGATAGAGCAAATTGTTACGACAATGACCACATTGCAGGCCATAGTGGTGGGTATGCAAGAGTTGGTCAACAGCATGCAGGCCTCTATGGAGCATGGTTCTTTCGGTGTTCGTGCTCCTCCTGTTGTTGTCCCTAGCGCCACGACATCTGGTCCTTCTGGTGCCTCTGCTCCTTCCGCTGCTGCTTCTGGCCCTATTATATCTGTTGACGCAGAGATAAGACTCCTATGTTTATTGCCGCCAGAGGCGTTAGGTTCATTACCATCTGAATTAGTGAATAAAATTCCTTCGGACGTCCTCGAACGTTTGCGTGAGCAGGGAACACCGCCAGATCTGTAATTTTCTTTAGGTTTGATATTTATTTGTGTTGTAGTTATCGCGGTCTTGTGGATATTGTTTATTTGTGTTGTCGTGGTCGTGGACTTGTAGATATTGTTTATGTACTTTGATTATTTTATTTGGATTTGTGGTCGTGGACTTGTGGACGTTGTTCATGTATACGATTAATTTTATTATGTTAATTATATGTCTTTTTTGAATTATGTCTCGTGTGTGTTTCCAACGTGCGTTTGTGTCGTTGTAGGTCCGATTGGACAGAAATTCTGCAGCGGGTTGCGCTGGGTGTGGTTGATATATTGATAGTGTTTAACATGTTTTATATAAACCAAATATGCTGGGATATCTATATTTAAAATTTTTTTTTTGCAGTTATGTGATTATTAGCGACGGACATCCGTCGACTTAGCGGCTACCTATGACGTACTTGTGACACGCTAGCGACGGATACAACCATCACCAAGTAAATTTCTATTCTTGGATGACGGATTACCGACACACGTCGACGGACATGCGACTTTCTCCCGACAGTAAGTAATGTCGTTATTCCGTCGCCAACTTGAGTATCAGGCTTTTTCAGTATCATGAACATAAATAATGTCGCTATAACGTCGCTAACCCGACGCCATTTTTGACGCAAATTCGTTGCTATCTAGATATCATTATAAACTAAATTATTGTCGCATATACGTCGCTAAAGCGCCGCTTAATGAGTCCGTCGCTGAAATATAGCATAGACGTCAACTAAATCGACTTCGTAATGACGCCAGTTCAAAAATTTGACTGATTGGCGACGGAATCTTTTAGCGACGTGGCATTTAACGACGGGTGTTTTCCGTCTAAATACCGTCGTCGGGTAGTCGTTAATAGTGAATAGCGATATTTTGGCAACGAAAAATGACGTCGCTATTCCTCTGTATTTTAGTAGTGAATTAGTGAACTTTAAGTGGATGGAATTAGAATGCTTGGATGTTGGATGCAATAACTTGATGGTGAACCAAGGAGCCTAGCTCAAGGTAATATGCATGAGTCTTCCCAAGGTTCAATGGTTTTGGGCATATCTTTTCGTCTTTCTTTTAATCTTCCAACTATTCCATTTATCTTCCCCGAAGACTTTTCGTCTTCCAATGCATCAATCATTATTGGGTTGGGCTTGACCATGCAAGGGATTATTTTCGTCCTATAGTTTTTTTTCTCTTTTGATTTTCATGTAAAACTTTTGCTTGTTTGTGATTGTGTTAGTCCCAGTATTTTTGTAGAATTCTTCTATTTAGAGTCAGATGTTGTAGTGCCCCGCTCCGCGTTGGCACTATGGATAAGAGATATCGGTTTGTTGACTCAAAAAGGAAATATTCTTGGAGAGCTCCTTGTTGAACCAGAAGATGACTGATCTAGCTGAGTGGGCAGAACTTCATTCTCTGATTCTTGCACGTCTTAATAATAAATCTGAGTTTTTGCAATACTTGTTTGCTTTATAAGATAACGATCGCATGAGAGTGATAGAATGAGAACTGCATGCTTAACTAGAAAACTTTTATGCTTGTCTAAAAGAGATAGAACCATTACCATTCTAAGTTAAAAATAGAATATTGCATGCTTAGTTACACGGACATCCCTATCGAATGAACCACTGCCATGCTAATAAACATGAGTTAAAGAATGTTCATATGTTTCCATCGTATATTAAATAAGAGTAAAACTGCATGCTTAGCTAAAAAAGATAGAAGAATCGTGTCATATTTTGCTTGATCCTTAAAAGATAGAACTGTTTGAAATGCTTGAACGGTATCAGAGAGATGACGGCCAGTCCGCATAAAGATAGATATGGCGGCTTGTCCGCATAGAGAATAGAAGAGAAGAGATTAATTATATGCTTGTTTATTGAACTCCTGAATCCATATAGAGTTTATTTGATAGAGTTGTATTCATGCATTGGTCTTTAGACAACTTGTGCACAAGGATAATCCCATGATCGGTTTCTGGGGCACTGGGGACCGTTCGCCCTAGGGGGGATCATGAAGAATACCCTTAGGCAAAGAAGTCCTTGCGACCAGGGGGTATTCATGTCTATTAGATAGCTGGTTCACGTGGAAAATCAGCTTGTATATGAGCGAGTATATTAGTGCAGTGCTGGACCGTGATAACACCACTTCTAATCATGAGAAAGAAGACTCATGGGCCATCATATAGTTAGTTCGTATGCTAGGATTCAATCTTCTTGCTTTCTAACTATTTGATGCAGAGACGGACATGGAATAGAATATTATTCATATATATGTAAATGTTGCTAACTTGTATGTCTGTTGTAGGGATAACCGTTTGGCTAAAGGGTAAGAATAACTGAATAAGTGATATTCATGCTATCGAACATGCTCTCTTGTATTAAATACTTTCATAGAGAAGTCTTGATTTTCGTATATGCTTCTATCTCGTTCAGACGATAAGATGATAATTATTGTTAAGAGAGAGAGAGAGAGAGAGATGATAAGAAGATAGTCCACTAGATGCATGCTAGAGTCTTTAAGAGAATGTATATGACTCACGAGATACGCTGCGCACCAGAGATAGTAATTGAACTGACATATCATGTATGAATTGCTTACCTTGCCTGCTTGCTTGTATATCGAATATTAATTCTGTTTCAAAGATGTTTCCAAAAGAAGTAATATGACTTCGTTCATGTACTACATGTAACGAACCTAGTAAAAACTATAAAGATCACTAGTAATATAATATTTTATAACATAATTACTTAGTATTGGTTTTAGTGAATGTTTCTTCTGTTCGTTGATTTTATTCTCACCAGTAATTTCTCCAAAGTATTGACTGTCATGTCCCAATTTTGTCGAATCGTAGGGGCGTCCCCCGGCGTGACCGCCGTACGGGCCTGGGGTTGCGCCCGCACAAGGCTTAAGTGTTTTGCATAACAAGCACATATTCAGAGTACGCAGATAAATTAAAACACAGATTGAAACATGGAAAAGTTCTCTTTATTGATAATGAACATCTATTACAAACTCTTGAACGAGTCAGCTAATTTGCCGTACGGGCTTACAAAAGTGTTGACTCAAAATGAGATAGCAGTCCTGTACATTACATCCCTTTACTAAACTTCAAAATGTATAGACCTCCGGGCTGGAGGACGGCTTTGCCACGGAGCTGCATTGTGTATATAGAGTTGCAAGCTTCCGCTTCAAAATGCTTCAAGGATGGCGCGGTCAGGATGCGCCTACAGCTGGACTGGATCGGGAAGACGACTTCGGCTCCTCGCTCGGTTTGCCTTAGTGCGGAGAACCTGTTTCAACGAGGGTCAGTATGTCGAAACATACTGGTGAAGGCGAGCTAACCGAACTATACCAATCAACACGTTGTTTTAATGAAGCATGCACATTTTTGTGGGTTTCTATCTTGCCTTAGTTCATTTACAAGTAAGCAGCATATAGAATTTACTGAAATGAACTTGCCACCATTCGGTGGATTTTACCTGTCCGTCTGAACTACCTGCACAATACTTACCATGCTTTCCCTGCCATGAAGTCACAAGTTAGTTTGCAACAGGTTTAAATGTACACGAGGATCACTGGCTTGATTTCCATAGTAGACTAGTCCGGGACAAGGATAGCATGCAACTTGAGTACACGAGGCATTGCAAGCCATCCTGCCCCGTACACGATGACTATACACGAGTTTCGCCCGGATCGGATCGGTGCCAGTGTCCCAGCGACCGTCCGCAGAACCAATACCTTGTGCAGAAGTTGTCCGTGATCGAACACTATTATTTAGTTAACAAGTCATGCAGTTGAGGCAACACGAGTACAAGAACACGAGTATAAGAACACGAGTACACGACAAGCAGTATTGCATGATTCATTTTGCATAGCCTCCCTGAACAATTATTTGCATATACAAGACATGATCCATACTTAGCACGATTTATGGAACATTTATAAACGAACTAGCATGCAGTATGATAACCGTTCACAAGTTTAGTTGACAAGCAATATTTACCAAGTCTATTCCCTTTTTATCTTGGTATCTTTTAGTTATTACTTGGTATCGTTTGATAGGGGCAACGAAGAGTGCACGATTTTAGGGTGTGAAGCTTGGAAGCAGGGCTAGCTAATCAGGATGGTAGCCACTCACTTAGATGTTTGGAAGAGAGAAGGAAAGAGGCGCTTCAAGACTCCGCTCGTAAGACGCCTACTGCTCGTTCACCTGCATCACGAACAGCTCGATCAATACCTCTTCCACTCTTTTCAATATCAGAATTAAAGTGCAATTCAATGAACAAAAATAATGAAACCCATCGAAACCGTTCAAGGAAAATAAGCAATTCCCAAAACCAACTCAAAGCATAAAAGCAATAAGCGACATCGAAATCCGAGGCAATAAAGATAGCAGCGGAAAGGTCCCTCCTGACTCTGCCGCTAAGTCGATCCCGGGGGCACGGTCCACTGAATATGGGAATCTATTTCGAAGAAACAAATCCATATCGAGGACGAGTTCTTGTTTCAATATATCCCGATCGAACGATACCATCTTGTGTTTCTTAGCCGCGCTCCTCGAATAGGAGGAACAGGGCATTACATTGACCCACCAATAGTTTGCTTGTTCGCAGGTCCTGGATCGTACGAGAAAGTGATAGTCGTGCCTCATCCCCAGGACCCAAAAATCTGGTATCGATATCTTGAGACGTATCATGATGTTTTGAGCTAATTTTGTATAGAGGGACATAATGTATAGAAAATGCCATTATATTCAGAGAACCTCGTACCTTGAGCGTTGCCCCGTTTACTCAGATGAATTATTGTTTTTAATACTGTCCCTCTACTGCGTACTCGATTGGTTCGATGATAGCCACAACTTTAACGATGTTACCTTGTGCAAGCGCAACCCCAAGCTCGTACGTCATCACACCTCGATGGAAAATGACTTACGTCCCCCGGGAGCGTCGGGGCACGATGATTCGTGCCCGGCGGGGGGGGGGGGGGGGTTGTCGGGACCTTCGAGATCGGAACGTGACAGAATGGTATCAGAGCAACTCGATTCTCTGGCCTTATGCCCATTTCGCTGTTGTTCCTAGATGATGATTTCTTGCCCATTTGTATCGTTGCTGCATAAAGCGTTCCATACAATAAGTCCATAGATATTCTCAAAGATGTGCACAAAAGTTTTCTGGATTTGATTTATTGCTTGAGAGTTATGGCTTCTGATTTATGTTTGCTTGAGTGATCATTTTTTATTGCTAGAGTTTTTTATTATCGATGGTGAGGGATGAGGACTATCGCTGATCTGGATATCGAAAATTTCTCCTTGAAGTTTCGAGGACGAAACTTTTTCTTGGTGGGTAAGTATGTAGTGTCCCGCTCCGCGTTGGCACTATGTACAAGCTATATCGGTTTGCTGACTCAAAAAAAAACCTTCTTGGAGAGATCCTTGTTGAACCAGAAGATGACTGATCTAGGTGAGTAGGCATAACTTCATTCTCTGATTCTTGCATGTCTTAATAATAAATTTAAGTTTTTGCAATACTTGTTTGCTTAATAATATAACGATCGCATGAGAATGATAGAACGAGAGCTGTATGCTTAACTAGAGAACTCATATGCTTGTCTAAAAGAGATAGAACCATTGCCATGCTAAGTTAAATAATAGAATATTGCATGATTAGTTACACGGACTCCGCTATCGAATGAAACGCTGCCATGCTGATAAACAAGAGCAAAAGAATGTTCGTATATTTTTATCGTACGCTAAACAAGAGTAGAACTGCATGCTTAGCTAAAAGAGATAGAAGAATCGTGCCATGTTTTGCCTGTTATTGATGCTTAAAATATATAACTGTTTGAAATGCTTGAACGGTATCAGAGAGATGGCGGCCAGTCCGCATAGAGATAGATATGGCGGCTTGTCCGCACAGAGAATAGAATAGAAGATATTGATTATATGCTTGTTTATTGAACTGTTGTATCTATATAGAGTTTATCTGATAGAGTTGTATCCATGCATTGGTCTTTAAATAATTTGTGCACAAGGATAATCCTACGACCGGTTCCCAGGGCACTGGGGGCCGTTCGCCCTATGGGGGATCAGAGAGAATACCCTGAGGCAAAAAAGTCCTCGCGATCAGGGGGGTATTCATGTCTATTAGATAGCTGGTTCACGTGTCAAAGCAGCTAGTATATGAGTGAGTATATTAGTGCAGTGCTGGGACGTGATAACACTGCTTCTAATCATGAGGAAGCAGAGTCATGGGCCATCATATAGTCAGGTCGTATGCTAGGATTTAGTCTTCTTGCTTACCTAACTGTTTGATGCAGAGACGGACAAAGAATAGAACATTATTCATATATATGCAAATATTGCTAACTTGTATATCTGTTATAGGGATAACCGTTCGGTGAAAGGATAAGAATCACTGAATAAGTGATATTCATGCTATCGAACATGCTCTTTTGTATTAAATACTTTCATAGAGAAGTCTTATTTTTCGTATATGCTTATATCTCGTTCACACGATAAGATGATAATTATTGTTAAGAGAGAGAGAGATGATAAGAAGATAGTCCAGTAGATGAATGCTAGAGTCTTTAAGAGAATGTTTATGACTCACGAGACACGCTGCGCACCAGAGATAGTAATTGAACTAGCATATCGTGCATGAACTGCTTGCCTTGCCTGCTTGCTTGTATATCAAACTTGAATTCTGTTTCAAAGATGTTTCCAAAAGAAGTAATATGACTCTGTTCCTGTACTGCATGTAACGAACCTAGAAAAAACTAGAAAGATCACTAGTAACGTAATATTTTATAACATAATTACTTAGTGTTGGTTTTAGTGAATGTTGCTTCTGTTCGTCGATTTTATACTCCCCAGTAATTTCTCCAAAGTGCTGACCCGCCAACAGTTTTCTTATTCGCAGGTGCTAGATCGTACGAGGAAGCGATAGCCGTGCCTCATCCCCAGGACCCAAAAATCTGGTATCGATGCCTTGAGACATATCATGATATTTTGAGCTGCTTTTGTATAGAGGGACATAATGTATGAAACGATGTCATTGTATTTAGAGAACCTCGTGCCTTGAGCGTTGCCCCATTTACTCAGATGGATTATTGTTTGTAATGATGTCCCTCTGCTGCGTACTCGATCGATTCGATGATAGCCACAACTTTAACTATGTTGCCTTGTGCGAGCGCAACCCCAAGCTCGCACGACATCACTCCTCGATGGCAAACGACTTACGTCCCACGGGAGCGCCGGGGAGCGGTGATTCATGCCCGGCGGGGGCATTGTCGGGACCTTCGGGATCGGGGCATGACAGATATCACAGAGTAATTTTGGTCAAAAATAATTTTATTCCGTTCTGCGTTGTCTCTAACAAAATATTTCGATATTTACAGCTAACCTAACACTCTGACACAACAAAAAAATTAAGTCGGTAGGAGATGACTTATCAAGTACGGAGAACTGCCACGTCTCAACCAGTATTTTAAAAATTGGACCGTATCGGACCGGATCGGCCGGTTCAAACGGTTAAGGTTTAAACGGTTGACCCGTGAACCGATAACTTTTAGGAGCGAATTAGTGTTGAACCATTATTTTTTTCAAAAACCAGTTGCAAATAAATATTTTTAAAAAACTTGGGGTCCAAAAGAGATTGAACTTGGATCACTTAGGTTAACCAAGTGGTTGAACCATTTGTTAAACCAACTGTTTGAACCTATATATTGTTAGTCCCGAGGCTTAATCAAAGATGGTAGAACAAGAAGTTGAAGTCGAGATTAGGAGTTCACACAAAAGTTCCCTCACTGATATACCTCGATCCAATGAAGAACTATATAAAAATACTGATTACAACTTGCACCTCAGATTATAAAAGAATCAGAATTAACCAAACTTCTCGTTCTTTCTTGCAATTACTGTTGCAGACGGACAAAACAAAGTTATAATAAAATAAAAACTACCTTCATTCTTCCTTGCAAAATGCAGTTACAATCAGACCTAACAAACCAAGAAGAAAAATAAGAAGAAGATATAATAAAAATTATTCTTGCTGGGACGGTGAAGACCACCGTTGCTCAAAGTAAGATTCGTCCTTAATCGATGAGCTGCTCCCAAGAGCCAGCAAGTTCACAAGAGAACTTCTGGAACGCTCGTAGTTACCTCTTTGTGTGACTCGAAAAGACTCCTTTGGACTCATCTCTATCTACTTTTAGTGTGTCTCAAAAGGAGGCTAGAGGGATCTTTATATAGGGAATGATAGAAGCCCATCCTCCTCTTCTTTCTGATATGGGACTATAAAGCTAATATATAAAATTGATATCCCATAATCGCGGCTTAATGCATAGCCCGCTCAGTGCCCGATCAACACCCGCTCAGCGTCCGTCCAGCGCTCGTTCAGCACCCGCTCAACGCCCACTCATGCAACACGCGTATGCAACCCAAGCATAAAACTCGCGCATAAAACGAGGGCACGAGCGCAACAAAAGTGCACAAGCGCCTTGTGACAATGCTGGCGTGCTAAGTGTAAAGTGAGCCAACAAAGTGCCACTTTGCGCCCTTGAGCCCGAGTCCGAGTTGCTAAGCCCCTTTGTAGCTTAGCTCCTATGAAATAATATCCATGAGCATGGCAAAAATCTTAAAAGCTTTCATTAAGGAGTTAATCCTTTTTCTCCTAATAAAATACCCCATATGGCACCCATGTGCCCCACCACACTCCATGTGCACACCTCTTCATATATAAAGTATTATATTGAGATACCTACTTGGTGGTTTAGCCAATGTGGGACTATCTTTACTAGTCCAAAGACAAAAATATATGGGTTTAGCGTTCCCCACAGTGACTGTCCATCATGCATTAGGATAGATGTCGCTTCGACTTGAATCTTTCTGCATGGGTCAAACAACAGTATGATACAAGAATGGACTAAGCATTAAATTCTGCACCATAGCTGCAATTCTTTCCACTCATACAATGACATCAGATGTGCTTCTGGTTGCACATTAAAGGTCCTATCCACGCCTGGTTTCGGTGTATGTATTTTGGCGTCTACAATTTTTCCCTCAAGAGACGGCCTATAGCTCTTTCCATACACTCTAGGTGAGTTCTTTTAAAGAGTCCTTGGCATGAAGCCTCAAACTTTCTTGCGGTGATACTCTGCTATGCCATGGCCCAGAGCCAAGATTACACCTTATTGTGGTGTCATGCCACTGTAGCATGAGGCCCCAGCCTCTTTCTAGTGCCAAACTATCCACCAAGAAGCCTTGCGCTTCCTTGCGGTGTTACGCCGCTGTAACATGGCTCGCGTAGCCGAGGATATATATCTTTTACCTCTGTGGTGTCATACTACTGTAATATGAGGACACTGACCTCTTTGTAGTGCTGCCTAAACTCTTTATTCTACAACATTAGACTACCTGTCTATGTGCGGTGCTACGCCACTGTGACATGGCTCGCGAAGCTGAGGCATTACCCTTACCGAGGAACCTCTTGGTGGTATCACCCACTGTAGTATGGAGACCTTACGCTCCTTTGTAGTGCTGCACTACCTTGCTTTCTGTTAAGCATTCTAGACATTCAAAATGTCTGAGAACTCATTAAGGCATCTAAGCCATCCTCCCACATGATTTTTTCTACACACAAAAATAATTAGTAGACAACAGTGGTTCTGGGTTCATAATCCCTCAATGTTATAAAGGATTACCCACTGTTCCTGATATTCTCCCAGCCAATGATCCTCCCTTGAACTAATAGCTAGATGCCTAGTAGATTTTTCTTTGAACTAATAACATAAAACTAAATGGTAGAATTACAAAGACACAATATCATAATATCTTCAAGCCCATCTTGATTGCTGTATCCTCGACCAGTTGGCGCTTAAGACCTTTGGTGAATGAATCAGCTAGTTTTTCTGGCTTAGAACATCAATTACAGTAATAACTCCGGTCTTGATAAGATCATTCACTGCCATGTGCCTCAGTCGCACAGTTCTCTTCTTACCATTGAAGAGATTATTTGATGCCACCGCTGTAGTTGCTTGGTTTTAGAAGTAAATCGGTACCGTCAAAATCTGTGCACCCACCACTGGAAGATAATACATGGGCTCCTGAAGCCACTCTGCTTCATCTGCTGCAGCCGCCACTGCATTGAACTCAGATTCCATCGAGGAATGAGGGAGCATTGTTAGTTTTTTGACTTCCACGATATAGCTGCTCCACCCATGGAGAAGACTTATCCGCCTGTGGACCTTTCGCTCTCTACTTCTGAACACCAGATTGCATCACTGATGCCTTCCACCCCTGTCGGATAACCGCTGTAGTGTAGTGCATACTTTTGAGTCCACTTGAGATATCTTATCACTCTCTTCACAGCTTTCCAGTGCTCCACTCCTGGATTTCTCGTAAACCGACTCAGCATCTCTACGGGGAAAGCTATGTCAGTCCTTATGGAAGTTATTGCATACATCAGACTCCTAATGATGCTTGAGTACTCCAGCTGCCTGACACTTTCTCTTGGATTTGGCTTCAGCTTCTTGTCACACCTGTACGGAGTATCGATCCTTGGAAGATTCTGATATCCATAGCATGTGAGCATTTTTTCAATATAATAAGACTATGACAGCGCCACTCCAGTGTCATTCCGGATGATCTTTATCTTCAGGATAACATCAGCTTCCCCTAAGTCCTTCATACTGAACTTAGATGAGAGAAACTTCTTTGTCTCGGTGGAATGTGCTAGATACGTACCCAGGAATAACATGTCATCCACATATAGACAAAAATTGACTACTCTCCTATCAGCGAACTTAGTGTAAACGTACTTGTCCATTTCACTGACCCTGTAGCCTTTGATCTTATGACTTTATCAAACTTCTCGTGCAACATCTTGGGAGCTTACTTCAGACCGTATAATAATTTCACCAACTTACAGACTTTGTATTCAAGCCCTTTGATGACAAATCCTTCTGGCTGTTGCATATAAATCTCTTCGGTTAATTCTTTATTCAGGAATGTTGTCTTAACATCTATCTGATGAATGACTAACTTGTGAATTATACTTAGAGAAATCAACATCCTGATGGCCGTCATCCGCACTACTAGAGTATATGTGTCGAAGTAGTCGATCCCCTGCTTCTAAGAAAATTCCTTGGCTACCAGTCTTGCCTTGAACTTGTCAACAGTTCCATCGCCCTTTATCTTCTTCTTGAAGATCCACTTGCATCCGATCGATTTTGCTTCTTCAGGTAGATCGACCCAAGCATTGTTGGAGGTTATTGAATCATACTCATCATTGATAGCCTCCTTCCAGAAGACAACATCTCTGGTCTTCATCGCCTCATCATAGGTAAGCAAATATGCTTCCACATGATAGGTGACAAAATCGTCTTCGAAGTCCTTGTGTCCCATTACTCGCTTAGACACTGGCTCTGCGAGTTCTGGTTCGAACGTTGTCTCTTGAATGATAACTTCTTCTTGGACTACATCTTTATTGGAAGTGTTGCCCTCCTGTGCACTCATACTATTCTCTGGAATATCTGTGATAACAATATTCTTGTGCCTTGCAAACTTATCTTCAAAGAATTCTGCGTTACGAGATTCGATGATATAATTTGACTCAATATCAAGAAACCTTCGAGCATAACTTTTTTCAGCATATCCCAGGAAGATGGTTTTGGTAGTCCTCGTACCCAGCTTCTGAATCTTCAAGTCCAGAAGCTTCACATACGCCAGGCACCCCCACACTCGAATGATATTCAAGTTGGGTCTGAATTTGAACCATAGTTCATGAGGAATGAAACGGAAGTTTCGTACGGCACTCTGTTAAGAATAAACGTAGCCGTAAGCGTAACTTCTCCCTAGAAGTAGTTTGGAAGACCTGTAGTTAACAACATTGAGTTCATCATCTCTGTCAACGTCCTATTCTTCCGTTCAACTACTCCATTTGATTGAGAAGAATATGGAGCAGTTGTCTCATTGATAATTCCATGTTCTTTGCAGAACAATGTGAATTCAATAGACCTATATTCTCTGTCTCGATCACTTCTGAGTCTCTTGAGTTGTTTCCCTATTTAACGTTGAGCTTCAGCCCTGAACTCCTTGAATGCTTCGTATTTTGACTTGAGCAGATAAACAAATGCAAACTTCGAGTAGTCGTCGATGAATGTAATAAAATACTTTATCCTGGCCTTTGTGGAGAACTGTTTGAAGTCACAGATATCTGAGTGCACCAACTCCAGAAGATCTGTGCTTTGGTTAACCCGTTTGAACGATTTTTTTGTGATCTTTGTCTGCGCACAGACCTCACACTTCTCTACCTCCTTACCCCCATATTTGGAGATAAGCCCTAGACTAGACATCTTGTTTATCCTTTTACAGTGAACATGTCCTAGTCTATTATGCCATAACTCAAGAGAGTAACCAAAAGAAGAGACTGTATTAATATTGTTTGTAGGAGTTACAAGCTGAAGTTTGAACATCCCTTCGGTACAAAATACTTTTTTAAAGTATGTTCCTTTGTACGACATCACCATATGTCCAGCATTGATGTCCATCCTCAAGCCTGTGTTGCAGAGCAGACTTTCCGAGACCAAATTTTTGGCTATTAACGGTAGGTGCTTCACATCCTGAAGCGTCAGTGACTTCCCCGAAGTCAGATTTAGTACTACCATTCTGGTCCCAAGTACTTCAACTTGTGCCTGGTTTGCCACCATAACCTTCTCAGATGTAGGCTTGTAGATGGTAAATAACTCCTTCTTCGAGCAAACATGGTAGGATGCGCCAATGTCCACCCACCAGCCAGTGTCAACACCAGCCGTCACAACCTGCGCAATCATAGCAACCTTGTTAGGCTGACCTTGCTCTGTTTGTTTGGGCTTGAATCTGCAGTATCTCCGATAGTGGCCCTTCTTGCCACAGTTAAACCAAGTCACATCTGACTTGGGCTTGGACTTGGGCTTCGACTTGATTGAAGCCGACTTTACCTTGAGATGGTTGAAGTCCTTCTTCTTGTAGTGAGAAGCCTTCTGCTTCCCCTTGGAGTCACCCACATGCACCAAGTTGGCTTTTGCCAACTGCTTGGACAATGTGTCCACTTTGTTTTGAGCCCTCAACTCATCTTTATGATGGATTTTGTGCAGTAGTTGATCAATGCTAACTTGCATCTTCTTCCAGTGCATGCCCGAGATAAAATTGGTCTATCCTGGTGGAAGCTTGGTCACAATATCCCCCATGACAAAGGCGTCGATTAATGGAATGCCATTATCCTCAAGTTTTTGATGTAACTTGAGAAACTCCTTGACTCTAGGCAGCATAGTCTTGTCATCCTAAAATCGCATGTTCAGACCTTTTCAATCACATGAATCTTGTTGCGGTTCTCATCCGCCTTATAATACTTGTCTAGAGACTCCTAGACGACCTTAGCATGGTCCGTCTTGCTGTATGACTCCGTCAGAGTATCCTCCATGGAGTTCAAAATCAGCAGCTTGCAAAGGTTGTCTATTCTCCACTTGTTCTGCTTAGCAGTTGCAGTAGCAACTGCCCGAACAGTAGCATCATTACCGTCTGGATTAATCGGCTCCGGTTCTGTCAGAACGTAGTAAGATTAAGGCAGACCTTCCTCTTCCAAGCGTTGTAATGATCCCCGTCAAACTTCTCAAGTATGTTAAAACTAGTGTCAAGAAGTTTCGCACGGTTGTTCTCCATCTTTCTCGGATCTTGCTTTAAGATTGTTAGTCCCGAGGCTTAATCAAAGATGGTAGAACAAGAAGTTGAAGTCGAGATCAGGAGTTCACACAAAAGTTCCCTCACTGATATACCTTGATCCAACAAAGAACTATATAAAAATACTGATTACAACTTGCACCTCAGATTACAAAAGAATCAGAATTAACCAAACTTCTCGTTCTTCCTTACATTCGCAGTTGCAGACAGACATGGGAGAGTTACAATAAAACAAAAACTACTTTTGTTCTTTCTTACAAAACACAGTTGCAATCTGACAGAACGAACCAAGAAGAAAAAGGAGAAGAAGACAGAATACAAATTATTCTTGTTGGGACGGTGAAGACCACCGTTGCTCAAAGCAAGATTCGTCCTCAATCGACGATCTGCTCCCAAGAGCCAGCAAGTTCACAAGAGAACTTCTGGAACACTCGTAGTCACCTCTTTGTGTGACTCGAACAGACTCATTTGGACTCCTCTTTCTCTACTTTTGGTGTGTCTCAAAAGGAAGCTAGAGATCTCTTTATATACGGAAGGATGGAAGTTCATCCTCCTCTTCTTTCCGATATGGGACTAAAAAGTCAATATACAAAATTGATATCCCACAACCGCAGCCCAATGCATAGCCTGCTCAGCATCCGTTCAGCACCCGCTCAGCCCCTGTCCAGCGCCCACTCATGCAACACGCGCATGCAACCCGAGCATAAAATCTGCGCATAAAACGAGTGCAAGACGCTTGCGTATAAAACGAACGCACAAGAGCCTTGCGACGATGCTGACGTGCTAAGTTCAAAGTGCGCCAACAAAGCGTCACTTTGCGCCTTTGAGTCCGAGTCCGAGTTGGTAAGCCCCTTTGTAGCTTAGATCTTATGGAATAATATTCAAGAGCATGACAAAAAGTTTAAAAGCTTTCATTGAGGAGTTAATCATTTTTTCTCTCCTAATAAAATACTCCCACATGGTACCCATGTGCCCCACCACACTCCATGTACACACCTCAACACATACAAAATATTAGATTGAGATACCCACTTGTTGGTGTAGCCAATGTGGAACTACCTTTATTAGTGCAAAGTCAAAAATACCAACATATATTTGATCTATATATTTGATCCAACCAAGTGTCTCGTCCGGGTCGATGTCCGGTCCCTTTTTTCCTAAACACTGATCACAACCCATATATTATTGCTTCAATCCGGATAGGGGACCGATCAATTCTCAAGTCCAAAGAGTAGACAACGTACGAGAACATCCGTGGGAAATGCATAGAGACGTGTTGCTGATAAATTCATCCTACGCAGAAGAGCAAAGGCCTCAATAATGGCATTGACAACTCTTTATTTCCATGCACATACAGACATACATAAAATGTTATGTTACAGAATATCTCTTTCCCATGTCCTAGTCATGCCTGATGATCAGTGGTTCATGGAAGAAACCCTATACTTCCACACTTACATAAAATGTAAGTTTACATGATATTTCACTCTAACGGTTTCGGTCTATATCATTGTACGATGAATATCAGTTTGTTGTGAGATCTCGCCGACATGAGAGCTCGGAAGAATTATGTTAAAAATATGTCTTTATTGTGAGACTTCGTCGATTGAGAAAAAAGATAGTGATGCTAATGCAAAATTATGTTAAAATGAGTTATGAGTGAGACTTTGTTGATTGATATATTTTGTTCTTATTAGTTGTTTCTTGAGGTTATACACCACCTCCATTTATTGGTCATGGGTAGGATATCCGTTTGCAATCGGTTGATCGGGAGAGCATTCCTTCGTCTCTTTCTCCGATCTCAATCAGGACTGGCTCAAGGAGTTGGGTTGTTTCAGCCATAGCTAAATTTGGTTGTCCCTTTGCCACCGACGGAGCCACATACATAGAATTGAGGTCCGTCGCCCCCACAAATATTTTTTTATATACATTTATTTTTTTCTTTTCTTAAATTAAGTATCTATTTTCTTAAGTTTATAGTCTTTAGCTAGCAATATTCTATTTATTCCTTAAATTTATTTTCCACAACCCAAGAGAGAGAAAGAACGCGATACTCAAGTTTATGTTATATAATTTTTGCTCCCACGGAATGAAATTGCTAGCTCATCCCCTGCCCTTTGCTCTTGTCTTCAAAAGAAGATATCAACGATTGGGGTTGGCAGCGGCGTCAAAGTCTACGGTTCTGACGGAACTTTGATTCAGTTCCTCTCCTTGAGCTAGTCGAGGCTCTCCCAGTGAAAATTCAAACTATAGATCTGGTGGATTGCTGGTTCAACTGACAAAGACAAGTTAGGGAGGACCGTGGAGGCTCTATTGGTGGAGAGGTTGAGACATAGAAGTCTAGGGGCTGGGTTGCCCTAACTGGAAGAGTTGTCCAAGTTCGATGGCTTGTCCAGATTACTCCAGAACCAGTCCTGGTCTCAATCTCAATCTGGAAGATGCACCTCACGGAAAGTCAAGAGTACCAATGATTTTATGTTTGACCCTATAGCTGGCTGTGGATTCATAAGAGAAACAATACAAATACATACATACATACATAGTATTGTAATGTTACAGAATATCTTCATTCCCATCTCTACCCACACCTGATCTGTGTGGTTCATGGGAGAACAATACCGACTAGCTGCGTCTGGTCCCAAGCAGGACTTTTGACACATCATGGCAAGATGTGACTCAAGAATATTCAATAATTATCATGTGTTGAAATTAAGAGGTCAAGTTGGGATTGAAGTCTCCTCTAACAACCAAAGATGCTTTCTTAAAGATTCTTAAAGATCACTGTCACTCTCTCATATATATTTCTAGGGGGAGGGGCCTATGTCTTGGTTGGCATTCATATTATTGGTGTTATTAATATCATGTTTGCCTCAATTTGGGAATGGTGGTGAGTACCATCTACTCTACATTGTTTACCTCACCTAGAGGAAAGAGGAAAACAAGAAGAAGAAGAACTTTGCATTTAGTGTTATTGAGTAATTGACAACTTGTCAAGTACACTGATTAATTATACATTGCCAATATTTCTCTATATATTATTTTGCATGTAAACCTATGTCTTGGTGGCATTCATATTATTGATATTATTATCATGTTTGCTCAATTTGGGAATGGTGATGAGTACCAACTACGATCTACAATGTTACGGAAAAAAAGAAAGAAAAGAAACTTAACTTTGCATTAAGTGTTATTAAGTTCTTGACAAGTAGTCATTAGTCAAGTACACTGATTATATATTGCCGATATCTCTATATATATTATTTTGCATGTAAACCTTGTTAGTTCCGAAGTCAGATCAAAGAAGAAGAGGTAGCCACAAAGTAGAGACTCGTACAAGAGTTTATCTCTACAAACTCCAGAAGAGAAGTTGGTGCACTGAGATTCACACAAGAGTTCCTCTACAGTGACACACAACCCCACAGAAGCACTAAACCAGAAACATGTTACAAACTGACAACCCAAAGAAAATATAAATACAACAATAGTTCTTCTCTTTACGTTCGCAGACGCTACACCGAGAAGAACGGGAACAAGAACATAAATACAAATAAAGGAACTCCTGCTGGGTGATCAAAACTACCAGAGCTCAAGGCAAGATTTGTGCTATACAATGATCTGCCCCCAGGATCCAGCAAGTCCACACGACTGGTCACCTTCGGATCACTCAAAAGACTCTTTTGGAAGGTTACTAACTTCTGCCTCAGGTCCTGCTGGTGCTCTCGGTTTTCCTCTCCCTCTCATTTTTTTCAACAACTCAAATGAAGAGGAGAGCCTCTATTTAAAGAGGATTTCAGCTGTTATGCGGCCTGGAAAAAAATCAGGCCGCATGTGCCGCTGTACTATAGATAGCAGATAGCGCCGTCAGGCGCCGAAAGCTGCAGCCGTGTGGCACAGAGAGCCACGAGTCGCCTGCGCCGCACCGAGCCTCCAGCAACATGTTGGGAACGAAACGCGAAAATCGTTCCGCAAACCAGAGAATACATGTGAGAGAACCGAGCAAAACACACAAACCAAAAAATACCAAACCGCAGACACATAAATTTTTACGTGAAAAATTCAGATAAAAAAAAATTATGTCCTTCTTTCTCCTCTCCAAAGTTGCAATGGCACTCTTGCCACCTTTTTTTTCCTCTCTTATTTTTTTTATCTCTTGTTGTTGTATATTGCATGAGCCTTTATATAAACCCTTGCATGAATTAGGATTTCTATATGGAAATATATATATGAAAGCCAAAAATATTTATGGAAATCCAATTACATCCAATAATATATTTAATGGAAATCAAATCATAAATTAGCTTACCATAAATTGAAAATCCAATTATATGGAAAGTTAATATATGAAAGATCCAATCATAAATATATAATTAAAGTCAAAGATGAAAATCCAATATAATATTTGCAAGAGAGAGAAGAAGGGCATCAAGGGAAAGCAGGACGAGAACACTACAGCGGCGGTCTCGGCACATGGAGACGATATGATCATTATAGGTGATGTGGTAGTTATGAACCTCGCCTACGATGATAACTCTTGGCTGGTGGACTCAGGTGCTTCAGCGCACGTATCTCACAATAGGGCACTATTTGCTACTTACACAACAGGCGACTATGGAGTATTGAAGATGGGCAATGGAGATGTGTCGAAGGCAGTCGCCATAGGAGATGTGCATTTAAGGACAAAGATGGGTGCAGTTTTTGTTCTGAAAGATGTTCGTCATATCACTGATATCCGTTTCAACCTGGTGTCGGTTGGAAGGTTAGATGACGAGGGTTTCTTCATTCTCTTCCGGAACAGTTAGTAGAAGCTTTCCAGAGGTTCGATGGTGATCGCTAGAGGAAGCAAGAGGTGCAAACTTTACTATATGGAAGGGAGCGCACAAGGGGCACATGAGGTGAACGCAGTTACTGATGCGTCTATCGAGTTGTGGCACAGGTAGCTCAGCCACATCAGCGAGAAGGGGATGAGCTACTTAGTGAACAGAAAAGTGATTCCAGGACTCAAGTCTACAAAGATGGAGAGGTGCACGAACCGTTTGGCGGGAAAGCAAAATAGTGTATTTTTTCAAAGTCACCCAAGTTCAAGGAAGCTGACGTTGCACGAGTTGATTCACTCGGATGTATCCTATAAAGGTAAAATATATTGGTAGTGCTTCTTACTTTGTAACTTTTATTGATGATTATTTCAAGAAGGTTTGGGTCAATGTCTTAAAGATCAAGGATCAGGTGCTGCCCACTTTCAAGGAGTTTCTGACCTCCATTGAAAGGGAAATGGACAAGCAGATGCTATGTGCTCGATCGGACAATGGCGGTGAATATATCGGCCCCTTTGATGCATACTACAGAGAGCAAGGGTTATGACACCAGAAGACTCCGCCAAAGACACCATAGCTCAATGGTGTAGCAGAGCGGATGAATAGGATGCTGATGGAGAGGGTACGATGTTTACTGTCAGAAGCAAACTTGCATGATAGCTATTGGGGTGAGGCACTTTACACAGCTGCTTATATTATTAATTTATCTCCTAGTGATCCTTTGCAGGGTGATGTGCCTGACAAAGTGTGGTACGGCAAAGAGTCGTCATACAATCACCTCCGAGTGTTTGGTTGCAAGGCTTTCGTGCATGTACCGAAGGATGAGAGATCCAAACTTGAGCCAAAGATGAGGCGATGCGTCTTTGTCGGTTACGGTCGGGATGAGTTTGGCTATAGACTCAACGACCTAGTGGAAAGAAAGCTCTACAGAAGTAGGAACATGGTATTTGTTGAGGATCAGACCATGACCAACATTCAGAATTTCGAGATGCCTTCTGAGGCTAAGGAATTGCCTGAGTTAGAGTCATTTTGCTTCGAGCAATCTGCAAAGGATATCGTAAAGGATCCAGGTATTAGGGAACCAGTACATGAAGTTGCTCCCAACTTTGATCATCAGTCTGTTGATGGTGGTTAGGGTGATCTACAGGAGGATGAGCATGCCGAAGGGACAATTCCTGAGGTAGAGGCTGTTGGTATACAGCCAGCACCAGAGGTTCCATTGAGGAGGAGAGATATAGAGCATTGATCATCTAAGAGATACTCACCTGGTGAGTATGTGCTACTGACTGATGGTGGAGAACCCGAAAGTTTTATAGAGGCTATGGAAGACGAACACAGGCAGGAGTGGATAGAGGCTATGCATGAGGAGATGAGTTCCTTGGAGGCCAACTCTACTTATGATCTGGTGCGGTTGCCAAAGAGCAAGAAGACTTTGAAGAATCAATGGGTGTTCAGAGTGAAGCAAACAGATGATGCTACCCGCCCTCGATACAAAGCGAGGATGATAGTTAAAGGCTACGGTCAGTGAAAAGGCATAGATTATGATAAGATCTTTTTGTCAGTCGTCAAGCAGTCGTCTATTCGGGTGGTGCTAGCATTGTTAGCCAGTTTTGACTTGGAGGTTGAGCAAATGAACGTGAAGACAACATTCCTCTATGGTGATCTTGAGGAGGAGTTATACATTGAGAAGCCAGAGGGATTCTGTAAGAAGGGCAAGTCATACTTGGTATGCCAGTTGAGGAAGAGCTTGTATGGTTTGAATCAAGCTCTGAGGCAGTGGTACAGGAAGTTCAAGTCATTTATGGGAGAGCATGGTTACGCACGGGCGACGTCGGACTATTGTGTATTTGTGAGGTACTTTGCCGATGATGATTTTATTATTTTACTGCTCTATGTTGATAATATGCTACTGGTGGGTCGGAATGCCACTATAATAACAGAGTTGAAGCGCCAATAGGGCGCGACCTTAAGGATTTTGGCACAGCGAAGACTATTCTTTGGATGGAGATCAGCCGAGAGAGAGAGAGAGAGAGAGAGAGAGAGAGAGAGAGAGAGAGAGAGAGAGAGAGAGTCCAAGCTGCTACACTTATCCCGAAAGAAGTACATTCACCGGGTACTTCAGCGTTTCGGGATGGACGGGTCGAAGAAAGTAAGTAACCCCCTTGCGGCTCACTTTAAGTTCACTGAGGAGCAGTGTCCATCTACAGTAGACGAGAAGAAAGATATGGAGCGGGTTCCATATGCCTCAACTATGGGGAGTCTTATGTATGCTTTGGTGTGTACGAGGCCAGACATCGCTCACGCGGTTGGCACGGTTAGCAGGTATACTTCCAATCCTGGAAGGGTACATTAGAGTGGGGTCAAGTGGATTCTACGATATCTTCAGGGCACTGCCGATTGGAGACTTTCTTTTGATGGTGACGAGCCAAAGCTGGTTGGGTATACCGACGTTGATATGGCTTGAGATGTAGACATGAGGTGATCGACTTCGGGCTATATGATGATGTTTGCTGGCGGAGCAGTATCGTGGCAGTCGCGGTTGCAGAAGTGTGTTACATTATCGACGACAGAGGTAGAGTATATTGCGGCGACAGAGGCTTGCAAAATTTTTTTGTGGATGAAGAAGCTGTTGCAGGAAATTGAGCTAAAGCAAGAGAAGTATTCTTTGTTTTGCGATAGTCAGAGTGTTATTCACCTTGTGAAGAACCAGACATTTCATAGCCGGTCCAAGCACATTGAGGTCCGGTATCATTGGATACGAGATATTGTCGAAAAGAAGGAAGCGTCGCTTGAGAAGGTTTATACAGATGACAACAGAGCAGACATGTTCACAAAGATTTTTCCAAGGGAAAAGTTTGAGTGCTGTAGGTGGATAGTCGGGATGACGACCCCCTCCACATAGTTGTGAAGGAGAAAATTTGTTGGAGTGGGTGGGGTTCCCAACCTATGTGGAGAATATCCCGGAGTGCGATGAGCGATATCCGTGTATTGGAAAAGCTCGAAAAGTGCATCAAGCGTCGTGTATTGAAACATTTATGGTAAATAAATATTATATTAATTTTTTTATCTTTGACTTTAATTTTATATTTATGATTCGATCTTTCATATATTAACTTTTCATATAATTAAATTTTTAATTTATGGTAAGCTAATTTATGATTTGATTTCCATTAAATATATGATTGAATGTAATTGGATTTTCATAAATATTTTTTGCTTCCATATATAGATTTTCATATGAAAATCCTAACATGCAAGGGTTTATATAAAGGCTCATACAATATACAACAACATGAGAGAAAAATAAGGGAGAAAAAATGTGTCAAGAGTGTCATTGTAACTTTGGAGAGGAAAAAGAATGATTGGAGGCCGTTTCGGAGAAGGAGATCAATTTGTGGTATTTCTCATTGTCTTTTTTATTCGTGGTTGTAATCTATTTTCTGTTCCAAAGAGTTACGGTGTGTAAATCCCCTCGATTAATTCTATAGATAGTCAAGTATGGATTGAAAAATTTTGGTTTAGCAGCAGATGTTTGAGGTTTAGAGTAGAGTTGCATTGTCTGTTATTTATTAATTAAACCCTTGGTGTGCCCTACCATTGTTGATTTATTCGGAGCCCAATATCAGCCCATAAATTCCATCGGATTATTGTACTTCTAACTTGACTCACCAATTTAGGCACTGGACTTTTCTGTCACACAAAAATCAAATCCGTTGTGCCTTAAATTAATTACACAATTTTTCGTATCCTAAATCCCATATTTAATTCCGTGTCGGACACCTGTGTCGTTACCCTCAATTTTGAGATACCAACTTAACCCGTCGAGCAGGACCAACTGAAGGGTCCAAGACTGACTCCAAGTCCCCACCATTTTTGACCTTTGCGTCATTTCCAAATTTTGACCCCAAGTGTCACCATTTAATTTAAAAGCGTGGGACACTTTAATTCTATTTAAATCGGGGATACCAATTTTGTCTAATCCTATTTTAATCCCCAATTAATTTTAATGCCCATTTAATTAAACCCATGCCCAACACACAATACCCCCTCACCATACAAATTACCAAACACCAATTCCTCCACAATTTTTGCATCATTTTATGTGATTGTGCAATTACCCAAATTTAAGGGGCTTAGTTGTAATTTTTGAAATAGGTGTCCTAACCTTATTGGTCTAGGCCAAATGGAGAAGCCCTATCTCCTTTGACCAAGTCAACATCCCTCCTCCCTCTCATTTGCATGAAAAAACTATTTTCCTTCATGAGTAATCCTCACCACCCATTTGAATTGGGTCAATCATCACCACACATCCCCACATCACCTCCCCTATTTAATGTCTCCATCACTACTCTTCCCCCAAGGCCGGCCCTAATCCCCATATTTGGGAAACCCCACCCCCTTTCTCTCTCCTCCATCCATTCACTCACAGCCGAATGCACATTCTTCTTCCATTCTTCTTCTTTCTTCTTCCCTTCTTCTTCTTCCTCTCCACATCTCCTTCTCCATTCGAACCCCTCACCCTACTCCGGCCAACCACCCTCCGGCCGATACTCCCCGCTCCTCCTTCAGTCTTCAGGACGGCCACCCCATGAGCCTGCACTACCCCACCGGCCTGCTGCCCCACCGCAGCTCTGCCAGTCCGGCCTGCTGCCTCCACCGCAGCTCCACCACCATTACACCTCACCCGTACGTTACCACCACCACCTCCAGCACTCGCCACGACCGAGCTCCCCGCATCCGCCACTGCTCCGGCCAATCGGCTGCTGACCCTGCATTCAACCGACAGCCGCGGCTCCGGCACTGCCAGCCCGACGAGCTCACATCCGGCCGAGCTCCGGCCTACTGTGCAAGCTGCCCTACTACCTCCCTCGGCTTACTCCGGCAGGCTACCAGTCCGGTGCAGCCACCCCTCTCGGCCACCTCCATCTTCACTCCCCATCCGACTTCCTCCCTTTTCGGCCTGTTGTACACTCAACCACCACCATCGACTACTCCATCCTCTCGACCACCCAACCACCACCCTCGTCTTCATCTTCCCCGACGAGATCCCCCGTTCCACCACCACCCTAGCACCACCCCACGGCCAGGCTCCTCTCCGGCGGGCCAGCATCTTCATCATCCGGCCAGCAACCTCGCCGAGGTGAAACAATCCCCCCCTCTCTATGTTGTTATATATGGCTTTGTGTTTTAGCTAGCGTTTATGTTTATTTATGTTTTGTGTAAGTGTAGTGTAGTGTAGTGTAAATGAGCATGTGTTCATGATATGAGATTAGGGTTTAATGCTGAGGTTAGGGTTATTCTTCATAAGTAAATAAATGGAATAAAAGGATAAACATGAGTTAGGTTAAGAGAATACATGGATCATTGTTTAGGATTGGAAGTATATGAAATGACTATGAACTATATGCATGGGTGGAAAATGCAAGATTAATATGCAAGGCATTCGAATATATATTTTCATGATATTAGGGTACATTAAGATGTTAGGGCATCAGAATTTATATCTGCACTATTGTTTAAATATTGTTGAGCAAACTAAATTGTTGCAGATAATACTGTGATTTATCATCGAGGGACAGGTGATTCATTGTGAACTAGTGTATAGTATCAAACCTTTAGTCACTCAATGGGATTGATAAAATATTGATTAGTATCGAGGAGAAGGATTAATTATTGTGAAATAGTGTTGAGATATCAGGAACATTGAATATTTTTGAGGTACATATTGTCGTAGGATGACGTTGTGCTATCAAAGCATTGATTAATATTAAGAGCTAATATTTTTAATGATGAATCACTGATGGAAATTGAGGAGCAGGTGAGTGTTGTGTAGTAGTGTGTAATATTGAAACAATAACCCTTCATTGACGTTGATGAATAATGATGAACTTAATTGAGTAGTAGTTTTATTGTGAAATGGTAAATATTGTATATCATTGAGGGTTTAATAAATAAATAATTATTTATTTTGAGGATGATAATTAATTGTACATGTTAACGTCTGTGAACACCGGGGTAAAACCTGAGGATTGATCATGGCTTGAGATACTGATAGACACCGTGGTGAGATATAAGATTGAGAATTTTCTGATGGTAGTTTACTGTGATAGATCGTATTAGATGTAATCTATCTTGGTCAACCCTCTGGCTTCGTGTCTAGGTGACTTGTAACTGAGATTGTAGCCTATGTTAGACGTGTGTCACATCTTATTTTAGCCGCGTGATAGTCTATTGATTGAGTTTGTATCTCGTCTCTAGGTACTGCGGGACCTGCTGACTCGGACGTGGTACCGGATCCCCATCTTCAACAGCCGAATGCAGGCAAGTGTACCTTGCCACCCTGTATTTCAGATTACAGATATTTGTTGTTTCTTTTTGTACTTTGTGCACGTATTTATGTTGACGTTCGATACTTCGCGTCCGGATCACAACCGGGTGCAGACGTTCGTCGTAACGTCTTAGAATGATTGTTAGATGTTCGTAACACCTCGATGTACGTACCTGAGTATATCGACACCCCAGGACACACTTATACACTGTGATCATGCCAGATTCCTGTATCCTGATACTGACATCATGACCAGAGACTAGGACGACCTTAGGGTCGCGTCTGTTGAGTTACTTCGGTGTGTCGAGACTGTTAGTTAGAGGTTCAGGTTCAGCGCACCATCGTTGACCGCTTGGGAAGGGGAAGACAGTTACTAGACGTTTGGGCTCCTCTGCACGCGCTTATATATGTTTATGTAGTGATCCTGTATTCTAGAGTAGTGTATCACCCGTGTGACTCTGTGCTCAGAGCTACGGTACGTCCCGTGTGTCTCTGTGTTCGGAGCTACGGTTTTATTTTAGATAGCCCACGCATCGAATATTATCTTCAAACTGTGTCACACTTAGTTGGTTATGCTAGATTACCCCGTCGTTGCACTTGTACTTTCTGTTGTACTTTAGCATACTGTATTTTTGTACCTTGTTACGTCCCTCTGAGGACCTGGTTCCCTGCCAGTTTTGCAGCATAGACGTTTACGGAGCATTTGGAGTTGCTGATGGAGTTGCATGTCTTGCGAGCATTGTACCAGGTACTCACATCATTTCTACCGGCATTATGGTTATTTTATATTGTTTATTCATCTACTGTTGTAGCCTAGTTTTTGTAGACTCATCTCTTCTCGAGTCTATTCGAGTTTGTGTGTTATTGGACGGCCGACTCTAGCACATATAGCTCTTTCTTGTATACTGCTGTACATTGTGGATTGAGACATGGAGGTTTACATTTATGGGATATCTAGTTAGTGCCCTTTATATTTTACAGCTTGTACGTATTCGAGTCAGACCAGAGTCTGGTCGAATGCGTAGCTGGCGTGTCACGTATTCCTAGTCCTACGTATTTTGGGACTGGGGCGTGACACGGTGATCCGTGTAGGATCGGTGAGGAGCTTGTAGATGGTGTAATATCTGTATTCCATGAGTGGAGGTTCTTCAGGGTTGGACTCCGATCGTCCCGTGGTTTTTTCCATCTGAATTTTTTTACGTAAAAATCTTTGTGTCTGCGATTAGTGTTTGGTGTTTTTTGGTTTGTGCGTTTTGCTATGTTCTCTCGCAGGTACTCTCTGATTTGGGAAACGGTATTCGTGTTTCGTTCCCAACACTTGATTACATTGTATAAATGACATTATTTTTTCACCTATGCTATTTATCTTCTTCGAAAATATATATATAATCTGTTGGGTTGCTCGTGTACCATGTCATAGTCCCAAGCTTCAATGGTTATGGACATTTATCTTGTCAACTTTTCATATATCAAGATCCAAGTGGCCTTGTATCTTTAGCATTCCTGCTAGCAATGGTTTCCACACCAGATCTAGCTGTTACAAGAAGACTGTCCTAGCTAGCTAGCTATAGATCTCATTGATAGATACTTGACAATGTTGAATATCTCCTGCATCAATCTGATCTTGTGGTATATATATGGTGTTGTCAAAAGACCAAGCAAAGAGCCAAACCTTTAGGGATCCTTTGCTGGCGGATTTTGTTTTGTTATCAACCATTTGTAGACATACTTTGGTAGAGTAAAACTATCAGTTCAGATATGGTAACACAAGTTGGATCTCTGTCGACAGGCACATACCTTGAACTCGTGCTTTACTTCAACCCCATCAAACAACCAAATCAACCTTTATGTCTGAGTTACAACCACCACCATCATGACTACTAATCACTCAATTCAAGTTTCGTACTGATCGACCGAGTTATCGAACGAATATCAGGTCACTTGGCCACATCAATCACAGGTTTAGTGTTCAAAAGGTGGTGACAATGGAGTTAGATAGTTTAATTAGTCCGATATCGAATAGGAAGCGGAATGGTCATGAGGTATAGAAAATTGAAAATGGTTCAGGCCTTAATATGAGAATTTTTTTTTTAAGACATATATGTTCAATCCAATATCGTACTTCATGTATCATCTCCGGTTCGAATCACGTCACGTTTCCAACATTACAATCCACTCTGAATTTGGTACGTTCAGATGAATCCTAGAACTCATAGTGGTTCTCCATGTCGGCAACCTATAGCTTAATTGTGCCCTTGCCTTTGAAAGGGAAGGAAAAGGAAAGAAAAGAAGATGGTGCTGTTTTTTTTTTTTTCAAGATGCTCTCACCCGGCAAGAGTTTATGCTTGTCAATTTGATGCTCTCACCCGGCAAGAGCTTATGCTTGTCAATTTGATGGATGGGAAGCTAGCTCCACAGCCCTCACTCTGACCATCCAATTCCAACTTTTAATTGGGACAAATTGTCACATTCAAAAGTGTATATATATATATATATATATATATATATATATATATATATATATATATATATATATATATATATATATATATATATATATATATATATATATATATATATATATTAAGAAAAAGATACTTTATTAAAATAGGAAACGGTGCATCTAATTTACATTACTGGTGTTATCAGTCTCCTCTCTAAGCCTCACCCTCCATACATTTAATATCATTATCTATGTTGTTAATAACTCCTGCCAATGAGATGACTTTGCTCTCAAATATTTGCCGATTTCTCTCTCGTCAAACATGCCAAACAGCCGACAGTAGTCTGAGTCTCGTCCGCCGATACGTTTGTCTTCCTTGGCTTTCCATAGCTTGTACCTCCTCACATGCAGCTTGTAATCCAACTCTGTCCCGATTATCCATCTGAAGTTGAAGTCTATATCTTTGCCAAACCTCTTGAGAGAAAGAGCATTTAAACAGCAAGTGATCCCGGTTTTCCTTCTCCATACCACAAAATACACAACGATCATTGATTACTTGTATACCGAACTTGAGGAGTCGGTCTTTAGTAAGCAACTTATCTCTAACTGCCTCGAACATACAAAGTTTCATCTTCTTTGCTGCCCCCCTTCAATCAAACCCACTTCGCCCACTCCACCGAAGGGTACTTCGGCCGGACATGTTCATACGCAAGTCTGTGACTAAAGTTGCCATTGTTCGAACCATCCCATCGCCAGTAATCGGAGTTGCCATTCGTATCTAGCGACACAGTTCTGATTTCCTCCATGAACCATTGGTGGATATATCTATCAGTGATTCACCATTCCTCATCTCTGATAAACTCATGCAATCTTTCTGGATGCCCTACTAACTCATAAGTCGGCCACCCGAGCCGATCTATCAAGCTTTCCTTGTTTAACCAAGGGTCGAACCAAATGTTCGTCGCATGTCCATTGCGGATTACACACGAAATACATTGCCTAATGCTGGCCCTTTGTTTGAGTATCATTTTGAAGGTAACCGAATGATTATTATTAGGCTCCATCACCCAGAAATTGTTTGCTTTAACATATCTACTTGCTTGAGCCCATAAAGAGTTGCCTTCGAGGAAGCGTCATGCAAGCTTTAATGTAGCAACTTCCCACGTTACTTTCAGTGTTTGCAGCCCTATCCCTTCCTCTTCTTTAACCTTGCATAGTTCCTCCCAAGCTAAGGAATGCACTCCCCATTCCATATGAAGTTAGCACAGAGGCACTCTATTTTTTGAACTGTGCTCAATGGAATAATGATCGTCTGAAGCCAGTATGTCGTGATTGCCAAAATAGTGGATCTAACGAGCTCTATACGTCCTCCGAATGATAGGAGTTGGACTTGCCAGCCCGCAAGTCTTTTCTGAACATACTGAACAAGTCCGGTGCAGTCAGAGCCCCTCACATAAGTGGTCGAAAGCGGCAAACCAAGGTAGCCTACTGGTAACTGATCCTTCTCAATCCCCAGCTCTGTCGACCGCAACTCCTGCGATGGGCAGGGAATATTAAAAAAATACCTGAGATTTTTTCCTATTTAATTGTAACCATGTGTTTGACCCAAAATCCTATAACAGCTGATTAAGCGTTGTTATCCCCCTTGTTGAGGGCTCAATGAATACAAGAAGATCATCGGCGTAAATATGATGTGATACGCAAGGCGAGACTCATTTGAACAGGGGGGGGGGTTATGAATTTTCTATGGACAACTAAATCCATCAAACATGTATAATACTCCATCACCAAGGTAAACAAATAAGGGGATATGAGCAATAGTGCTCATATTTCTACATAAGTCATATACATGTGGACCAATACAAATAGACTCCTACATCCCATGTGGACCCATGTGCACTAGTACACTATATTCCTATTGGTCCACATGTGCATGACTCGTATAGAAATATGAGCGCTATAGCTCATATCCCGTTTACCCATATATATATATATATATATATATATATATATATATATATATATATATATATATGTATGTATGTATGTATGTAAACCCCATGATTTTTTAAAATTTTAAAAACTGGATTTTTCACAATTTTCTGGGAATTTTCTGTAATTTAAAAACAAGGTTTTAATTATTAAATAATTTTTAAATAATAATAAATAATATTAAAATATTATGAAATTTTTGGGTGTAAAATGAAAAACTGGACTTAGGACAATTTTTCTGGAATTTATTGGGCCCCGGACCTATTTTTAAAATACCTAAAAATAATTGATTAATTAATTATTTAATTAATATTGATTTAATTATTTATTTATTTTTAATAAATAAAAACCCCAGCCCGCCCAGGCCCATTGGGCCCAAACCGGGCCCAGCCCCAACCCGGCCCAGCCCCCTGCCTAGCGGGTCGGGTCGGGTCTGCCCGCCGCCCGACCCGCTACCCGCACCCGCCTGACCCGGCACCCCCTCTCTCCCCCGTGCCCGCGTCCGGCGCCGCGTTTCCCGCCGCCTCCGCCGCCGTCGCAGCGCCACCCTCGCCACGACCCCCACGCCCCGCCTTCTCCGCCACCCCTCCGCCTCTCTCGGCCCCTAGCTCCCCTCTCCCTCCCCTATATATATCCCCCCCGGCCGTCGACCCCCACCGCCTCAGACCCCACTCCGCCGCCACCTCGCTCCACCACCGTCAACCGCCGCCGCCCGGAGCCGCAGCACCCCAGCATCGTCGCCTCCACCGCCCCCTCCTCTTCTCCTCCTCCTCCGCCTGCCTCCGGCCCGACGACATCCGCCAACAGCAGCAGCTTCGGCAGACCCCTCCGACGCCGCCGCCGCCGACGAGTCCCCAGCCGCCGCGCCGCCCTCCGCCGCGTGCCCCCGAGCCCGGCGACGTTGCCCCGGCCGCCCTCCGCCCTGAGCCGCTGGATCCCAATCCCTAACCCTAACCCTAATTTCTATTCCTGTGTCGGACACGGACACGGGACACAGTGTCCGTGTCGAGTCGGATACGACGAGACCCCGGGGTTTTCAGCCCAGTTCAGGTGCGTGTATCTTCTTGCTCGTAGCTCGGATTTCGATTCCGTAAATTATGTTGCGAAGCCTGTATGACCCTCTCGGTGCCCGGATAAACCGCTCGGGGCATCACGTCCTGTGGTGATCGCACACCGCGATCCAAAAACAGGAAAAAAAACCAGACCCTGTTTCACACCGGAACTGAGTACGCCCCGCCAAATGGGACGACTTGGTCGTGTGCGGTCTTCACAAATACGTGCGCATCGTCGATACGTATGTGTGGGATTTCGCAGAAGCTTATTCGGATGTGCGTGCACACCGGAATCAATGCGTATCCGCGAATATCGCCCCGTATCCGACTTTTCTGCAATTTGCCCTAATTTTGTGTACACACGTCGGATCGAGACGAAACTTGCACCATCGGACTCGTAGCAATACGCTGGTCCTGTGGGTCAAGTTTGGTTCGATTCTGAGAACGTTGACAAAATCGCGTGTCGTGGGCCCCACAGGCCCCGCTCGACGGGCAATTTTGTGATCGGCTCATCGGAATCCAATTCTGGAAGTTTCGTTGGGTTCGTATCATCGTTCCTGACCTGTTGACACTAAGTTTGGTGAATTTGGAGACCTTTGACCCGGACACATTTTTCGGTGCAAAGCGGGCCCACATGTGGATCCCGTTTTGACCCGAACTGTCGTTTCTGTCCTTGTCTCCAAATTGGACCCAAGGACAGGCGTTTCTAGCTGATTGATATTTTCTGGATCTGATGGTGATGTTTATTTCAGCAACCAGAGTACCACCTGTAAATCCAACTGAAGTCAGAGCCGCAGTCAGAGCCGGGACCACAGGCAAGTGTACCTCGCCAAAACTTGCAGTCTTGATAAATATTCCTTGGCTTATTTATTCATCAGCAGGCAAGTGTACCTTGCCAAACCCTGCAGCTTGCTACTTATTTTTCTGGACTTATTTAGCATCAGTGGGCAAGTAAAGCTTGCCAATTCTCAGTAATTCTTGACATAGTATTTTACTTGATTTCTTGTGAATTTAAATGTAAACTTGTTTTAACTGCTTAACCTAGGAAACGTGTGACGTACTTAGTGTCCGATCATAGTCAGGTGCCAACCCCGTACGCGGTGTTGGGTGTAGCACCCCGTTCCTCCGATGCGGGGAGCGCGGCTAAGAAACACAAACGGTATCGTTCGATCGGGATAGATTGAATTAAGAACTCGTCCTCGTTATGGATTTATTTCTTCGGAATCGATTCCCATATTCAGTGGACTGCGCCCCAAGGATCGGCTTAGCGGCAGAGTCAGGAGGGACCTCTCCGCTGCTATCTTTTATTGCCTTGGTTTTCGATGTCGCTTGTTGCTTTCGTGCTTTGAGTTGGTTTTGGGATTTGCTTGTTTTCCTTGAACGGTTTCGATGGTTTTCATTATTTTCGTTCATTGAACTGCATTTCTATTCCGAGATTGGAAAGAGAGGAAGAAGTATTAATCGAGCTGTTCGTGTGCAGGTGAACGAGCAGTAGGCGGCTTGCGAGCGGAGTCGTGAAGCGCCTCTTTCCTTCTTCTTTTCAAAATCTAAGTGAGTGGCTACCAACCCGATTAGCTAGCCCTGCTTCCAAGCTTCACTCCTTCGCCCCGATCAAACGATACCAAGTAATAATAAAAGAAACCAAGATAAAAGATAATAGACTTGGTTCATTATGCTTGTCAACTAAACTTATGAACGGTTATCATCCTGAATGCTAGTTCGTTTATAACTGTGCTATGAATCGTGCTAAGTATGGAATATGCTTGTTATGAAATAAACTGTCCGGAAGACTATGCAAACCGTTATGCTATGGAATTATTCTATGAGTGCTATTCGATCACGGACAACTTGTGCACAAGGTATGTTATGAGTTCCGCGGACGGTCACCGGGGCGCCGGGATCGATCCGATCCGGACGGAACGTATGTATAGTCGTATGTTACCCGGCAAGTGTTATGCAGCGGGGCTCGCCACCCGCGTTGCACGTCACTTTGCCTTGAGACTATAACCTGTCCCTTGTGGCACCACACCAGTGATCTCTATGTATATTTAAACCTGTTGCATACTAACTTGTGTCTTCGTGGCAGGGAAGGCATGGTAAGTATTGTGCAAGTAATTCAGACGGTCAGATAAAATCCATCTAACGGTGGCACGTTCATTTCAGTAAATTCTATATGCTGCTTACTTGTAAATAAACTAAGGCAAGATAGAAACCCACAAATATGCATGCTTCACTAAACAACGTGTTGATTGGTATAGTTCGGCTAACTCGCCTTCACCAGCATGTTTCGATATGCTGACCCTCGTTGAAACAGGTTCTCCGCACCAAGGCGAACCGAGCGAGGAGCCAAAGTCGTCTTCCCGATCCAGTCCAGCTGTTGGCGCATCTTCACCGCACCCCTGAAGCCTTTTGAAGTCCGAAGCTGCAACTCTTCATACACAAATGCAGCTCCGTGGCAAAGCGATCCTCCAGCCTGGAGGTCTTTATCGTTTTGAGTTTATAAAGGGATGTAATGTACAGGACTGCTATCTCGTTTTGAGTCATCTCTTTTGTAAGCCGTTTGGCATATTAGCTAACTCGTTCAAGAGTTAGTAATAGATGTTAATTATCAATAAAGAGAACTTTTCTATGTTGCAAATCTATGTTTCAATTTATCTGCATACTCTGAATATGTACTTGCTATGCAAATCATTAAAGCCTTGTGCGGGCGTAACTCCAGGCCCGCACGGCGGTCACGATTCGGGGGACGCCTCAAGTGATTCTACGGAATTGGGTCATGACATAGTGGTATCAGAGCACAGATTCAAGTTCCTTAGACTTCGTGCTGGAAAAGTTCCTTTAACGATCAAATTCCTGTGCGAACTCTTGAACTCGCTAGGCCAAAATGAGATATGTTCATGCAATAAGTCCATAATACATTATGATCCTAATGTAATTTACCTTCTTTTGAAGGAATGGATCCAGCGCAATCTGCAGCGCAACCACCGAACGAAACACAAGAAAGCAGTTTGGGCACTTCGGAAAGCTCTCGAAGCCAACGAGGCATATCTCAAGTCGACCCGCTTGAGCGGGTGCTACAAATGCTAGAAACGCAACGACAAAGAGATGATGCTCGCCAAGCCAAGCTCGAGAGCAATCTAGAGACCCGATTCTCAGTCCAACAGAAGCAGGTAGATGCCCTGCAACAGATCGTTCAGACTTTGGCTGCCAACCATTCCGCCGCAACAGCAACGACTCCGGTGGAACAGCCCGTGCTTGAAGTAGAGACGCCACAAATTCCAAGGCCGAGGGACGTGACTGCCTTCAACTTGGGACACTTCAAGAAAGTCTGCAACACCCCGTTCAACGGGACTGAGGACCCAGTGGTAGCTCTAGATTGGCTAGCAGAACTTGAAGATCACTTCGCTCTGCTAGAGGTCCCCGAAGATAAGCACGTCGCCTGCGCACAACTACAGCTCCTCCTCAACGCACACGATTGGTGGGACGTGCATCGACGATCTCTCCAATTTGATCACGGAGAGGAGGCGATCTCGTGGACGACCTTTCGTGCCGCGTTCGAAGAGAAGTTTATACCCCCTCCAGTACAACGTCAAATGGAAAATGACTTCGTGCAACTGAGGCAAGGCAGGATGACAGTTAAAGAGTATTCCGCCGAATTCAACCGACTCTCCAAATTTGCTAGGGCCTATTTACCTGATGCAGCGAGTCGAGCTAGAAGGTTTGAAGGTGGTCTCCGTCTTGCCATCCATTCGCACATGGTCAATAATCAGTACGGGACAATGCGTGAAGTCATGAATCATGCCCTATCTCTCGAACCACAATATCCTCACGTTTCTGTCGGCGCTGTGCATTCATCCAGTCACAAACGCCAAAGCAACGATGGAGAAAACAATGCTGCAAAACGACATAACGACGGTGGTCGCCACAAAGGGAACCAGAGACCATACTGTGATTTTTGTAGAAGACGTGGGCACACTACTGATAGATGTTACAGCAGAAAAGGTCTATGCTTCAACTGTGGCGGGCCAGGCCACGTAGCTCGGGATTGTCCACTCCCCTCTAAGCTCCTGCCTCAACCCAATAACCCCTAACGGTTGGTTCTATTCTTAAGTTTCGGGACGAAACTTCCAATTGGTTGGGTAGGATGTAGCGCCCCGTTCCCCCGATGCGGGGAGCGCGGCTAAGAAACACAAACGGTATCGTTCGATCGGGATAGATTGAATTAAGAACTCATCCTCGTTATGGATTTATTTCTTCGGAATCGATTCCCATATTCAGTGGACTGCGCCCCAAGGATCGGCTTAGCGGCAGAGTCAGGAGGGACCTCTCCGCTGCTATCTTTTATTGCCTCGGTTTTCGATGTCGCTTGTTGCTTTCGTGCTTTGAGTTGGTTTTGGGATTTGCTTGTTTTCCTTGAACGGTTTCGATGGTTTTCATTATTTTTGTTCATTGAACTATATTTCTATTCCGAGATTGGAAAGAGAGGAAGAAGTATTAATCGAGCTGTTCGTGTGCAGGTGTAATCACCTGAATTTTTCTAAAATTTTAAATTTATTTTCTGGTATTAATTAGCAATATTCGGTAATTTTTAAACCAATAAATTAAAGCTGTCTGATTTAAAATGAATTTTTAAATGATATTAAATAATATTAAAATGTAATGAAAATTATATTTTCTAGTGTAAAATTAAAAACCGAGCATGGGGTATTTTTCCGGGAATTTATTGGACACCGGATGAATTTTTAAAGGATTAAAAACTATTGTAAAATTTAACTGATAATAAACCAATTTAACAAACCAAACCAACCCAAAGATTTGAACCGGACCGGCCGGTCTGACCAACCCGGACCGCTCAGCCTAGCGGGTCGGATCCGGGTCAGACCCGACCCGCTAAGCACCCGACCCGACCCGTTCTAAACCCTAACCCCCGAAACCCAAAAGACCCGACCCTTCGGCTGCCGGCGGCCGTTTCCGCCGCCGTGGCCGCCGGCCGACCCCACGGTTCGCCTCCCCCGCACCCGGCGACCCATCCCCTTCCTCTTCCAGCCAACGCCCGGCCCTCCCTCTGCCGTGGCGAGCCTATATAAACCCGAGACCAACGCCGGATTTTCCCCTTGAAACCCCTCTTCTCCGGCGAGAACCCCGACTCCGACCACCCTGTGACACCGCCCCGACGACCCGGAACGGTCCGCCCAGCCTCCAGTAATCGATTCCGGCCGCCCTCGACCATCGGGACCCCGACCAGAGCCGTCAGCGGCCGACCCAGTGAATTCTTCCCCGTCTCCGGCGCTGATCCGGCCACCCACAGCGCCGGCACCGACCGTCAGACCGGCGACGACCACCCCTCGGCTGCCCAGCGAGCCCTCAGCCACCGGACACGCCCTGCCCGGCCACCGGAGTTCCAGAACCCTAAAAACCTAGGGTGGACACGGGACTCGACTCAGACACGAGGACACAAGGATTCGGGTTTTTATTGACAAGTTCAGGTACACGTAACTTCCTACTCGTAGCTCCTATTTCCATTCCGTCAGTTTTATCACGAAGCCTGTATGACCCTCTCGGTGCCCGGACAAACCGCTCGGGGCATCGCGTCCTGTGGTGATCGCACACCGCGATCCAAAAACAGGAAAAACTAAGCCCTGTTTCAACCCGGAATCGAGTACGCCCCGCCAAACGGGACGACTTGGTCGCGTGCGGTCTTCACTGACACGTGAGCATCGTAGATACGGACGTGCGGGCTTTCGCAGAAGCTGATTCGGATGTGCGTGCACACCGGAATCAGTGCGTATCCGCGGACACCGCCCCGTATCCGTGTTTTCTGAATCTCACTGTAACTTAGTGTATACACGTCGGATTGAGACGAAACTTGCGCCATCGGACTCGTAGCAATACGCTGGTCCTGTGGGTCAAGTTTTGTTTGATTCTGAGAACGTTGAAAAATCGCGTGTCGTGGGCCCCACAGGCTCCAACTGACGGGCGATTTTGAGAACGGCTCATCGGAATCCAATTCTGGAAGTTCCGTTGGGTTCGTATCAACGTTCCTGAATTGTTGACACTAAGTTGGACTGATTTGGAAACCTTTGACCCTGACCCGGTTTTCGGTGCAAAGCGGCCCACATATGGACCCGCTTTGGCCCAGTAGTGTCATTTTTGCCCTTGTGTCCAAACTGGACTTAAGGACAGCCGTTCCTAACTATTTCCTATGTTCTGAGACTGTTGTTAATGTTTATTTCAGCTTTTGGAGGAGTTATTGCTGAACCCACTGTTACAAGGACCGCCACTGATATTCCAATCCCAGGCAAGTGTACCTTGCCATAAATTGCAGATTATTAGTTTAATTAGTTCTCTTGTTTTACTTTTCTGTGACTATTGTACATGTTATAACCTAGGACCGTATGACATACTAAGCGTCCGATCACAGTCGGGTGCCAACCCCGTACGCGGAGTTGTGTACGTCATTTAGTGATGGATATTCGAGAACCTTTATATTCTTGTGCTTGTTTATCAAGTACACTATAACCTAGGACACCTGACACCATACATTGGCAGAATCTTCCTGACATATTCAAGGTGATTCTGTATAGGATACAGGATGGACATAGTTATATATTCTTAGTTTATGACTGTTGCATTAGATCTGATCTCACGTGACATGGACATGAGACGTGTGGTTACATTGGGTGGGGAGAGACACACAGGCTACAGGCTGTTCTATACATATATACTATTATTGTGAGGTTGTAGACTCTCGAGCAGAGCTAGACCACTACTAGATATTGCTGCTACCGGCTCCCCGACACAGAGCTTGTAGCAGTCTCAGCCTGAGTACTAGTGTTGCTCTCAGTTGCATTTTCACTTAGATGGTTATGTAGTTACCCTGCTTATTTCATTTACTATTTCACTGCATTTATTTCTGGCTTGTATTATTTGTACCTTGCTATGTCCCCTGAGGACCTGGAATGGATGATGTCCCCAGGTTTAGCAGAAGAGCATTATCCCGAGGTTTACGGAACAGGAGCTGAAGCTGTACCAGGAGCTGTTGCTGAGGGAGAACATAACATAGAAGCAGAGGTGATGGCAGAAGATTTTTCTTGAGATTATGTTATTTGTACTCTTCAGATACTTTATTTTGGACTCTTTTGTTCTGGTCGGATGAACCAGTGTTTTAGACTCTTGTCGGGTTGTTCCTCGACATACTCTGCTGAGACTGGACTTGATGTACTTTCTTTTATTTGCTGTTGTTCTTATTATTCTGTGTGTGGATGAGATTAGTTTTTGATATGATATTGTAGACCTATATTACAGCTTAAGTATGCTTGATGGATCCATTAAATTGGGATGTCCATTGATGTGTACTGCTGGCCATTGCCACGTGTCTAGTTCCACGACATTTTTGGGACTGGGGCGTGACATGGTTTTTGTGGTGGCCCATGCAGGTCAACGACAAATTGTTGGTCTCAACTTAGGGGCCAAACAAACCTGTAAAAGGATAGGATGGGCTATAGGATCTCATCCATTTGTTGAACGTTTTTGAAACTCTATATCGCATTCGAATTAAGTACTTGATTTTGCATCCTGCTTGACTCTACTAAACGTTCTCATAAAGTTTATTTTGCATGCAGAAAAATGGATCCAAGGAGTGGAGATGAAATTCCTTTTACACCACAAGATGCTGTGGTTACCTATGGAGATGGAGTTACACCAGAGAACAGGGGACAATCCTCTCAAAGTGGACAAGCTGAACAGCATAACTCAAGGTTCAGGCGTGATGATATCCCACCACCGCCTCAATTCACTCCACCTATGCCTGCATTCCCACCAGGGCAAACAATGGACGGGCAGCAGATGTTCCAGATGTTTTATGCCATGATGCAAGCTCAACAACAAGTTCAACAGGAGGCGCAGCGTCAGGAGGCAGAGAACCTGAGAACCAGCCTAGTGAATGCATTGGAGCAGGCAAACCCACAAGCTAGGTGACCAGCGACGGGATCTATCACTGATTTCCGTCAACTCAAGCCCCGTACCTTTTCGGGCAAGGAAGGACCAACTGAAGTGCATGAATGGCTCACTAATACACAGCATCAGTTGGAAGCAGCTGAACTTCCGCGGGAGAGATGGATGACTGCTGTCCGAATGCAACTAACGGACAACGTGCACCACTGGTGGCTAGCTGAAGAGAGGAGGCTCGGACATGACCGAGTCACTTGGGAGGAGTTCTCCAGACTCTTCCAAGAGATGTATGTCCCAGCCGTTGCTAGATCAGAACTCCGAGATAAGTTCAACCGTCTCATCCAGGGCAACATGACAGTGGAGGAGTATAATGCCGAATTCATTCGCTTGAGTCGTTTCGCCCCTTCTTTAATTCCTACCGAAGAAGAGAAGGCGGAAAAATTCTTTGATGGACTCAGGTTCGAACTTCAGAGGTTGATTGGATCTGTTGCCCCTACATCGTACAATGACGTCCTTGCTGCGGCACGACGCATGGAGCGCGTCACCAGGAGGGAGTCAAGTCTGAAGCGGCCATTTACCTCAGTACCATCCAAGGCAGCACAAGAAGATTCTGCAAAGCGACTCCAAAGGAATCTACCGCAGAGGGCAGCACCAAGAACTCTACCTACTTGTCATTTCTGCGGCAAGTTAGGTCACATTGAAAAGGAGTGCAGACGCAAATTGGGACTGTGCCTGGTTTGCGGATCCAACCAGCATCTATCCAGGGACTGCACAGCACGTCGAGAGGGAGCACCACGACCAGCTCTACCTGCACCAAGGCCAGATTATCCAGCAGTGGGAGCACAGCAGACGGGAGTTGGAGGAGTCAGACCACCAGCTCCAGGAGGATATCAGCCAAGACCTCCATTGCCACCTCAAGCAGCACTATTCCAACAGGCTCGTCAGCAGAGGGGACCAGCACAGGGACGAGGTCAGGCTTTTGCATTGGCTGTTCAGGAAGAAGCTATTGCTGGAGAAGTTATAGCAGGTACCATCTTAGTAGCTTCATTACCTGCTGTAGCTTTATTTGATTCTGGGGCATCGCACTCATTTATAGCTGCTAGCTTCGTAGCCACCCATAGAGTAGCTACTGCACCCCTTCCGAAGACTAAGAGAATTCTTACGGGAGGTGGAATCATACCTGTTAGTGATATCTGTAGATCATGTTCAGTAGTAGTCTGCGGAAGAGAGATGCGAGCCCAATTTCTGATCTTTTCTATGCCGGACTATGATGTGGTACTTGGTATGGACTGGTTAAGTCAGTATCATGCTACTCTTGATTGTCGGCTTGGAAAAGTTATATTCAGACCACCTGGACACTCAGAGTTTGAATTTCTTCGAGGAGCTGTAGAACAAGGTGTTCAGCCAACTCTTAGGGCATTAACTGTAGAAGGGGAGTCAAGTTACCCAAGAGTTATATCAGAGTTTGTGGATGTATTTCCCGATGATCTTCCAGGTCTACCACCTGATCGGGAAATAGAATTCACTATAGACTTAACTCCAGGAGCAGAACCTATCACTTCAACAGTTTATAGACTAGCACCTAAGGAGTTAGTAGAGTTGAAGAAGCAAGTTGATGAACTTCTGGACAAAGGTTTCATCCGGCCCAGTGTATCACCTTGGGGAGCACCTATACTTTTTGTACCGAAGAAGGATGGAACAGTTCGCCTATGCATTGATTACAGGGCGTTAAACGCTGTGACCATTAAGAACCGGTATCCCTTGCCTCGTATTGATGACTTGTTTGATCAGTTGAGTGGAGCTAGGGTATTTTCGAAGATTGACCTAAGATCCGGTTATCACCAGATTAGGGTGAGAAAGGAAGATATTCCGAAGACAGCCTTTAGAACCAAGTATGGACACTATGAGTTCTTAGTAATGCCGTTTGGTTTAACCAACGCACCTGCTGTGTTCATGAGCTTGATGAACCGAGTTTTCCATGAATACTTGGATAAATTCGTGGTGGTATTTATCGATGACATTCTGGTATATTCCAAAAGCCACGAAGAGCACGAGGAGCATCTCAGAATCGTGTTAGAGACATTGAGGCAGGAGAAGCTTTATGCTAAGCTCAGTAAATGTGAGTTTTGCATGGATAAGGTGCCATTCTTGGGACATATTATCTCAGGAGAAGGGTTGTCAGTTGATCCAGAGAAGGTTGCTGCTATTGAGACTTGGCCTACACCAACATCAGTTGCTGAGGTGAGGAGTTTTCTAGGACTTGCCGGATATTACAGAAGGTTCGTAGAAAATTTCTCAAGGATTGCAGAGCCAATGACGAAGTTGACACGGAAAGATCAGGACTTTGCATGGACAGAAGAATGTCAGTTGGCCTTTGAAGAACTGAAGAGGCGTTTAACAACAGCACCAGTCTTGACTCTTCCTTCAGGGTCAGGCGGTTTTATTGTATATAGCGATGCGTCAGGTAGTGGCCTAGGATGTGTTTTGATGCAGCATGGCAAAGTTATTGCTTATGCATCGAGACAGCTGAAGGTCCATGAGAAGAACTATCCAACGCATGATTTGGAGCTAGCTGCTGTAATATTTGCACTGAAGATTTGGAGGCATTATCTTTATGGTGAGAAGGTGGAAATCTTCACTGACCACAAAAGTCTAAAGTATGTATATACCCAGAAAGAGCTTAATATGAGGCAAAGACGCTGGCTTGAGTTAATGGTGGACTTTGATATAGATCTGCAGTACCATCCAGGGAAGGCGAATGTAGTAGCAGACGCACTCAGCAGGAAGCCTACAGCATATTTCTTGACAATGCAGCCTGAGCTATTGAGAGATCTGCAGGAGCTTCAGATAGAGGTTATTCTACCAAGGCAGAGTGGTTTACTGGCTAATCTGGAAGTGAAGTCATCGCTCGTGGAAAGAATTAAAGAAGCTTTGCCTACTGATGCAAGATTTAGAAGACTTAAAGAGAAGACAGAAGCAGGCATGCAAACGGGACTTCGCATACATGATGATGGTACATTAAGGTGCGGAGATCGTTTATATGTTCCAAATGGAGAACTAAGACAAGAGCTAATGACTGAAGCACATAGCTCCATATACTCCGTTCATCCAGGAGGAACGAAGATGTATCGAGATCTAAGGCAGTATTATTGGTGGCATGGAATGAAGAGAGAGATTGCCAGATTTGTAGCAAAATGCTTAGTCTGCCAACAAGTAAAAGCCGAACATCAGAGGACTGCTGGAATGCTGCAGCCGCTTCCCATACCAGAATGGAAGTGGGAACATATCACCATGGACTTCGTCACAGGATTCCCAAGGAGCCCCAGTGGAAAAGATGCGGTATGGGTTATCGTGGATCGACTCACTAAGTCGGCACACTTCTTGCCGTTTAGAGTCGGACAGTCCACGGAGATACTAGCCGACATGTATATGAGACAAATAGTAAGATTGCATGGAGTGCCGGTTAGTATCGTATCAGATTGAGATTCAAGATTCACCTCTCATTTCTGGAGAAGTATGCAAGAAAGTCTTGGAACCAGACTAAAATTCAGCACTGCCTATCATCCCCAAACAGATGGTCAATCAGAACGTACAATCCAGATTTTGGAAGATATGCTGCGATCCTGTATGTTAGACTTTGGAGGGTCTTGGGAAGATCATTTGCATTTGGTAGAGTTCTCCTACAACAACAGTTACCAGGCAAGTATCAAGATGGCACCTTTCGAGGCGTTATACGGTAGGAAGTGCAGATCGCCAATATGCTGGAGTGACGTCGGAGAGCGTCAGATATTGGGGCCAGAGTTGGTAATGCAAACTGTGGAGAAGGTTAAACAAATCCAGAATCATCTTCGGGTAGCTCAGGACAGACAGAAGCATTGGGCTGATACACATCGACGTCCCCTGGAGTTCAAGGAAGGAGAACATGTATTTCTGAGGATTTCACCTACTCGAGGAACCATCCGCTTTGGGAGCAGAGGCAAGTTGAGTCCAAGGTACATTGGGCCCTTCGACATCCTGGAGCGCATTGGTGAGGTGGCCTATCGTCTTGCATTACCTCCATCTTTAGAGGGAGTGCATGATGTGTTCCATGTCTCACAGTTGAGAAGATATGTGACTGACCCAAGTCATATAGTGGATCATTCCGAGATCGCAGTAGGCCCAAGCCTGAGGTACGAAGAACAACCAGTGGGTATACTTGGCACCAGTGAGAAGACACTGAGAGGGCATACAATTAAACTGGTTCGTGTGGCTTGGAAGCAACACTCTCCTGGTGAATCTACTTGGGAGAGAGAAGATATCATGCGCCAGAAATACCCCCATTTATTCGAGGATGCAGGTATAATTTAAAGTAATTATTGTAATTCCTGTAGTTCTGTTCTTTTAGTAGTATAATCTTTAAATTGCGAGGACGCAATTTTCTTAAGGGGGGTAGATTGTAATCACCTGAATTTTTCTAAAATTTTAAATTTATTTTCTGGTATTAATTAGCAATATTCGGTAATTTTTAAACCAATAAATTAAAGCTGTCTGATTTAAAATGAATTTTTAAATAATATTAAATAATATTAAAATGTAATGAAAATTATATTTTCTAGTGTAAAATTAAAAACCGAGCATGGGGTATTTTTCCGGGAATTTATTGGACACCGGATGAATTTTTAAAGGATTAAAAACTATTGTAAAATTTAACTGATAATAAACCAATTTAACAAACCAAACCAAACCAACCCAAAGATTTGAACCGGACCGGCCGGTCTGACCAACCCGGACCGCTCAGCCTAGCGGGTCGGATCCGAGTCAGACCCGACCCGCTAAGCACCCGACCCGACCCGTTCTAAACCCTAACCCCCGAAACCCAAAAGACCCGACCCTTCGGCTGCCGGCGGCCGTTTCCGCCGCCGTGGCCGCCGGCCGACCCCACGGTTCGCCTCCCCCGCACCCGGCGACCCATCCCCTTCCTCTTCCAGCCAACGCCCGGCCCTCCCTCTGCCGTGGCGAGCCTATATAAACCCGAGACCACCGCCGGATTTTCCCCTTGAAACCCCTCTTCTCCGGCGAGAACCCCGACTCCGACCACCCTGTGACACCGCCCCGACGACCCGGAACGGTCCGCCCAGCCTCCAGCAATCGATTCCGGCCGCCCTCGACCATCGGGACCCCGACCAGAGCCGTCAGCGGCCGACCCAGTGAATTCTTCCCCGTCTCCGGCGCTGATCCGGCCACCCACAGCGCCGGCACCGACCGTCAGACCGGCGACGACCACCCCTCGGCTGCCCAGCGAGCCCTCAGCCACCGGACACGCCCTGCCCGGCCACCGGAGTTCCAGAACCCTAAAAACCTAGGGTGGACACGGGACTCGACTCAGACACGAGGACACAAGGATTCGGGTTTTTATTGGACAAGTTCAGGTACACGTAACTTCCTACTCGTAGCTCCGATTTCCATTCCGTCAGTTTTATCACGAAGCCTGTATGACCCTCTCGGTGCCCGGACAAACCGCTCGGGGCATCGCGTCCTGTGGTGATCGCACACCGCGATCCAAAAACAGGAAAAACTAAGCCCTGTTTCAACCCGGAATCGAGTACGCCCCGCCAAACGGGACGACTTGGTCGCGTGCGGTCTTCACCGACACGTGAGCATCGTAGATACGGACGTGCGGGCTTTCGCAGAAGCTGATTCGGATGTGCGTGCACACCGGAATCAGTGCGTATCCGCGGACACCGCCCCGTATCCGTGTTTTCTAAATCTCATTGTAACTTAGTGTATACACGTCGGATTGAGACGAAACTTGCGCCATCGGACTCGTAGCAATACGCTGGTCCTGTGGGTCAAGTTTTGTTTGATTCTGAGAACGTTGGAAAATCGCGTGTCGTGGGCCCCACAGGCTCCAACTGACGGGCGATTTTGAGAACGGCTCATCGGAATCTAATTCTGGAAGTTCCGTTGGGTTCGTATCAACGTTCCTGACTTGTTGACACTAAGTTGGACTGATTTGGAAACCTTTGACCCTGACCCGGTTTTCGGTGCAAAGCGGCCCACATATGGACCCGCTTTGGCCCAGTAGTGTCATTTTTGCCCTTGTGTCCAAACTGGACTTAAGGACAGCCGTTCCTAACTATTTCCTATGTTCTGAGACTGTTGTTAATGTTTATTTCAGCTTTTGGAGGAGTTATTGCTGAACCCACTGTTACAAGGACCGCCACTGATATTCCAATCCCAGGCAAGTGTACCTTGCCATAAATTGCAGATTATTAGTTTAATTAGTTCTCTTGTTTTACTTTTCTGTGACTATTGTACATGTTATAACCTAGGACCGTATGACATACTAAGCGTCCGATCACAGTCGGGTGCCAACCCCGTACGCGGAGTTGTGTACGTCATTTAGTGATGGATATTCGAGAACCTTTATATTCTTGTGCTTGTTTATCAAGTACACTATAACCTAGGACACCTGACACCATACATTGGCAGAATCTTCCTGACATATTCAAGGTGATTCTGTATAGGATACAGGATGGACATAGTTATATATTCTTAGTTTATGACTGTTGCATTAGATCTGATCTCACGTGACATGGACATGAGACGTGTGGTTACATTGGGTGGGGAGAGACACACAGGCTACAGGCTGTTCTATACATATATACTATTATTGTGAGGTTGTAGACTCTCGAGCAGAGCTAGACCACTACTAGATATTGCTGCTACCGGCTCCCCGACACAGAGCTTGTAGCAGTCTCAGCCTGAGTACTAGTGTTGCTCTCAGTTGCATTTTCACTTAGATGGTTATGTAGTTACCCTGCTTATTTCATTTACTATTTCACTGCATTTATTTCTGGCTTGTATTATTTGTACCTTGCTATGTCCCCTGAGGACCTGGAATGGATGATGTCCCCAGGTTTAGCAGAAGAGCATTATCCCGAGGTTTACGGGACAGGAGCTGAAGCTGTACCAGGAGCTGTTGCTGAGGGAGAACATAACATAGAAGCAGAGGTGATGGCAGAAGATTTTTCTTGAGATTATGTTATTTGTACTCTTCAGATACTTTATTTTGGACTCTTTTGTTCTGGTCGGATGAACCAGTGTTTTAGACTCTTGTCGGGTTGTTCCTCGACATACTCTGCTGAGACTGGACTTGATGTACTTTCTTTTATTTGCTATTGTTCTTATTATTCTGTGTGTGGATGAGATTAGTTTTTGATATGATATTGTAGACCTATATTACAGCTTAAGTATGCTTGATGGATCCATTAAATTGGGATGTCCATTGATGTGTACTGCTGGCCATTGCCACGTGTCTAGTTCCACGACATTTTTGGGACTGGGGCGTGACAGCAGGTGAACGAGCAGTAGGCGGCTTGCGAGCGGAGTCGTGAAGTACCTCTTTCCTTCTTCTTTCCAAAATCTAAGTGAGTGGCTACCAACCCGATTAGCTAGCCCTGCTTCCAAGCTTCACTCCTTCGCTCCGATCAAACGATACCAAGTAATAATAAAAGAAACCAAGATAAAAGAGAATAGACTTGGTTCATTATGCTTGTCAACTAAACTTATGAACGGTTATCATCCTGAATGCTAGTTCGTTTATAACTGTGCTATGAATCGTGCTAAGTATGGAATATGCTTGTTATGAAATAAACTGTCCGGAAGACTATGCAAACCGTTATGCTATGGAACTATTCTATGAGTGCTATTCGATCACGGACAACTTGTGCACAAGGTATGTTATGAGTTCCGCGGACGGTCACCGGGGCGCCGGGATCGATCCGATCCGGACGGAACGTATGTATAGTCGTATGTTACCCGGCAAGTGTTATGCAGCGGGGCTCGCCACCCGCGTTGCACGTCACTTTGCCTTGAGACTATAACCTGTCCCTCGTGGCACCACGCCAGTGATCTCTATGTATATTTAAACCTGTTGCATACTAACTTGTGTCTTCGTGGCAGGGAAGGCATGGTAAGTATTGTGCAGGTAATTCAGACGGTCAGGTAAAATCCACCTAACGGTGGCACATTCATTTCAGTAAATTCTATATGCTGCTTACTTGTAAATGAACTAAGGCAAGATAGAAACCCACAAATATGTATGCTTCACTAAACAACGTATTGATTGGTATAGTTCGGCTAGCTCGCCTTTACCAGCATGTTTCGATATGCTGACCCTCGTTGAAACAGGTTCTCCGCACCAAGGCGAACCGAGCGAGGAGCCAAAGTCGTCTTTCCGATCCAGTCCAGCTGTTGGCGCATCTTCACCGCGCCCCTGAAGCCTTTTGAAGTCCGAAGCTGCAACTCTTCATACACAAATGCAGCTCCGTGGCAAAGCGATCCTCCAGCCTGGAGGTCTTTATCGTTTTGAGTTTATAAAGGGATGTAATGTACAGGACTGCTATCTCGTTTTGAGTCATCTCTTTTGTAAGCCATTTGGCATATTAGCTAACTCGTTCAAGAGTTTGTAATAGATGTTAATTATCAATAAAGAAAACTTTTCTATGTTGCAAATCTGTGTTTCAATTTATCTGCGTACTCTGAATATGTACTTGCTATGCAAATCATTAAAGCCTTGTGCGGGCGCAACTCCAGGCCCGCACGGTGGTCACGATTCGGGGGACGCCTCAAGTGATTCTACGGAATTGGGTCGTGACATTGGGTACGTCACTTAGAGTTGGACATTCGATACCCTTACTCTTGGTACTTGTCCTATCAAGTACAACAAAACCCAGGATACTTGACACTATTCATGAGACAGAATCCTCTTGAGATATTCACGATGATTCTGTATAGGATACAGGTTATGACATGGACAGTTTGTTCCTAGACATTATATGACTGCTGCATTAGTTATGATCTTACGTGTCATGGACATGAGATGTGTGATTACATTGGGTGGGGAGAGACACACAGGCTACAGGCTATTTTCATATATATATACTATTAGTGTGAGGTCGTAGACTCTCCAGCAGAGCTAGACCCTTTACGTGTTATTACTGCTACCGGCTCCCCGACACAGAGTTTGTAGCGGTCTCAGCCTGAGTTCTAGTGATGCTCTCAACTTGCATTTATCACTTAGCTGGTTACATAGTTTACCCTGTTGTCTCCTTTATTTCTGTACTGCTTATGTTTTGGCTTGTATTATCTGTACCTTGCTATGTCCCCTGAGGACCTGGAATGGATGATGTCCCCAGGTATAGCTGAAGAGATCCATCCAGAGATACCTCGTACCAGAGCACTTCCAGGAGCTGTACCAGGACCTGAAGATGAGCTCGCACCAGAGGACTTCTCCTGAGCATTGGCCGTATGTAGTTAGTTATTTCTATTTCCAGTTGATTATTTCCTGTCTATTTGCATTTGTTGTACCAGACATATTCTCGGATTGTTTTCCGAGATATTTATTGAGATTTGCTTATTTATTCTATTGCATTATTTCTGGCAGTTACTCTGTGTTTATCTGTTATGGATGAGAATAGATTAGTCTGTGACTTGTAACATTGGATCTATTTCCTGTTAGACTACAGCTTAAGCATGCCCTGATGGATCCATTAAATTGGGTTGTCCATCGGTGCGTGCTGCTGGCCATTGCCACGCATCTCCAGTCCTTCGTCATTTTGGGACTGGGGCGTGACATAGTTTTTGTGGTGGCCCATGCAGGTCTACGACTAAATTGTTCGGTTTTAACTCAGGGACCGAACAGGCCTGCAATAAGATAGGATAAGTTTTTAGGATCTCATCCACTTGCTTGAATCGTTTTTGATATCTGTATCTATTCGAATTAAATTATTGACTTGCATCCTGCCTTGATTCCTGTGCGCCTCTTATCGTTTATTTTGGATGCAGGGAAATGGACCTACAAGCCAGCAACGAGGCTCATGCAGAAACACCGCAAGGCATGGTGGTTACCTACGAAGATGATGTGACACCAGTGGGTGAAGGCCAATCATCACAAGGCAGTCAAGCAAGTCAGCCTGCCTCAAGAATCCACCAAGGTGACGTTCCACCCTCGACGCAGCCTACTCCACCGATGCCTTCCTTCCCACTGGGACAGCCTATGGACGAACAGCAAATGTTCCACATGTTCTACGTGATGATGCAAGCCTATCAGAAGGTTCAACAAGAAGCTCAGCAAAACCAAGCGGAGAACTTCATCGACGGAACTAGCACGGAGTCACATAGGCCAATCAGTTCAAATGCAACTACTTTCGACGAGGACATTCTTACTGCAGTAAGACCCGGGGAGTGCACCCCAAGGATCGAGTCCAGCCAGAAGCGGCCGTATGCGTCAGCACCAGGCCAAGCACAACAGGAAAGAGCTGCAAAGCGACTATAGATAAATCCACTACCAAGAACAGCATCAGGAGCCTCATTCCTTCCTACTTGTCACTACTGTGGCAAGGTAGGCCACCTTGCTAAAGAATGCCGACGCAGACTGGGACAATGTCTATCTTGTGGATCCAAGAAGCATGCGGTAAGGGATTGCCTAGAACGTCGAGAGAAACCAGTGGTGATTCGCCAACCAGCCACGTCAACACCAGCCGGAACACCACAGGAAGGAACTCCAAAGAAGTCTCAGCTGCATCAGCCACCAGAAGCATCTCCACCGGCAATACCTGTCTGTCCATATTGTCACCGGCGAGGCCACACTGAGGACGAGTGCAGACGAAAGAAGAGATTGTGCGTAGCTTGCGGATCCAGTCAGCATTTATTAAAGGAATGCCCTGAGCGTCGGGACGGAGTACCAAGAGTTAACCAACAAGCATCACCAGCACCAAAGTCAGCCTCTCCAGCATTGGAAGCACCGCGAACGGAAGTTCAAGAAGCCCTACCACCAGCTCCAGGAGGATATATACCGAGGCCACCTTTGGCACCTCAATCAACACTCTTCCAGCAGGCTCAACAGCAGCAGAGGAAGCAACTGCAAGGACATGGAGAAGCTCCAGCGAAGACCGTGGAGAACGCGCCGACTCGTGGAGTAGCTGATGCGCGTAAGTGATTCGTAGTTATCCGTTTCTAGTCTTGTTGTATCTCGTGCCTATTTGGTTCGTGACCTCAGTCCCAACCTAGTAATTTGCAACTTGTTAATAACAACCTGGTTTTCCTAAAAGTTGTAGATCTTTTTGCTTTAACTAGATTTTCTCTGGAAGTGCATAACTTTCATTGTTAGGGAAACGGTATTTCCCTAAGTATCTTGTGATGTGTTCGACCGTGTCATCCCTGTTGACCGGTTATTCTTTGATTGCGATGACGTAATCCTCTTAAGGGGGGTAGATTGTAAACCCCCTGATTTTTCAAAATTTTAAAAACTGGATTTTTCACAATTTTCTGGAATTTTTTGGGAATTTTCTGTAATTTAAAAATAAGGTTTTAATTATTAAATGATAATAAACAATATTAAAATATTATGAAAATAATATTTTTGGGTGTAAAATGAAAAACTGGACTTAGGGCAATTTTTTTGGAATTTATTGGGCCCCGGACCTATTTTTAAAACACCTAAAAATAATTGATTAATTAATTATTTAATTAATATTGATTTAATTATTTATTTATTTTTAATAAATAAAAACCAGAGCCCGGCCCGGCCCATTGGGCCCAAACCGGGCCCAGCCCCAACCGGGCCCAGCCCCCTGCCTAGCGGGTCGGGTCGGGTCTGCCCGCCGCCCGACCCGCTACCCGCACCCGCCTGACCCGGCACCCCCTCTCTCCCCCGTGCCCGCGTCCGGCGCCGCGTTTCCCGCCGCCTCCGCCGCCGGCGCAGCACCACCCTCGCCACGACCCCCATGCCCCGCCTTCTCCGCCACCCCTCCGCCTCTCTCGGCCCCCAACTCCCCTCTCCCTCCCCTACATATATATCCCCCCCGGCCGTCGACCCCCACCGCCTCAGACCCCACTCCGCCGCCACCTCGCTCCACCACCGTCAGCCGCCGCCGCCCGGACCCGCAGCACCCCAGCGCCGTCGCCTCCACCGCCCCCTCCTCTTCTCCTCCTCCTCCGCCTGCCTCCGGCCCGACGACAGCCGACAACAGCAGCAGCTTCGGCAGACCCCTCCGCCGCCGCCGACGAGTCCCCAGCCGTCGCGCCGCCCTCCGCCACGTACCCCCGAGCCCGGCGACGTTGCCCCGGCCGCCCTCCGTCCTGAGCCGCGGGATCCCAATCCCTAACCCTAACCCTAATTTCTATTCCTGTGTCGGACACGGACACGGGACACAGTGTCCGTGTCGAGTCGGACACGACGAGACCCCGGGTTTTTCAGCCCAGTTCAGGTGCGTGTATCTTCTTGCTCGTAGCTCGGATTTTGATTCCGTAAATTGTGTTGCGAAGCCTGTATGACCCTCTCGGTGCCCGGACAAACCGCTCGGGGCATCGCGTCCTGTGGTGATCGCACACCGCGATCCAAAAACAGGAAAAAAACCAGACCCTGTTTCACCCCGGAACTGAGTACGCCCCGCCAAACGGGACGACTTGGTCGTGAGCGGTCTTCACAGATACGTGCGCATCGTCGATAAGGACGTGTGGGATTTCGCAGAAGCTGATTCGGATGTGCGTGCACACCGGAATCAATGCGTATCCACGGACATCGTCCCGTATCTGATTTTTCTGCAATTCGCCCTAATTTTGTGTACACACGTCGGATCGAGACGAAACTTGCGCCATCGGACTCGTAGCAATACGCTGGTCCTGTGGGTCAAGTTTGGTTCGATTCTGAGAACGTTGACAAAATCGCGTGTCGTGGGCCCCATAGGCCCCTCTCGACGGGCGATTTTGTGATCGGCTCATCGGAATCCAATTCTGAAAGTTTCGTTAGGTTCGTATCATCGTTCCTGACCTGTTGACACTAAGTTTGGTGAATTTGGAGACCTTTGACCCGGACACATTTTTCGGTGCAAAGCGGGCCCACATGTGGATCCCGTTTTGACCCGAACTGTCGTTTCTGCCCTTGTCTCCAAATTGGACCCAAGGACAGGCATTTCTAGCTGATTGATATTTTCTGGATCTGATGGTGATGTTTATTTCAGCAACCGAAGTACCACCTGCAAATCCAACTGAAGTCAGAGCCGCAGTCAGAGCCGGGACCACAGGCAAGTGTACCTCGCCAAAACTTGCAGTCTTGATAAATATTCCTTGACTTATTTATACATCAGCAGGCAAGTGTACCTTGCAAAACCCTGCAGCTTGCTACTTATTTTTCTGGACTTATTTAGCATCAGTGGGCAAGTAAAGCTTGCCAATTCTCAGTAATTCTTGACATAGTATTTTACTTGATTTCTTGTGAATTTAAATGTAAACTTGTTTTAACTGCTTAACCTAGGAAACGTGTGACGTACTTAGTGTCCGATCATAGTCGGGTGCCAATCCCGTACGCGGTGTTGGGTACGTCACTTAGAGTTGGACATTCAATACCCTTACTCTTGGTACTTGTCCTATCAAGTACAACAAAACCCAGGACACTTGACACTATTCATGAGACAGAATCCTCTTGAGATATTCACGATGATTCTGTATAGGATACAGGTTATGACATGGACAGTTTGTTCCTAGATATTATATGACTGCTGCATTAGTTATGATCTTGCGTGTCATGGACATGAGACGTGTGATTACATTGGGTGGGGAGAGACACACAAGCTACAGGCTATTTTCATATATATATACTATTAGTGTGAGGTCGTAGACTCTCCAGCAGAGCTAGACCCTTTACGTGTTATTACTGCTACCGGCTCCCCGACACAGAGCTTGTAGCGGTCTTAGCCTGAGTTCTAGTGATGCTCTCAACTTGCATTTATTACTTAGCTGGTTACATAGTTCACCCTGCTGTCTCCTTTATTTCTGCACTGCTTATGTTTTGGCTTGTATTATCTGTACCTTGCTATGTCCCCTGAGGACCTGGAATGGATGATGTCCCCAGGTATAGCTGAAGAGATCCATCCAGAGATACCTCGTACCAGAGCACTTCCAGGAGCTGTACCATGACCTAAAGACGAGCTCGCACCAGAGGACTTCTCCTGAGCATTGGCCGTATGTAGTCAGTTATTTCTATTTCCAGTTGATTATTTCCTGTCTATTTGCATTTGTTGTACCAGACATATTCTCGGATTGTTTCCCGAGATATTTATTGAGATTTGCTTATTTATTCTATTGCATTATTTCTGGCAGTTACTCTGTGTTTATCTGTTGTGGATGAGAATAGATTAGTCTGTGACTTGTAACATTGGATCTATTTCCTGTTAGACTACAGCTTAAGCATGTCCTGATGGATCCATTAAATTGGGTTGTCCATCGGTGCGTGCTGCTGGCCATTGCCACGCATCTCCAGTCCCTCGTCATTTTGGGACTGGGGCGTGACAATATATATATATATATATATATATATATATATATATATATATATATATATATGAAAAAATAGATATGATTCATAGGCTCATATTCCTACACGAACCAATGTACATGTGGACCAATAGGAATGGAATGTACTAGTGCACATGGGATGTAAAAATTCATTCATATTGGTCTACATGTGCATGGCTCATATAGGAATATGAGCATATGGCTCATATCCCGTTTACCCATATATATATATATATATATATATATATATATATATATGGACACGACGATATTGACATAACATTCATTTTGTTAAAAAAAATGTTAAATTGTAATTTGATACCCTCAACTATTCAGATTGTTCAACTTGATACCCTCAACTTTGATAGGTATCAACTTGATACCCTTAAAAAAAAGATGAAATTACCTCCCACCCTCCACCCCTACCCCCTCCGGGGGCTACCCTCACCCCGCCCAGTGGGGGGAGGGGTGGGGAGAGGGTGTCAGCGGCGGAGAGCGAAATGGGGTGGGCAGTCGGGGATGGAGGGACAATTTTGTCCTTTTTTATTTTTAAATATCAATTTCAAAATATTAGTTGACGTAGGATATTAAGTTAAAACCTATCAAAGTTGAAGGTATCAAATTAAAAAATTCGAATAGTTGAAGGTATCAAATTATAATTTAGCCACACACAAAAATTAAGTTCAGACCGGAGAAAACTGAAATTCCGGTGCTCCGCCATTGTGCATGCTCGTCCCTGTGATCATACATTTTCATCTGGAATTCACCTCCATGTCATTGTGATATTTGAAGATCAGTGGCCATAATTCTGCAGTTACTTCTCCTGTGAATATTGTAGCATATTCTGCAGTTACTGACTGACTCCAACTTGTTGATGAGCAGTAGTAAGTAGTTCGACATATATACACTAGACCCACTCTTGTCCCTCTGCTCATCATCCATGTAAGGGGGACAAAGTATATTGGGGACATGATGCAATCAGTTTTCTCTTCCTTCCCTCGCACCCCTTACTCTTGTCTGTCACCATATCCCCCGACCAAACTGATCATACCCGGCCCTAGCCTTCAAATGAAAATGTCCCATATCCACCTGCCTCTCCTCTCTCCTCTCTCTTCTCTTCTCTACCTCCTTTTGATGGAGAACAAGTTGAAATTTTCGGTTATCTTTAAGATTTTTCGGTTATTGATATCTTGCCCTATATATTGTCCACGCATTTGCATTCTTCATGTTAATAATAATAAATGATGCTACATGGACCGTCGAACTGGTCCGCAACCACGTGTCAACGTCCGATTGAAGGAGGGGGGAGATTGCACCTTCCCTTGTGGGTCCATATACACTTTTTCTAATAATAATGTTCCAATGTCATGTTGCTCTTGTCGTAAAATTCTCTGTCTCGGCCAAAGGCGTAGCTAGCTGGTCCCGAGGGGCCGCAACTGCAAACCCTAGCTAGGATTTTGGAAATTTTAGATGAGATGTTCTCTTTGCGCGAGCATAAATCCGCAACCTCAGATCTGAATTCCGCTAAGAACACTGTTCCTCGGTCTTGGTAAACTCTTCTCCCCTTATGTTAAATTTTGCTGAAATTTGATATTACTTGATCAGTCGTCCTGGGCCTCAAAGTGAGCTACTTGAATATTTCTATTTTAATTAAAAATCATATGTTGGGTATCGTCTTGTTGATCCAGACGATTCCGGCCAGAAGCGATTGCACCAAAAGGCTTGTACGGTCATTGCAGACGTGTAAAAACTGACGGAACTCGAATTTGTCGACTGTTCCGTTCCCTCGAATTTCACCATATAGGTGTTTTTTTTAAATTTACAATTATCCTCCGTGAGCTCTTTAGATTGCGAGAAGACTTATGTCGTTGGATGGCAACGTCCAGAGGCGGATCCAGAAACTGTAGCTGGAACCATAAATTTTGATGGACTAGAAGTGGGGCTAATCCATATAAAAAAATAAAATAAAATAACTATATGGAAAAAAAAAGTAAAAAAAAATTTTGGGAGCTGGACTCCAGTCCACCCCAAGCAATGCTTTGATTCGTCCCTGGCAACGTCGAACATGACCTACGACGTAAGTTCCGTCAAGTTTTGAGATTGTCGAACTTGCCCTACGACATAAGTCGTCCAATTTTGAGACGGGTGACTACATTGTCATTTTGCGTGTTGTGTCCTCTAAAAAAAAAATTCTGACTACGCCATTGATCTCAGCTCTAACATGCAGTAAAAACTCTATGTTTGCGCAGTAGTACTTGTGGTTACACCAGAAGGGTGACATAACCAGAGTCCGGACCCGAGTATCTTCAACCTTAACCCAACCCATTAACGGGTATACCCGAACGGGCTCGGGTTTAGCCCGTCCGAGTTGCACCCTTAAATCTTGCAACAAATAATTTTTTTCTTCTTTTTCTTTTTTTTTCTTTTTTTTACTGAAATACTATTTACATGCAATCAAACATTTTTTTAACGAAAAACCGAAAACATGCAACTAGGGATGATAATGGATCAAGATATACCCAAAAAAAAGTAACTGATCCAATTGTGCAATGGGTCGGATCGGGCTAATTTTTTAAGCATGTGCGAGTATCGGACGAGATCTTGGATACTAGTCATCCGACCGATAACCGTACCTACCAACCTACCTACCTGATATAAATACCCAAAAAAATTAAAAATTAAATCAATTTTTATTTCAAGCTCGAACACAAAAAGAATAGTTAGGACACGGGAGAATTTATTATCTCTACTTTTATAATAAGGCTTCAAAACGGCTCAAAAGTAAGCCGTCTAAGCCGTTTGTAAATACTCAAACATTTATTTAAAAAATTAATATTACTTAAAAAAATTGTTGGAAAAAAATAAATTTGTTATAAGTAACTTCATGGGAAATTGAACTTGACCAAGCTAGAAAAATGTCTCCCACCTTAACAACATGAAATAGTAAATATAGTACACAATCGGTCATAATCTTGAATATGTGTTGCAATTAGAATATCTACAACAGCAGCAATCCATGCATAAATGTTCCAGAGAAGATCTCATGCAATTCCCTTCTCTTCATTGTTAGAGCATCATTAGTAGTTGAAATTCTCCAATACAATATGGGGTCCAAAAATTTAAAAAAAAAGTAAATATAGAATGGATTAAATTTGTATGAGAATAGGAAAAAATGATAAAGTTGGCTCCGATCCCAAAAATTGTGTGGTCAAAAATTGATGTGAGAAAAAATAATATAAAATCTATAATCTATAATCTAAAAAGTTGGGCTCCAAATTGAAACTTACTATTCTACAAAATGAGTTCCTACAATCTAGAATCTAAAAATTGGGAGGCCTAACCTATAGCTCCCAATGATGGGATGGGACCCAAAATCTATAAATTGGAACTAGAGATGCAACTTACTATTCTACAAAATGAACTCATACATTTTAAATCTAGAATTTAGTGTTAGTCCCAAGGCTTAACCAAAGATGGAAGAACGCATGGTCGAGATCAGAGGTTCACACAAAATTTTTCACTCTGACTATTCTCGATTTCCACGAAAACTATAAAAGGATTCTGATTACAACTTGCTCTCAAGATTACAAAAGAATCAGAATTAACCAAACTTCTCGTTCTTTCTTGCAATCGCAGTAGTAGACGGACATAACAGAGTTACAATAAAACAAAAAATACCTTCATTCTTCTTTGCAAAAGGCAGTTACAATCAGATAGAATGAACCAAGAAGGAAAATGAGAAGAAGACAGAATAAAAATTATTCTTGCTAGGGCGGTTAAGACCACCGTGGCTCAAAGCAAGATTCGTCCTCTATCGACGGTCTACTCCCAGGAGCCAGCAAGTTCACAAGTGAACTTCTGGAACGCTCGTAGTCACCTCTTTGTGTGACTCAAATGGACTCCTTTGGACTCTTCTTTCTTAACTTTTGGTGTGTCTCAAAAGGAGGCTAGAGGGATCTTTATATAGGGAAGGATGGAAGCCCATCCTCCTCTTCTTTCCGATGTGGGACTAAAAATCCAATATACAAAATTGATATTCCACAATCGCAGTCCAATGTATAGCCCGCTCAGCGCCCGTTCAGCACCCGCTCATCGCCCGTTCAGCGCCTGCTCAGCGCTCGTTCATGCAACATGTGCATACAACATGCGCATGCAACCCGAGCATAAAACTCGCGCATAAAACGAGTACACGAGTGCACGAGCGCAACAACAGAGCACAAGTGCCTTACGACGATGCTGATGTACTAAGTGCAAAATGCGCTAACAAAGTGCCACTTTGCGCCCTTGAGCCCGAGTCTGAGTCACTAAGCCCCTTTGGGGCTTAGCCCCTATGGAATAATATCCAAGAGCATGACAAAAAGCATAAATGCTTTAATAAGGAGTTAATTATTTTTTTCTCCTAGGAAAATACTCCCACTTGGCACCCATATGCCCTACCACACCCCATGTGCACACATCAACTCATACAAAGTATTATATTAAGATACCCACTTGGTGGTGTAGCCAATGTGGGACTATCTTTACTAGTCCAAAGGCAAAAATACCAATAATCTCTCACATATCTTAATATATATGGGTTGAGTGTTCTCCACAGTGACTGCCCATCATGCATTAGGATAGATGTCGCTTCGACTTGAATCTTTCCGTATGGGTCGAACAACAGTATGATACAAGAATGGACTAAGCCTTGAATTCTGCACCATAGCTGTAATTCTTTCCACTCACACAATGACATCAGTTGTGCTTTCGGTTGTACCTTAAAGGCCATGTGTACGCCTGGTTTTGGTGTATGTATTTTGGACGTCTACAAGTTTTCCCCCAAGAGACGGTCTATATCTCTTTCCATACACTCTAGGTGAGTTCTTTTAAAGATTCCTTAGCATGAAACCTCGAGCTTCCTTGCGGTGCTACTCCGCTATGACATGGTCCAGAGCCGAGGCTATACCTCATCATGGTATCATGCCACTGTAGCATGAGGTCACAGCCTCTTTGTAGCGCCAAACTATCCAGCATGAAGCCTCATGCTTCCTTGCGGTGTTACGCCGCTGTGACATGGCTTGTGTAGCCAAGGATTTACATCTTTTATCTTTGTGGTGTCACACCACTGTAACATGAGGACACCGGCCTCTTTGTAGTACTGCCTATACTCTTCATTCTACAACATTAGGCTACCTGCCTATGTGAGGTGGTATGCCACTGTGACATGGCTCGCGAAGCCGAGGCGTTACCCTTACCGAGAAACCTCTTGGTGGTGTCACCCACTGTAGCATCGAGACCTTACGCTCATTTGTAGTGATGCGCTACCGTGCTTCCTGTTAAGCACACCAGACATTCAAAATGCATGAGAACTCATTAAGACATCTAAGCCATCCTCCCACAGGACTTGTTCTACACTAAAAAACAATTAGTAGACAACAGTGGTTCTGGATCTGTAATCCGTCAATGTTTTAAAGGACTACCTACTGTTCCTGATATCTTCCAGTCAATGATCCTCCCTTGAACCAATAGCTAGATGCCTAGTAGATTTTTCTTTGAACTAATAGCATAAAACTAAATGGTAGGATTACAAAGACACGAAATCAGAATGTCTTCAAGCCCATCTTGATTACGGTATCCTCGACCAGCTGGCGCTTAAGACCTTTGGTGAACGGATCGACAAGATTTTTTTGGCTCTGAACATTAATCATGACAATAACTCCGATCTTGATAAGATCATTCACTGCCATGTGCATCAGTCGTACAGTCCACTGCTTACCATTAAAGAGATCATTTGATGGCACCGTTGTAGTCATTTGGTTATCGCAGTAAATCGGTACCTCCGAAATCTGCGCACCCACCGCTAGAAGATCATACACGAGCTTTTGAAGCCACTATGCTTCATCTGGTGCAACTGCCACTATATAGAACTTAGATTCCATCGAGGAATGATAGAGCATTGTCTATTTCTTTGACTTCCACGATATAGCTGCTCCACCCATGGAGAAGGTGTATCCTCTTATGGACCATTCACTCTCTACTTCTGAACACCAGCTAGCATCACTGAAGTCTTCCATCGTTGTCGGATAACCGATGTAGTGCAGTGCATACTTCTGAGTCATCTTGAGATATCTTATCACTCTCTTCACAGCTTTCCAATGCTCCACTCCTTGATTACTCATGAACCGACTCAACATCCCTACGACGAAAGCTATATCAGGCCTTGTGGCAGTTGTTGCATACATCAGATTCCCGATGACGCATGAGTACTCCAGCTGCCTGACACTTTCCCTTGGATTTGGCTTCAGCTTCTTGTCATACCTGTACGGAGTATCGATCCCTGGAAGATACTGATATCCATAGCGTGTGAGCATCTTCTCAATATAATAAGACTGTGACAGTGCCACTCTAATGTCTGTCCGGATGATCGTTATCCCCAGGATAACATCAGCTTCCCCTAATTCCTTTATACTAAACTTAGATAAGGGGAACTTTTTTGTCTCAGTGACATGTGCTAGATCCATACCTAAAATTAGCATGTCGTCCATATATAGACAAACGATGACTGCTCTCCCGTCAGCAAACTTAGTGTAAATGTACTTGTCTGTTTCACTAACCCTGTAGCCGTTTGATCTTATGACTTTATCAAACTTTTTGTGCCACATCTTGGGGGCTTGCTTCAGACTGTATAATAATTTTACCAACTTGCAGACTTTGTCTTCAAGCTTTTTGATGACAAATCCTTCTGGTTGTTGCATGTAAATCTCTTCGATCAATTCTTAATTCAGAATTATTGTCTTAAAATCTATATGATGAGTGACTAGCTTGTGAATTATACTTAGAGAAATTAATATGATAATGGTCGTCATCTGCTCTACTGGAGCATATGTGTCGAAGTAGTCGATCCCCTGCTTCTAAAAAAATCTCTTGGCTACCAATCTTGCCTTGAACTTGTCAACAGTTCCATCGGCATTCATCTTCTTCTTGAAGATCCACTTGCATCCGATCAGTTTTGCTCCTTCAGGTAAATCGACCAACACCCAAGTGTTATTGGAGGTTATTGAATCATACTCATCATTCATAGCCTCCTTCCAGAAAATAGTATCTCTGGTCTTCATTGCCTCATTATAGGTAAGCGGATCTGCTTCCACATGATAGGTGACAAAATTATCTCCGAAGTCCTTGTGTCTCTTTACTTGCTTAGACACCGGATCTGCGAGTTCTGGTTTGAATGTTGTCTCTGGAATGACAACTTCCTCTTAGACTATATCTTTATTAGAAGTGTTGCCCTCTTGTGCACTTACACTATTCTCCAGAATGTATGTGATAACAATGTTATTGTGCCTTGCAAACTTATCTTCAAAGAATTCTGCGTCATGAGATTCGATGATATGATTTGACTCAATATCAAGAAACCTCTGAGCATCACTCTTTTTATCATATCCTAGGAAGATGGTCTTAGTAGTCCTCGTACCCAGCTTCTGAATCTTCAAGTCTGGATGCTTCACATACGCCAGGTACCCCCACACTCGAATGATATTCAAGTTGGGTCTGACTTTGAACCAGAGTTCATAAGGAGTGACATCGGAAGTTGCGTATGACATTCTGTTCTGAATGAACGTAGCCGTAAGGGCAGCTTCTTCCAAGAAGTAGTTTGAAAGACCTGCAGTTAACAGCATTGAGTTCATCATATCTCTCAATATCCTATTCTTTCTTTCAGATACTCCATTTGATTGAGGAGAATACGGAGCAGTTGTCTCATTGACAATTTCATGTTCTTTGCAGAAGTTGAAGCCATCGTGAAGTGGAAGATACCTGAGTCGGCCAGCGACATTCGGAGCTTCCTTGGTCTAGAAGGCTACTACAAGAGATTCATAAAAGATTTTTTGAGGATCGCTTTGCCTCTAACTCATCTCACTCTGAAAAGAGTAACGCTCGCATGGTCAGACGATTGTGAAGCTTCATTTGTGAAATTAAAGCAACGACTTATCTCAGCACCGATTCTTACTCTTCCGGACGGGTCCGATGATTTTAAGATTTATAGTGACGCTTTAGAAAAGGGTTTGGGATATGTCTTTATGCAGAGGGACAAAGTGATAGCCTTTGCGTCGAGACAGTTAAAGCCTCACGAAAGGAACTATCCAACGCACGATCTGGAACTTGCAGCGGTGGTGTTCGCATTGAAGTTATGGCGGCATTACCTCTATGGCATACCGTGTAAAATCTTCACGGATCACAAAAGCCTCAAGTACCTCTATACTCAAAAGGATTTGAATCTACGACAATGACATTAGCTTGAACTCCTTAGCGACTTTGACTTGATGGGCAGATATACATCGGGGAAGGGCAACGTTGTAGCTGATGCACTTAGTCGAGTGTTTGTTGGGAGCTTAGCTATCGATGAAAGGATGCGAAGTTATCTCGAAAGTTTGGGCATTATACTCCGAATCAGATATAAAAAGGGGAAGCAGGTGGCTCAATTGCGCCTCGAACCAGACTTGTTGGAGAAAGTAAAGTCCGCTCAGAAGGACGACCCATTCCTAGACAAAATACGAAATCTTATCTCAGCAGGAAAGGTGACCGACTTTGCGGTGAGCACGGATGGAATAATGTGGGTGAAGGAAATTGTGTGTTTCTAACGATGCAAACCTCAAAAAAGAGATACTCACTGAAGCCCACTATGCGAGTTACACTTCGCATCCAGGAAGTACGAAGATGTATCGAGACCTCCGTACGACATTTTGGTGGCACGACATAAAAAGGGATGTAGCACTGTTAGTGTCGCAATGCACGGCTTGTCAGCGAGTAAAGACCGAACACCAGAAGCCGGGCGGAGAATGCAAAACCTTTCTATACTGGAGTGGAAATGGAAACACATAATGATAGATTTTATTGTTGGTTTGCCAAAGATGCAATGGAAAAATAATACCGTCTGGGTCATCGTCGATCGACTCACTAAGTCAGCTCACTTTTTGCCTATCAAAGTTACTTGGAGTGTCGACCGTCTGGCGCAGATCTACCTCAATAAGATCGTTCGACTCCATGATGTGTCCGTATCCATTGTCTCCGATCAAGATGGATGATTCTTATCACGCTTCTGGGAGAGCCTTCAGTCGGCAATGGAAACAAAGTTGAAGTTCAGCTCCGCCTACCATAATCAGACGGACGACCAGACAGAGCGGGTAAACTAAATCCTTGAAGACATGCTATGGCTCTGCGCCTTGGACTTGAAGACAAGTTGGGACATGCATCTACCGTTAGCCGAATTTGCAAACAGTAATAGCTATCAATCCACCATTCAGATGGTGTCGTATGAGGCGTTGTATGGACAAAAGTGTAGATCCCCTATCTGTTGGGATAAAGTTGGTGAACGACAAATTTTTGGCTCGGAGCTCGTAGAACAAACCGTCCAAAAGATTCGTTTGATCCGCGAACAGTTGAAGGTAGTACAAAGCCGTCAAAAGAGTTACTCAGACGTGCACCGTCGACCTCTTGAGTTTCTAGAAGGTGATCGAGTATTTCTCAAAGTCTCGACCATACGAGCAGTTACCATATTTGGAGAGAATGGGAAGCTAAGTCCAAGATTCGTCGGCCCATTCGAAATACGTAAGCGAGTTGCCCCAGTCGCATTCAGATTACCCTGCCAGCGTCACTATCTGAAGTTCATAATATCTTCCATGTTTCACAGCTTAGGAAGTACGTGTACGACCCGAGTCATGTGGTAGATCTTGATCAACTGGACTTGAAGGCGGACTTGATGCGTGTTGAACATCCCGTACGGATCTTGGATTATAAGGAGAAGTTGCTTTGAGGTCGTTCGGTTCTGCGCGTGCGCGTGCTTTGGAGAAATCATTCAGTCGAAGAATTGACCTGGAAGCTTGAGTCTGAGATGAAGGAAAAGTTTTCTTCATTATTTCATAGGGGTAGGTTTTTTCTCCTAAGTTTCGTGGACGAAACTTCCTATTAGTTGGTTAGGATGTGGTGCCATGTTCCCCCCTTTTCGGGAAGCACGGCTAAGAAATATTTTCGGTATCGTTCCATCGGGATAGATTGAATCAAGATCTTTTTTTGCTATAGAATTGCTTCTTTGGAATCGATTTCCATATTCAGTGGACCGTGAACAAGGATGGACTTAGCAGCAGAGTCAAGAAGGACCTGTCCGCTACAAGTTTTCTTGCCTAGTTTTTGTTGTCGTTTTGTTGCTTTCGTGCTTTTGAGTTGGTTTTCGTATTTGTATTTTCTTCAACGATTTTGATAGATTTTATTACTTTTGTTCGTTGAACTATATTTTATTCTGAGCTTGGAAAGAGTAGAAGATGTATTGATCATCTGTCGTGGCAATGCAGGTGATCGTGCAGTAGACGTCGTACGAACGGAGTCTTGAAGCACCTCTTTCCTTTTCTATCTCCAACAAACTTGCGAGTGGATATAATTTGATTTAGTTGACCCTTCTTTCAAGTCTTTATATCTAAAATCTTGCCTTCTTCATTGTTCCGATCAAACGATACCATAATAACTAAAAGATGTTAAGATAAAAAGGAATAGACTTGGATTACTTGTGCTTGTCAACCAACTTGTGAACGGTACCTTGTTGCATGCTAGTTTGTTTAGAATATTCGTTTATTGTGTTTCAATTATAGTTAGAATGTATACTTCTTCTATAATTGTTCTATGTATAGAATATACATTGCTATGCAATAAACTGATCAGGGAGACTATGCAAAACAGATTATGCCATATTACTTGTCTCGTGCTCATGTTGCCTTAAACTGCATCAATTGATAACTTAGTATAGATGCCGTTTGATCACGGACAACTTGTGCACAAGATCTTAGTACCTGCGGACGATTACCGGGGCACTGGCACCAATTCGATCTGGATGGAACTTCATGTTAGTCTCGTGTACTGGACGAGATAGCTTGTAGCGCACCGTGTACTTTCGTTGCATACCATCCTCGTCAATGAATATAACTCGTCCACTATGGCATCATTCCAGTGATCCCCATGTATATTTAAACTTTGCAAGCTAACTATGTCTTTGTGGCAGGGAAGGTCATGGAAAGTATTGTACAGGTAGTTTAGACGGGCAGGTAAAAGTCACCGAACGGTGGCATATTTATTTCAGTAAACTTCCATATCTAATTTTTGCTTGTAAAATGGACTAAGGCAAGATAGAAAGCTCACATAATAACTTGCATGCTTCATATAAACAATGTGTTGATTGGTATAGTTGGGTTAGCTCGCCTTCACCAGTACATTTTGATGTACTGACCCTTGTTGCAACTGGTTTCCCGCACCAAGGAGATCCTGCAAGAAGCTAGAGCGACTTTCCAATCCAGTCCACCTACCGGCACGTCTTGGTCGTGCCTACGAAGAAACATTTTAAAGTTCCAGGAGCTCGTGCACATAACTTATGCAGCTTCGTGGAATGGCGATAGCTTCGGCCGAAGGTGTCTATAGCTTTAAAGTTTTAGTGGCATGCCCCAGTCCCAAAATATGTAGGACAAGGGTACGTGGCATTGGCCAGCTAAGTATTCCAACTCCAAATACATAATTATAAGTTCTGAAATCTAACGTAAAAATTTACATTTTTCTCTATTTAACATATTATTTTAAGTATTACAAAATAATAAAATTAAACTAGTTAGTATAGACTAGTTCTTAGCACGTCATTCCAATAAAATCTCTTCATGAATTCTTATGCATAACACTCTCAAAAACTTAAATTAAAATTCTAAAATTAACCAAAATATAATATATAATTACTTTCGTAACATGAAAATTAAAACTTTAAATGATAAAAATATAAACTAGTTACACCAATCTAGTGTTTACACATGCTCAACACTATTACCCTTATGAATTTCTACAAATTTAAATTCTAAAATAAATAATTTATAATCTGGAAAAATATGTAAAATTAACTCTAAATCAGAATAAAATAATTTATTTTAAAGTTATTTCAACAATATAATAAGAATTACAAGTTGGTGTTCACTACGGGTAAAAATTAGGTTGGTATTGGGTTTCTTAGTGTAGCATGCAAAGTATATACAACAAATTGATGAAAACTTTATAGAACCTAATATGTATTATTTAGGACATCTAAGAGAGTTCAAGTAGAAGAGTTTTGATCATTAACCTCTTTGGAAAATGGGTTAAAAGTGCCTCGAATCACAGCTGCTTCGAAACAATTCCAGATTTTACTTCTCCTCATTGTAGCTCATTGTGATGCTTGTGTAGTTTGTTCTAGGGGTCGTGGTGACTATGAAAGATGGTAGGATGGTAGGAGAAGGAGATTTGGGTGCTGTAGTGGTGGTTTGGAGGCTGGGGAGGTGGTGGAGTGGACTGAGAAGTGGTTATGCTGAATCAGATTCAGCCAGGACACTTCTTGTGGAGGGGCTATTTTGAGAAAGTTAGAGTGAGTTTTGATGAAAGATTTATGACGATAAAGTGTGAGAATTAGAGAGATAAAGAAGCATACTAAAATTTAGAGATCTATACTTACTATAGAGGAAGATATGGCCGGATTGGTGGGGGTGTTGCTGAATTCAGATTCAGCCTGGGTAGGGATAGATAGATGGAGGTGTGGAGGGAGATGGAGAAGGAATTTGGATATGGTTTGTGAAGAGAAAATGGGTGAGAGAGGTTTAGGGAGAAATGTTCGTCAGGTGGTTTGAATGGAAGATGTGAAGAGAAGGGGGTTATGGCCAGCCTAATGGGGAGGGGAAGAGTTTGGGTGTTACAAACTCCTAGTGGGGAGAGAAAAAGTTTAGGGTTTACAAACCTTTAGTTGGCTGAATATATTTCTCTAGATAATAAAATAAATAATGTATTTGTATGAGAAAAAAAATAATGTTTGGTGTTTGGGATGATAGGTGGGTGTTTGGTATTTAGGGTTGAGTCAAGTTGGTGTCAATGGTTCAATTTGGTCTAGTTTGTCTAGTCAAAGTGTCATATATATAAAAGGAATTCAAGAATTAATTTTGTAACTTATTTAATTAAATAAAATGATAAAAATAGTTGTAAAATACCAAATTATCCCTATACTAAAATGAGGGGGCTCATATTTAGTAAAATTATGTAATGTACAGGACGGTTATCTCATTTTTGCGTCCACTTTTTAAGCATGTGCGATAATTATCCGACTCGTTCAAGAGTTTGTATAAAGATGTTCATTATCAATAAAGAGAACTTTTCCATGTTTTAATATTTTGTTTCAATTATCTGCGTACTCTGAATTTGTGCTCGACATCTAAAATACCTTGGCCTTGTGTGTTGCGCAACCTAGGCACGCACTGCGTCACGCCCAGGGGACGACTATCGATTCTATGGAATCAGGGCATAACATATTGGTATCAGAGCATAGCTTCAATTTTCTTTGACCCTCGTGTCCGAAAAGTTCCTTTAACGATCTATTCCCTACTGAATGGGTCGATCCTCCCCTCCGTTTGTTTTTGCATATGCGAATTCTTGAACTCGTTTGGCTAAAAATGAGATACTTTCTATACAGTGAGTCCATAATATATTATGAGCCTGATGTAAGTTACCTTCTTTTGAAGGAATGACTCAAGCGCAAGCATCAACGCTAGCACAAGGTGAGGTACAAGCCAAGAAAAGTAGTTTTGGTACCTCGAAAAGTTTCAGAAGCCGGTGAGCCATGCCCCATGTCGACCCGATTAAGTGAATGATGCGGATGCTTGAAGCAAGCCAGCAGAGGGATGAGGCTCGCTATGAGCTATCCGAGAAGCGAGCGGAAGAGCAACAAAGGAAGTCCGAAGAAAATCTAGAAGCCCGATTTATAGTCCAACAGAAGCAAGTTGATATCCTGCAATAGATCGTTCAGACCTTAGCCTCCAACCATTCTGCAATGACAACAGTGGCATCTTTGGAGCAACCCATGCCTGAAGTCGAAATGCCTCAAACTCCAAAGAAGAAGGATTTAACTACCTTCGACTTTGCCGACTTTAAGAAGGTCTGCAACACGCCTTTCAAAGGGACTGAGGATCCGGTCATGGCTCTAGATTGGCTGGCAGAGCTTGAGGATCACTTTAATTTGCTAGAGGTACCTGCGGAGAAACGTATTACGTGTGCCCAATTGCAGCTTCGTTTGAATGCGCACTATTGGTGGGACGTGCATCAAAGATCTCTCTCTCAGTAGGCGATGAAGAGGAGACGATCGCGTGGGCTACCTTCCATGGCACGTTCGAAGAGGAGTTCATACCCCTTCCCATACGTCAGCAAAAGCAGAACAAGTTTGTGCATCTTAGGGAAGGAAATATGACAGTTAATAAACCCCCTGAATTTTTGAATTTTGAATTTTATTATTGGAATTATTTAATTATTGAGATTAGGGGAAATTTTTTATTATTTTTAGCTAATTAGAAAAATATAAAATTTATGGATTTATTAACTTGTACAAATATTTATGTATATTTATTAATTACAAATATTTCACAGAAAATAAATTTTGGGTGTACAACTACTATTAAAGTATTATAGATTTTTTCTCAAAATTATTTAGGGTACAAGCGTATTTTCTCATATATAGATGGCTATATATATATATATATATATATATATATATATATATATATATATATATATATATATATATATATATATATATATAGGGTATTATAAAAGAAAAGAAAATAAAATGAAACCCAAACCCGAAACCTAAACATAAACCCAAAACCCAAACCTAACCCGCTACCCATTCCCCCCCCCCCCCCCCCCCCGCGACCCCTCGTTTCATTCACCCGTAACTCCTCATTTCCATCTTTATATACACCACCGCCACCATCACCCTAACTTTCACCCTGACCACACCGTCAACCGCCTGCACTCGGTGACCACCATGCCTGCATCCCGCGCGCCAACGCTGGCCACTGCCGCCTACGGCGCCATCCGTGCATGGGAGCTGCAACAGCAGTCGTAGTAATTGCAGCGACAATCCCAGTGTCACGTCGACGCCATGGAAGAGTAGAAGCGTTGACCCTCGTATCCCTGCACGATCCATTGATGCACCGTCGTCCTCCGAGATGCCCACCGCGGACGATTTTTGCGTTTAGTAGTCGATCTTGTCGTGACGCGTGTGATCATGAAGACAGAACTTTACGTTTATTGCAGCAACTTTACACGTAGTTTTTGAGCAATCCAACCATTGGATCGACGATCCAAAACCTCCAACACAATCTCGGTATATAGATCTTCATCCATCTTCATTTTTAGCCATTAATTCAATTAATTTATAGATCAAAACAGGCCTCCAAGTTGTGCGTTTAAACTGAAATTATTCTTACAGTTTCGTGGTGCCAACTTTGTGGATTTGTTTCTCCCTCGTCGTAACTCCGTTTCAGGAACCATTAATTCTGACTTACAGTAGGTATAACCACCTTCATGCTTGTATTAATAGTTGAGAGTAATTCATAGATTTTATTGACCAAATATTTGTTCCAAAAACTTGAAAAAAGATAATATTTTCTAAATTTAAATATCCCGAAATGGGGCACGTCCCGCCAAACGAGGCGACTTCATCTCATACGGATTACACCGAAAGGTGAGTATCGTCAACGTGGATGTGTGAGATTTTAAGGAACTTGATTTGGATGTGCGTGCACACCAGAATCAACGCGTATCCGCCGAAAAATACCGTATCGGCCTATTCTGACACCTTATCATAACTTCGTGTATGCTTATCATTTTGCAATAAAACTTACGCCATCAGATTCACAGCATTATGTTGGTCCTGTGACCCAAGTTTGGTTCGATTCTGAGAACGTTGACGAAACACCATTTCGTGGGCCCCACGGTTCTATTTGACGGATGATTTCATGACCGGCTCACCAAAATCCAATTTTGGACACTCCGTTGAGTTCATATTATTCATTTGTACTTGTGGACACTAAATTTGTTAAATTTAGAGAATTGTATCTCTGACACATTTTACGGTGCAAAGAGGGCCACAAATGGACACCAATTTGACCCGAAACTGCCATTTTAGCCCTTGTGTCCAAATCGGACTTATGGGTAGTCAATCCTAGCTATTTTTTATATTTTGGAAATATTTGGTGATGTCTGTTGCAGTATTCGAAGACGTTATTGCAGATTCCATCTTTTCAAAAGAAGTTGACGCATTGAGCTCGCCACTTGGACGTCGCCATATCTAAAATTCAGGCAAGCGTACCTTGCCAAACTTGCAATAGATCATGTTATATTATTTGCTTGTGTTTCTTTCCATATATATATATATTCTTGTGATGTGCCTGCTAAACCTAGGATCTTGAGACGTTGCTTAGCGTCCGAACAAGATTCAGTTGTCGACGTCGTACGCAGAGTCGAGTAACGTCACTTAGAGAGTTGATTCCACGATCCTACTTTTACGTGCTTATTTTACCAAGTATGTCATACCGTAGGACACTTGATACTATTTTATGTGACAGAATCTTTATTGAGTTATTCATAGTGATTCAGTATAGGCTTACAAGATTTGTGATATGAGACTTGTATATTATATAGATATCATTATGACTCGTTGTACTAGCTAGAGGTCATGATATTGCGTGTTATGGATATGAGACATCGTGGATATGAGATGTGAGGTTACATTGGGTGGGGAGAGACACCATACTATAGGCTGATTATGTTTATATATATATATATATATATATATATATATATATATACTATGTTACTAGAGGTGCCTTAGACTCTGTCTCAGATCTTTGGCACATTTACTGGCCCTACGAGATATTACTTGCTACTATAGGCTCCCAAACACAGAGCCTGTAGTGGTTTCAGCCTGAGTACGTGTGATATTCTCACGTGCATATCATTTAGATAGTTACATTAGTTTACCCTTGAGTATGTGGCATTATACTATTTTACTTTGGCAAGCTGTTTCTTGTACCTTGTTACGTCCCTCTGAGGACCTGGTCCCTTGCCAGTTTTGCAGCATAGATCGTTGTGGAGCCTGTCTGGAGTTGCTAATGTGTATTGCTTTGTTATGCGGGCATTGGTGCCAGGTAATTATATTATTTCTACCAGTGTTATGTTTATTTATTCATATTGTTGAATCATCTGCTGATGTAGCCTAGTTTTTATAGACTCATATTTCTTTTTAGAGTCTATTCGAGTTTGTGTGTTACTGGACGACCGACTTTAGCATATGTAGCTCTTTCTTATTGTATTTTTTTCATAGTGGATTGAGGCATAGATATTGTATTTACTTGATTATTTAGATAGTGACCAATATAATATAACTTATACGTATTCGAATCGGACCAGGGTCTGGTCGAATGCAAAGCTGGCATGTTACGTATACCTAGTCCTACGTATTTTGGGACTAGGGTGTTACATATTTTTGTGGTGGCCCATACAGGTCCTGATTAAATTATTTCGATTACTTTCTGGTACCGAGCGAGCATGTAATCAGGATTAGCAGTATTAGCATCTCAATCCACAATTGATTTAAATTTTTTTTAGCATTTGATTATCGCCCTTGGACTTCATAATTGCACTCGTTTATTTCCCTCGATATTTTTATTATTGTTTATCATCTCTCCCTAATTCAAAGAGATGGACGTTCGTGCGCGGTGTTTCCTCCAGAAGCAGATCCTTGTCAAGGCGGAAGAAGACATGCTGGATATAAATTTTTGAGAAGATGGTTACCCTTAGTAAGGTAGGTAGATAGGTTATTCCTATATGATAGAGCTAGTGTAGATTATTAGCATGAGAATTGAATATAGTATTAGAGGCCTAGAACTAATAAAACCTTACCCTTACTTAAGGTAGGAGTAATTTGGAAGTATTAGAAGTTAGAAAGATGGTTTGATTCTAATGCACTGGAATACTTTATGGAATACATTGCTAAATGCTACGAATTAGATGTGGCCCATGTTGGTGATAAAAGAAATTGTATTATGATCTTAAGAAATTGGAACCTTACGTAGCAGGCCATAGTGGTTAAATCTCTATTTATCTCGTGACTTTTAGTATCAAAACTAGATCTTATGACCCCCATAAATTATTGATGACTATAGGTCAGGACTAAATAGATAGGTAGATTGATAGACCAAATGTTTGAGTAATTATATAACTCGAGTACTAAAGTATAGCTTTCGAAATCAAATTAGATGTACTTGATTATTTGGGTTGTCAGTGTTAATTGAACAAGTGAGTTCCACCCGTGATTACTTGGGGTAGATAAGCTAGTATCTGTGACAGAGCAAATATGTTAAAGGATGAGAGTTTTGATAGATGTTATAGTCTTGAGTTAGATATAGTGAATTGCCTATAATAGATGACAAACTATAACAAGATGGTAACCATGTAGTTTGGATGAAGGGTGTACATGGAATAAATAAGAAGAAATCTCAAGTTCAAGGTGAAGAAGGTAGAATGGTAACAAAAAGAGATTCATGAGGAGTACATGACCTTGAGCATTTTAAATTAAGAGAAGGATTTAGGAAGGACTGAAAATTTTATCACCCAGTAGTTGCCTAGAAGATCTATACTATGAAGCAAAAAGTACTGGGTCATGATTGGTGAAGCTTATAGTTGAAAACAAGATTAACATACTAAAAGGATATGAAGGTGCGTAAGAAACAAATGATAAGGGAAAGATATTATGGTCGCATAATCCAAGGAGAAGAGAGTGTGATATGGACTTGAGGGATAATAATTTTAGTATTTATGAATTATAATGCTTTTAGAATTTTGAGAATTTAGTGCGAGTATAAATTGTTGATCAGTCTCAAAGTGATACGAATTTTAAGAAATTAAATACAGGTTCAGAATCACATACTGACTAATTGGTTATTCTGTAGAGGATTATCACAAGACCGTTAGATTATAGATTTACACATGGTAGGGAAGTGTATATGGAAGATAGAAGTCTTATAGGAATGATAGCTGAATATTGTGGGTTTACACATAAACTGATTAGGGCCAGGAATTTAGATTTTTGACTAATAGGGTATAAGCTTCCTGGACCTATCCTTATAGTAGGTGATGAGAACCTATTTCCAATTTACCATAGCCAATAGATTTTTGGATTTTATAAATCTTATCATCTCATTGAGTTCGAAGAATTTTTACTCAAGATAACCATGACATCATGCTTGTGTAATAGGGTAGTAGCCTAGCTGAAAGATTCTCGTAAGGAAAGGTTTTAGATAGCAGAGACTAGACGGACAGCAGTACAGAAAGATAAACAATAGAATAAAGTAAGTTGTACAAAAATGGGTAGGCATTATAATTGAAGATTAGACGAGTATTGATGAGTGTCCTTAGCAAATGGTATGCCATGAGTAATAGACCTAAGTACATGCTTAGTTTAGACCCTTACCTACTAAGTTAGGAATATGCGAGGAAGACGAAGTTGTAAAGATCGTATATTGTTTACCTATAGCCAGAAGTAGGTTACCAATAGTATGAAAGAGATTATATAGAATATAACTCATAATAATATAGTATTGAGTTCAAAGATTAGTTGTATTACTCCCTCGACTGCATCCCTATCCTTCCTATCAAATTCTAATATTTTTTTGCATATATAGCCTCGTGCTTTTGCAACAACGATCCTTCTTCCTTTCCCAGTCGTGCCCTAGTAGCAAATTAATCTTTTAGTTAGTGCCCTCTTCATGGTGTTAATATCCGTCTCACTGTAAGTATCAGTTCTTTTCTATTTCTAATTCCCTGATCTAGTCACTGTGACTTGATTCTCTAGATACTTGTCTAAGTACCTTATTCAATCATGTGACCATACTCCCTAAACTTATCATAAACTTCTCTTGTCTTGGTTTGTAGATTCCTTCCTTTGTGATTCCCTCGATTCGTCCTTTTGTTATTAATGCCATGTGATGATCGAAGTCTCTATACCACCTTGCCCTAGTTATATCCGACCAAACAATTTCTTATGTTTTGTTGAAGACATGAACTATATAGGAGCAATATTGTTTTAGTAGCAATTTTTTCATATAGAGTTGTTGACCAATAGCACCCTGATAGTATTTAGGTTCCCTTAGAGAATCTTTAATTAAGCCAGTAAACTCTAGATTTTTAGTATATTTATTTAGGAAGTAGGTCCTTCCAGAAATCTTGTTAGCAGGACCCTGACTATAGTTTTGGATAAGTTGGGTAGCCCCTGGTTTTAGTGTAGGGTTATTTTAGAATTTTAGGATAAATTTGAATTTATTTGGTATTGATTATGATTAATGCCAAATAGATTGAATTACCTCTTTAATTTTGTATCCTTTAATACGCTTGTTGTGAATCGGATATTTGGATCACAATAATATCATTTTCTTTCCAACCACTTCCACCCTTATGACCTAGACTAGCAACTCTACACCCATGACATGACTATCACTCACAAACTCGCATTCCCATATTTGTGTTGGTCATACAATATTCGTGACGCATTTGTGCACCCAAATAGCACCTAGATATTCTTTTTCGTTGCGGACAAATTTTAATACGCAACATGGACTCAATTCTTCCGACAACCTTGAGATTTATGAGCCTAACTGGACCTACTTCATTCATGACCCAGCTGTTACGCCCAAATATACACTCCCATGTTCCATATAGACCCCACAACATTCGTAGCATAACTCTTTCTAGAAAACCTATACTTAAATATTCAATTTTGTTGCAATTAAATTAAATCGTACATTAGCAACCTAATTACCCTAACCCCTAATGTACCCGTAGTCCATTCATGCCAACCTACGTCGATGACACTTGTGTTGCATTAAATTGAAACCCCATTTTTACTCTTTACACAATACTAATAACCTTGACAAATTATATCACCTTTTGACGCTTATTGCTGAATAGTTGATCGACATCCATGATATGTGATGAAGAATTTCTCGGTACCGTCTCACCCTAGTTGTATTTGGCCATGATATTTTCTATTGTCTTGTAGACTCATGACCTAATTAGGAGCAAGAAGAACTGGTAAACTTTAATTATAGAGTTATTAACTCATTAACGCCATGGTAGTTCCTAGATTTCTTCTGATAGTCTGTGACAACGGTCACAAAAGCCTAAATATCTCGTACCTCCCTTGAAGATAGACTTCTATAACCCTTGTAAAGAGGAGGTTGACCAAAGTTTTCACGGCCAACTTTATTTTTATAAGTTGAGTAGAGCCTAGATTAAGCGTACCTTTATTCTTAGAATATGACGACAAACTAGGATCCCATTGGTAACTATATCCCCCATCTTTTCAAAAATTAGTGTACGATCTGGCGTACTTAAATTCTTTTACCAGTTGCATTCCTTATCTTTGGATCGTGCCTTATCTTTAATATCAAGAAACCTGACACAACGAGTTGTATTTAACCTTCTCCCAAAATGAGATCTCTTATTCTTATTACTGTGTATTTTTTTTAATTTCGAGGACAAAATTTTTATAAGTTTGGTAGATTGTAAACCCCCTGATTTTTTTTAAATTTTAAATTTTATTATTTGTATTATTGGAATTATTTAATTATTAAGATTAGGGAAAAAAATCATTACTTTTAGCTAATTAAAAAATATAAAATTTATGGATTTATTAACTTGTATGGATATTAATGTATATTTATTATGGATATTAATGTATATTTATTAATTACAAATATTTTACAGAAAATAAATTTTGGGTGTACAACTATTATTAAAGTATTATAGAAATTTTCTGAAAATTATTTAGGGTACAAGCCTATTTTCTCATATATATATATATATATATATATATATATATATATATATATATATATATATATATATATATACACACACACACACATATATATTGGGTATTATAAAAGAAAAGAAAAAATAAAATAAAATGAAACCCAAACTTGAAACCAATACCCGAAACCCAAACCCAAACCCAAAACCCAAACCTAACCCGCTACCCATCCCCCCCCCCCACGCAACCCCTCGTTTCATTCACCTGTAACTCCTCCTTTCCATCTTTATATACACCACCGCCACCATCACCCTCACTTTCACCCTGACCACGCCGCCGAGCGCCTGCACTCCGGCAACCACCATGCCTGCATCCCGCGCGGCAACACTGGCCACCTCCTCCTACGCGTCGCTCGCGCCCGAGAGCTACAACAGCGGTCGCAGCAGATGAAGCAACAATCCCAGCGTCGCGTCGACACCATGGAAGAGTAGCAGTGTCGACCCTCGTGTCCCCGCATGAGCCCCTGATGCACCGTCGTCCTCCACGATGCCTATTGTGTAAGATTTCTGCATTTGGTAGTCGATCCTGTCGTGACGCGCGTGATCACGAAGACATAATTTTGAGTTCGTTGTAGCAACTTTACACGTAGTTTTCGAGCAATCCAACCATTGGATTGACAATCCAAAACCTCCAACGCAATCTCGATATATAGATTTCCACCCATCTTCATTTTTAGCCATTAATTCAATTTATTTATAGATCAAAACAGGCCACCAAGTTATGCGTTTAAACTGAAATTATTCTTACAGTTTCGTGGTGCCAATTTCGCGGATTTGTTTCTCCCTCGTCGTAACTCCGTTTCAGGAATCGTTTTCTCTGACTTACGGTAGGTATAGCCACCTTCATGCTTGTATTAATAGTTCAGAGTAATTCATAGATTTTATTGACCAAACCTTTGTTCCAAAAACCTGGAAAAAGATAATATTTTCTAAATTTAAACATCCCAAAATAGGGTGCGTCCCGCCAAGAGGTGAGTTTGTTGCATGCGGATTGCACCGAAAGGCGCGTATCATCAACGCAGATGTGTGAGATTTTGTGAAACTTGATTTGGATGTGTGTACACACCAGAATCAACGCATATCCGTCAAAAAATACCGTATCGACCTATTTCGACACTTGGTCATAACTTTGTGTGTGCTTGTCATTTTACAACGAAACTTGTACCATCGGATTCGCAGTATTACGCTGGTCCTGTGACCCAGGTTTGGTTTAATTCTGAGAACGTTAAAGAAATACCGTTTTGCGGGCCCCACAGTTCCATTTGACAGGTGATTTCGTGACCGGCTCACCAAAATCCAATTTCGGACACTCCGTTGAGTTTATGCCATTATTTTGGATTTGTGAACACTAAGTTTGTCAAATTTGGAAAATTATATCTCTGACACATTTTACGGTGCAAAAGGGCCACAAATAGATACCGCTTTGACCCGAAACTGCCATTTTAGCCCTTGTGTCCAAATTGGCCTTATAGGTAGTCAATCCTAGCTATTTATTATATTTTGGAAATATTCGGTGATGTATGTTGCAGCATTCAGAGATGTTCGTGCAAATTCTATCTTTTCAGAAGAAGTTGACGCATTGAGCTCGCCACTTGGACGTCGTCATATCCAGAATTCAGGCAAGCGTACCTTACCAAACTTGCAATAGATCATGTTATATTATTTGCTTGTGTTTCTTTCCATATATATATTTTTTATGATGTACTTGCTAAACCTAGGACCGTGAGACGTTGCTTAGCGTCTGAACAAGATTCGGGTGTCAACGCCATACGCGGAGTCAAGTAACGTCAATTAGAGAGTTGATTCCATGATCCTATTTTTACGTGCTTGTTTTACCAAGTACGTCATACCGTAAGACACTTGACACTATTTCTTGTGACAGAATCTTTCTTGAGTTATTCATGGTGATTCTGTATAGGCTTACAAGTTTCGTGATATGAAACTTGCATATTTTATAGATATCATTATGACTCGTTGTACTAGCTAGAGGTCATGATCTTGCGTGTTATAGACATGAGACGTCGTGGACATGAGACGTGAGGTTATATTGGGTGGAGAGAGATACACTATACTATAAGCTGATTATGTTTATATATATATACTATGTTACTGGAGGTGCCTTAGACTCTGTCTCAGATCTTTGGCACATTTACTGGCCCTACAAGATATTATTTGCTGCTATGGGCTTCCAGATATAGAGCCCGTAGTGGTTTCAGCCTAAGTACAAGTGACGTTCTCACGTGCATATCACTTAGATGGTTATAGTAGTTTACCCTTGAGTATGTGGCATTATACTATTTTACTTTGGCATACTGTTTCTTGTACCTTGTTACGTCCTTCTAAGGACCTGGTCCCTTGCCAGTTTTGCAGCATAGACCGTTGTGGTGCCTGTCTGGAGTTGCTGATGTGTGTTACTTTGTTATGCGGGCATTGGTGCCAGGTACTTATATCATTTCTACCAGTGTTATGTTTATTTATTCATATTATTGAATCATCTGCTGATGTAGCCTAGTTTTTATAAACTCATATTTCTTTCTCGAGTCTATTCGAGTTTGTGTGTTACTGAGCGGCCGACTTTAGCAGGTATTGTCACGACTCGCACTCGATATAGGTGCACGAGTATGTGGGTACATCCAGCCTATGCCGCAGCATCGGCGGTAGAACGTTGTCTAGGTCATAATACTATCTAATCAATCTCACACGAATATCTAACTCCATAAGGAGACACATATATAACAATAAAATATAAAATACTCAACCACGGAACTAAAGCACGGTAAGATATCGAAAGAAATAATTGAAACACAACCACAAAGTCTAAACAACAATATAATATAAACTTTAAACAATAACATCCAAGTCTCAATGTATGCTGGAGACAAATCCAGTACCAAAATCTGCAAAAAGGAACTAACTAATATAACTAGTGATTTCGGCTAGACCTTCCGGCAATCACATCTGAGCTACAAGGTCCAAGGCTACAGCTACTCTCCCTGTGGTCCGTAATATGTCGAATACCAGTCCTCTAAGTCGCAGTCTAAAAATATATCCAATCGGGATTGGACGGAAGTACAACCCAATAGCAGTTCCAATTAATTGACAAGGACTATAAAACAATAAATAGAGGATGCTATATACTGAGAGAAAATAATAAACTGAGACAAATAACAAATAACAAATAATAAGGAGAACAGGCAATGTAAGCAATAAGGTATAGCCAGTGGATATGAGAAATGAAAAAAAATGAACTACAATATCATATACAAGGTAATGTAATATATGAAACTGAAATGAAGAACTGCAACTATTCTAAGTGTTTGAAATACTAGTTTCGATATGTGATCGGCTTGGAAACTTGTACGATAACTATATGGCCTGGTTAATCATACGTGAGGTGTATGATTAACACTAACAATATTTTACAATTTACAATAGGAATATGATCACATCTCTTACTAGCAATTTTTTCCGCCCTAACTAGTACAGTGGATCCAACCATGACACGTTATGATACACGATCATTGTCCAATAATAATACCATGTACATTGTCTAATGTCAATGTCGTATACGATATCAATATGATAATCGTTGTAACATCTCATGACTAAAGATCCAAACTATATACTAGTCCGTATACCATAGTGTCAAGAATCAGATATAACATTTCTAAGTACTTAAAATATAGAAATTATCAAATAATGAAAACTATTAGAGAATGTACTCGCCTGTGATCCTGAGCAATGAATGAGGATCAATGTCCAAAAGGGAGCCCAATGGACGTAAATATGAAATATCAGGGTAAATTGGTGTTTTGAATGATAAATAATGTTAACTAGTTAATGGTGATGTTTCTAGGCCATTTCTGGGTCTATACTAGGTTAACTAGGTCTTTACCTTGCTTTTCTTTGTCATACTAGGTCAATCTAGTCAATATTAGTCTTATACTAACTAATACTTAGTTAATATAGATATACTAGATACTACTAGTATGTATAACTCTTATACCCTTATATGAAGTCATTACCTTAACATAGATATATATAGACTACTATCAATATCTAACTAATAAACACTATCACTGCCTTGGTATCTCAATATCTTGCTATACCACACTAACCTTGGTATTCTAGATACTTAGGTAACCACAACATATATATCTTTATATATATATATATATATGATACTAGGTATCACATTTACTAATTAGATACAATATAATGATATCTACCTATAAATACCTCAACTATATCCTGGTATCTAGTACCCTGACAATAACTTAAACTTATTATCCCGTATCTTAGTTTCTAAACTAATACCTTGGTATCTCCTTATACACTTACCTACACTAGCCTTATACTAAATTCCTAGTATCTCAACATAGGATACCAACTACCTATTCAATGATACTTAAGTATCATTACCTACACATCTTTTGAACACTCCTACTTACCCACACTAGACTCTAAACACTGATGCACTACCCTCACTCAACTGGGTATCCTGATACCAAAACCCAATACTTATCTAATACACACACCTACAAACTTACCCATGCTCACATTATACAAACACTAATGCACCACCTCCAGTTGAATGTACAACTATACCTGTATACTACTGGCATATAGTGGACTGCTCTACACCATTACCCACAGATTATTAACTTCCTTCCCTCAAAACTGTGCATTGTGCCAAGCCTGCCACCTAACTGCCTCTTCCTTCAAATCCCTGCAGCAACTGCCATACCCCTGCAACACTAAGCTTCCTCAGGTAAACACTTCCTCAATGCAGCTACTGCACTATAATAATGCAGTATAAAAACTGTATTGCTCTGCATACACTTGTACTTTCTACAGAAAATGAGACAACACTGATTTGTAGACCGTGCTGCCTTCCCCAAGTCAGTTGCAAGTTGCAGCACTAAACATGGACTGCACCTACTGTAGTGCCACCTTCCTCCCTAACTAACCCGAGCTCCTCAACTCCAGCTTGTTGCTTGTGCACTGCTGCTCGTATACTACCAATCCAGTGCACAAGCATGCACTGACCACTCCTATCAGTGCACAGACCCCCTTTTATCTCTCTTCAAAACTCAACACCACACACACAATCTAATACACTCTCGACTCTAGATACACTTGACACAAAATACTGAAACAGTCCTCCCTACTTTGTCTGTACCAGGTTCTCCATTACCTATACTCGAGTGCACAGCAGTTTCACCACTTGCTGCTGTATGGCATATGCACCCCCTCCACACTGCCATCAGTGCACTCGAGCCTCCCTCTCACTGATGCTAACTCCCTTTCTATACTGCACATCCCCGAGGCCAACTGAAACCAAGTTCTAAATCTTGATATCATGTTCCTGCATATTATTTCAACCTATTTAACCAGACACTCCACTAATACCCATTGTTATTAAGCTCTCCTCACACCTGCCTACTACCAACACACTATTACAAATTCACCTAAAATCTATTACACATATAGGTACCCAGTTGACACTTTCTTGTGCACTGATACACATGGAAATCCCCTTCTAATCATTGCTGCTATATACTATCTAATGTTGCCTACCATATGACACTGGTGATCATCACAATACTGCTAAATGTAGTATCATTCCAAGTATCCCCCTTTACAAACCTGTAACTGAAATACATCCTCTCACACCAACCTGAACCAGCATTACCTTGACACTACTGCCCTGCACATGCTCGTTCTGAACATGAAACCCTCATCCTATGATACATTAAGTGTCAGACCCACACCATGTACTGTCCTTACCCTACCCCCAAATATTGTAACCTGGAACCATTGGGCAATGCAGTGCCACATTGGCCTGCAGAACTTAAGCTACCTGCATCACTCGTTCCCCTCAACCCGGTGCTGCAACCAAGCTCACCCCTCACTGGCCTGAACCCTTGCCTCTGATGCCAACTTCTCTTCTTGCAGCACTGCACACACTGAACCCACACCGTTACCCGAGTCTGAACATCACATGCCTTTCCTTTACCTACTGCCTGTTACAACTGCTACCCGAGCCCACTACAGACTTCAAAGTATCCCCTTCATTCATCTGTGCACAATTGTTACTTCCAAGCCCCCTCTAACTACTATACCATTCCTCTTGAACCACTTCTATATAACACACAAAGTATAGCACACACTAACATAACTAACACCCATCTAATATATGCACTTCACACATACACCACTCACTAATGCAACATAGGCCATATATCATACACATTGCATACGACACTTGATACTCATGATACACATATCTAACACACCAAAATAATAACTATAACACATCCTATATACTAAATAGACTATGAACACTATTAGAAATAGCTAATCTAATGCAATAGGCACACACCTACACACAATATCAAACACTTGGTGTGCACTAATGAGATACTTTATGATACACTCAAGATACTCTTTCCAAACATCACTAAACACCACTAAAACTATGAGAACACATCTAAAATAGTCAATAGAGTATAAATAGTATAATAGATATTCCATCAAACACTTGGTGTCTAAACTCACATTTTTCTCAATTTTGAGGCACAAATTAACACTCCACAAAGAGAAAACTATAAATCTAGCAAAATAAAAGCTTATAACACTTAGGTCTAGCCAAATAAAATCAATTCCACCTATGGGAGGGTTCTTATAGGTCCAATGGGTATTCTTAACCATAAATAGAGTAGAAAATAGAGAAGTACCTAGGTTTTGAGTGACCTCCTAGAAGAACTCCGAATTTGGACACAAAAAGACGAAGTGGACACGATCATCAACACTTGGACTCCTCTTCAAGCTTCCTCTAGCAATTCCAAGCTCCTTAGCCTCCTTGGGAAATAAAAATAAGAGGGATGGGTTTGGAGTGGAGAAATTAGGTTTTGCTCTTCAAATTTGGGGATGAACTAAATAGAAATAAATAGAGGCTATTCATGAATAAAGAGGTTTATATAGACTTCGTCTTAGGTTTAGGGTTAGGTTGAGGAATGTTTGAATTGACACAAGTGCCCCTCTCATTCCTTCATGAATAGGATCTAACTAAACCATAGGAGGAATATTATATTCTTGAGTCTAAATAGGTTTAATAGATTTAATCTAGTCATGACAACTAATAACTCAAGTCAAATAGTCCAAACTCAATACTAACTCATTCTTCTAATCTAATGAGTCACCCATGACTAACTAATTAATTGTATCAATATGTCAAGTTAAATCTAGTTAGGTCCACTAATGTCAAGTCTAATTAAAATGGACTAATCAACTAACCAATAATAATAATAGTCAAATATATATAATACATATTTATATTAAACAAAAATATAAACACAATATTTATACTAATGCAAAAAAAAGACAAAATACCCATATTCTGGAAATGTGGTAGTGACACATATAGCTCTTTCTTGTTGTATTCTGTTCATTGTGGATTGAGGCATAGATATTGTATTTACTTGATTATTTAGATAGTGATCATTATAATAAAACTTATACGTATTCGAATCGGACCAGAGTCTGGTCGAATGCGTAGTTGGCATGTTACGTATTCCTAGTCCGACGTATTTTGGGACTGGGGCATTACATGAGCAGTATGTTTGAGAGGAATTGTGAAAGACTTTATTTAATATCGATACTAATTGATCGATGATAAGCAGTACAAAGAGGAAGCACACTTGCAAGTAGTAAAAAAAAACAGACTAAAAAAAGCACAACCTTCCACTTAGGGGACTCCCCTATATATATATTACAACCAGGCTTCTATGAGAAGTAAACCAAAGCAATAAAGTCATTGATGCCGTCTAGCTGTCTTCACTGAATCGTTCTTTATCAACATGCAGAGAAAAAAGAAGGATACCACCAATAATGCAAGTACGCGTCGCATCAACTTTATAGGTGGTCGAATAATTACCGCCCAGCGTAACATATGAGTGGAGAACCCACTGTTATAAAGTTGCAAAGAGTCAACATCTAGTCCCATGAATAAAGGAAGATGGGACCCATCAAAAGTAAAATAAACCAATCTTCATTGGGGGGTTGCTGAGTCACAACTGATTGGTAGAACTCATCTGCTGACATATCCTCAAGATTGGCCTCAGAGGTATGGCAGAAAATATCCATGTTAAAATTGGCTTCGAACTGTGCTCTCATGAACCGAAGACACTTCTTCTTTAATTCATCCTCAGTGATGCTAGAATTTTTTCTGATAAGGGATTCTTTCAATTTGGTGATGGTATTATCACCGAAGATTTCTTTTTGGACTTTCTTGTCCATTTTCTTCTCACTATCTTTTATGGAAGCAATAATTTTCATAAGCTTATCTTTTTTATCAATCCTCTGCCACCATTTCACAAAAAACTTTCGTGACAAAATAGGAATATTGTTTGGGTCAAACTCACATTTGATAGTCCAACAAAATATATAAGGGATTTGAAATTGAACAAAGAAATATAGTGTACCCCCCTCCCCCCCCCCCCCAAAAAAAAAAGATAAACTTTTTGACAACAATGATAAGAGAGAATCCAATTAGAGAATTGCTCCTGAATATGTGTCACGCCCCAGTCCCAAAATACATAGGACTAGGACACGTAAGCATGCCAGCCGCATGAATATGGCAACTCCAATATATGGAAACCAAATCCACACGTACGCTGTATTATGAATATCAAATCCACAAGTGGTAAAACATATGTCACAAGTCACAAGGTATAATCTAAATCTCATCCACAAAAAATTAAATATAAATAAATAACCAGCATCTATGAAACTAGATCTCAATAAAAAGTATCTAAGGATGATAGTTGGATGGAAACAAATCCACTACCAACTCGAATATAAGAGCAAATACAAAATAAGTACAACACAATCAAACCCAATATAAGTATACCAGCTATCGATCACGACTCGAAGAGAAGACATCCACGAAGCATATACAACCATCCAAATCTGCGCTCCTGCAAATACTCAAGAACAGATACACCTGGCAGCGGACCAGGTCCTCAGAGGGACATAACAAGATACTTAAACACATGCCAATAAAGTACTGAAATAAATATCCAATGGGTCGCCTAACCATCTATGTGAATGCAGTTTGAGAACAACTTTCTAACAAGTGAGCTATCTGGCTGAGAACTGGGATTGGCATGACTCTCTCGGAGAACCAGGGGCCTCAAAGGCATGTCGTCTTTTGAACGACAGAGGCCCGCCAAGTAGTAAAGGGGTCATCACCACCCGTATCTCCAGCGGAGCTTCCGGGTTACAGAAGAAAAAGTATAAAGGAGCTCAAATGCGGTACTTGTTGTTCTCCCCACCCCATGCTCTAAGCATGTCACATCCATGACATGATTTGGTTCATAGCCTATTCTTAGTACCCTAGCCCAATCCTGCAACCAAACAAGGACAAGGACGGGACCACCGTACTACAATAGGCTATGTTCCTAGACCTCTAATAACTGCTAAGTCTACTAGCATGCAAAGTTTCTAACAGCAGTTATTCCTAACGCACGGCCCACACGTACAGGAGGCCAACCCTGCACGCTAGTCCGTGATCTATATGAGACTCACAACTCGTGTAACAACTGTGTCACGGCCGATGAACCTAAAGATGCTACATGATAATGGGGTAGTCTCATAAACAAGGTCAATACAAATACATAAATAAAAACATACCGCGACGACACCGTCGCGCACTTTTTATATAACAGTTAAAATATATGAACTAAAGACAGAAAATAAAGATGCATGCAACATATGGAATATAAATAACAGTACAATGGCAAGGTATACTTGCCTGGCAAGGAAGCTGCAATGTACCAATAACCTGCTCCAGAAATCGCGCAGAACAAATCCAATATCCTATGTACACATAAATATAATACAATAAATCATTAGACACTACACTAGTACATACACAACCACATTTATACTGGACTCAGGGGGTATACTAGGGGTGGCACTAGTTATCTAACACGGTCAATTACGCGTTGAATTACGCGGGGTTATATCTTCAAGTGTTGTACACAATTAGACAGTCAGCTGACGGGTGTCTAAACCAGTGCGTTAATGTACGCAAGGCAGGCAATTCACAAGTTCCTAGGGTCAACATGGTCAAGGTAAGTATGGGATAGTCCACGGTGTCCTAGGGTCGTACAGTCTGAATATTTAGTCATAATTATCAATTTGTATTTACTTACATATATATTCATATTTATATAATAATATAACTAGCAATTTATTTACATAATTATTGGAATACATATAGTAATTACGTACATAAATATATATACCAAACTGAATAATATTTGCGTACATGTAAATGTACGAACGCGCATTGGGTTCTCCGACTCAGGGTCTGATGTAAACTAACCGTGGTGGCTAAATACTAATGTCCTACTGGAACACTATCATAGAATGTACTCGCCTGGGATCCTGCTGCTGGTATGAATCAGAGTCCAAGTCACAGTGCAAATAGCCTATGTATTACAAATTTATCACGTCAAAAGATAATTTATTTTAATTTATTTAATTCTGGAATAATTACTCTAAAATCCTATTTTAATCTTATTATTCTGATTTTTATGTTAATTCCTAAATTTTGTCCAAAGAAACTGAATTTTATCAACTCGAGACTCATGGCACGCAAATCGAGGCAATCTGTTGACCAAAAAGTCAACCGACACAAACTCAACTTTCATGCATGATTTCCTGTAGATTTCAGCGTCAAAAACATGCTAGAATTTACGGCTCGTCCAAATTCAAATTCTTTTGGGAATTATGGCACATACAAATTTTGTATTGTGCACCGATGGTTAAATTATAACCTAGAAGTTCTACAGAATTAACAGTATATAAATAATTCGAATTAAATTCTGGGAAAAATATATGTCAATTATCTAGACATTATCTTTTCGAAACTTCAAACGGTTTATGATTCTGATTCCTGGTTCTCCCGGAATCGCGAAAACATCGAAACACGTCTATTTTCGGATATGCTGTGCTCTACGAGTTTTTCAGAATTTAATACTCATAATTTCGTAAAAAAAATTATATAATAAGAAATCTAACCTCAATATCATTCTAACACAAAAAACTAGGCCTCATTTGGAGTCCGGAGCTATGCGCAATGGCTTCTGGAAGATGAAGGAACCCTAGATGGCAATTCTACAAAATCTCTCTCTCTAAAATAATAGAATAATTAGGGTTATTATATTATATATATATAGGGATTGAGCGGCTGAATGAAAGTTGATAGGAGGGTGACACATGTCATGATTTGATTGGATGGTTTTGGTTATATTATTTGTTTTTGATTTGCCTTTATCAAAATATTATTTAAGTCGTTTTAAATCTAAATAACTTCAAATAAATATTAAAATAAATCATAAAAATTTAAAAAATTTACAGAAAATATATTTTGAATTTAAAAACTCTAGAAAAATATTTGGGATAATTTTATATTCATAGGTTTACTACTATAATTAGGAGAAGCTCTAAACATTAGTTTTACCCATATAACTAAAAATAAATACTAAAATTATTCCAAAAATTCTGAAATAATTCCAGAAAACATATAATAATATTATAAACCCTAGAAAATAACGTGGGTCCAATCTATATTCCTGGAATTGCACAATAAATTCTACAAGTCCTAAAAATTAGTTATTAGCCTAATTACTCCTAATAAATACTAAAAATACTCAGAAAATTTCCAGAAAATTCTAAAAAATATATTTTATTATTTAGAACCTAAAATAAAAGTTTGGGATATTTTTAGTTAAGTTTGAATATAAAATAAATTCTTCAAAGTCCTAGAAAATTACTGTTACTAGTTTTTAATTAACTAAAAATTATAAAAAAATCCCAATAATCTAAAATAGCCTAAAAAAAATCTAAATAAATATTTATATAAGTAAATATACTAAAAAAATTATTTTCTAATAAACTAAGAGAATAATCTAAATAAATTCAACATCGATAATAAATATAATAATATAAAATACACACAAAATACCTATTTTGGGTGAGGGGGTTTACAATATGAGCAGGAAGAATTTTCAAAGTAGCTCCAAGTTTAAGCCACCAATAAAAAAACCATAAGAAAATTTTGCTCTGAATAATTTTAGGACAAATTCTAATAAACCAAGAATGAGTACGTTGGGAATTATCATAGTATAGAAAGTTATAAAATGCTTGTATGTAATCCCAATAGTTATAATTACATGTATGTAATCCCAATAGTTATAATTACAAGCATGAGTTTTATCTTTTGAGGTAAGGAATTGTTCCCGATTGGGATGTAATTGTCACGACCCGCACCCGGAAGTTCGGGCACGAGTGCGTGGGTACGTCCAGCCTACGCCGCAGAGTCGGCGGTAGTACGCTGTCTAGGTCAATCCATAACTACTAACTAGCTCATTCACAACAACATAGACAAGATAATAATGAGAATGAAACTTAAGATTGCAACTGAAAATAAATGTGACAACAGATTCAAATGTTTAAGTACAGAGATTCAATATTCAAATCGGGGACAAACCCGATAAATAAGCTAAGAATGGAAATGAAAGATAGCTACTACTAGCTACTCAGCAGCAGGGGTCTCCTGGGTGGGTTCTGGCTCCTCATAGGTATCATCAGTCCCCTCATAGGGACCATAATAAGTAGGGGCAAGGTCCTCATCATCGCCTAAATCAACAGATCCAGTCAGGAAAGGAGCAAAGTACACAATGCACAACAAGGTTAAACTAAATATTTTATGACAATTAAATATTGGCTATCATGTTGAGAAACAGCATTAACAGAACATTATTATCTCAGAGTTAACTGTAAACAGGAATATGAGAAACAGAAATAAATGAAACAGAAAATGAAACTACAATAGCCAGCAAGAAATAACCAGAAACTATATGTGTGTACTTGTGTTTGTTTTTAGAATACATAGTTGGCATGTAGGGGTTTATAAGGCTAATCAGGCACGCCATAGGCAGCTAGCAGTCAGGAATAATCGAGCATCAGGCTGATGGTACAGTCGCGTACCAAAAGCTAGCAGTCACGACAGGGGAAAGGGTAAACTACATGCCTCCTAGTATTCTCCCACCCGACATAAAAAACAAGACAGGAACTACCAATATTCAAGACATGAAATTCAACATTTCTAACACGATGTGTAATCATCAAGGATACATGTAAGACAGGGAATTAATTATCATAATATATAAAGATTAACTTGAGGTGCAGGTACTTGCCTGTTGTTTGGATCTGGTTAATTTAGTTCTTGGGGAAAAAGTCCAGAGATGAGTCCAAAAGCTAAAATAGACATTACCATCATGCTCAGAAGATGTCAAATAGCTAGAAACGCCTATCCTTGGATCCAATTTGGAGACAAGGGCAAAAACGACAGTTTCGGGTCAAAACGGGGTCCGCCGATAGGCCCGCTTTGCACCGAAAAACGCGTCCGGGTCAAAGGTCTCCAAATTCACCAAACTTAGTGTCAACAGATCAGGAACGCTGATACGAACCCAACGGAACTTCCAGATTTGGATTCCGATGAGCCGAACACAAAATCGCCCGTCGAGCGGGGCCTATGGGGCCCACGACACGCGATTTCGTCAACGTTCTCAGAATCAAACCAAACTTGACCCACAGGACCAGCGTATTGCTACGAGTCCGATGGCGTAAGTTTCGTCTCGATCCGACGTGTGTGCACGAAGTTAGGGTGAATTGCAGAAAAGCCGGATATGGGGCGATGTCCGCGGATACGCGTTGATTCCGGTGTGCACGCACACCCGAATCAGCTTCCACGAAAACTCACACGTCCGTATCGACGATGCGTACGTATCTGTGAAGACCGCACGCGACCAAGTCGTCCCGTTTGGCGGGACGGACTCAGTTCCGGGGTAAAACAGGGTCTGGTTTTTTCCTGTTTTTGGATCGCGGTGTGCGATCACCACAGAACGCGATGCCCCGAACAGTTTGTTCGGACACCGAGAGGGTCATACAGGCTTCACAACGCAATTTGCGGAATTGAAAACGGAGCTACGAGGCGAAAGTTACACGTACCTGAAGGGGACCTGAAAATCAGGGTCGAGACGTGTCCGTGTCGTGTCGACACGAAATCCAAATTAGGGCTAGGGTTAGGGTTTTCGCCGGAATCCGGCGGAGGGCGGCTGCTGGGCGGCCGGGCTCGGGGGCACGCGGCGGAGGGCGGCGCGGCGAGCCGATGGGGTCGCCGGCGGCGGCTCGGGGCAGCCGGAGGCGGCGGCTGCGGCTGCTCGTGCTGCTGCTGCGGTTGCCGGTCGACGGAGGACGGAGGAGGCAGGCGGCGCCGAGGGGGGGAACGGCGCCGGCGGAGCTAGGCGAGACGGGGCTGGGCACGGCGGGGGTCGACGGCGGTGGTGAGCGGCGGAGCGGCGGGTTAGGGTTAGGGCCGGAGTGCGGGATGAGGCGGAGGAGGGGGAGATTGGAGGGCTTTTATAGGGTGCCGGGGTGGTTGAGGGGAGGCCGAGCACGGCGGAGGCGAGGGCGACGTGGCCGCGGGAAGCGCGGCGCTGCGCGCGGCGGCCGGCGCTGGACGCGGGGCTCGCCGGAAAAGTCGGCGTCGTGGCTGGTGGGGGAGAGAACGTGCGGGTCGGGTCGGGTTGGCTGACGGGTCTGAACAGACCCGCCCGACCCGCAAGGAAGGTGGGTGACGGGTTTGCGGGCGGGTCGGGTTGGCTGACCCGACCCGACCCGAAAGGGCGGGTGGCTGGGCCGGGCTGGGCTTCGGCCCACTGGGCCGGGCCGGCTCAGAAAAACAACAAAAATAAAATAAAAAATATAAATAATAATTAATAATAATAATAATAAAAACAGTAAATTAAATTAATTAATTAAAATTAGTTTTTAGGCATTTAAAAATAGGTCCGAGGCCCAGAAAAATCCAGAAAAATTATCCTAAGTCCAGTTTTTTATTTTACACTCAAAAATGTTATTTTCATGATATTTTAATATTATTTATTGCTAATTAAAAATCATTTATTAATTAAAAATCTTGATTTTAATTACAGAAAATTCCCAGAAAATTCCAGAAAATTGGGAAAAATCCAAGATTTAATAATTTAAAATTTTAGGGGGTTTACAACCTACCCAACTTACAAAAAATTTTGCCCTCGAAATTTAAGAATAACAAGGCACGAAAAGGCCGAAAAAATAAAATATACCTCAGGTTTCAAAAAGATAGGGGTATCGCTCTCTAATCTCGTCTTCTCGCTCCCAGGTGGATTCGCCGGGAGAATGGTGCTTCCAAGCTACGCGAACTAGGGAGATAACCTGGTTCCGTAGGACTTTCTCCGAGCGATCCAGTATCTCCACGGGTTGCTCCTGGTAAGTCAGACTTGGGCCTACTTCGAGCTCTGAGTGATCCAAAATGTGGCTGGGGTCTGACACGTACTTCCTCAGCTGCGACACGTGGAAGACGTTATGTACTCCATCCAGAGAGGGTGGCAATGCTAGTCGGTATGCCACTTCTCCGATTTTCTCCTGTATGCCAAAAGGTCCAATAAATCTTGGGCTGAGTTTTTCACTCCTTCCGAACCTAATGGTGCCACGTGTCGGGGAAATCTTTAAGAATACCAGCTCTCCAACCTTTAACAAAGTCATAATCAAGTCTTAGTTCCATAATCAAAATGTTTAAATTGACTTGAATTTCCTAAATTTAATTACCTCAAATTCTAAGGGCCTTCGGTGTCTATTTGCCCAATGTCGTTGCCTGTCTTGAGCCACTCGAAGTCTGTCCCTTATTTGCTTTACCTTCTCAGCTGAATCGATCACCATCTCTGGTCCCAGCAGGGCTCTTTCTCCAACGTCGTCCCATGATAGCGGGGTACGACATCTTCGTCCGTACAGAGCTTCAAATGGAGTCATCTCAATACTTGCTTGGTAGCTGTTATTATAAGAGAACTCCACCAGATGTAGATAGTCTTTTCAGGATCCTCCAAAATTCAGAACACATGTACGGAGCATATCTTCAAGTGTCTGGATTGTACGTTCCGACTGTCCATCGGTTTGGGGATGATAAGCTGTGCTGAATTTGAGTTGCGTCCCCAAGCTGGCTTGTAAGCTCTTCCAGAAGTGAGAGGTGAACCTTGAATCTCGGTCGGAGACAATACTTACTGGGACTCCATGCAGCTTGACAATGTGTCTGATATATAAATCTGCCAGCTTCTCTGTAGATAGTCCTACTTTGAAAGGTAGAAAGTGTGCAGACTTGGTCAGTCTATCTACTATCACCCAGATTGCATCCTTACCACTAGGTGTCCTTGGAAGTCCGAAAACAAAATCCATTGTGATATGTTCCCACTTCCACTCCGGAATGGGTAGGGGTTGAAGCAGTCCTCCAGGTCTTTGTCTTTCTGCCTTGACTTGCTGGCACACTAAACAACGAGATACGAACCTGGCTACTTCTCTTTTCATGCCATGCCACCAAACATGCGTCCTCAGGTCCTTGTACATCTTGTTGGCTCCTGGATGTATAGAGTATTGCGATCTGTGCGCCTCTTGCATAATTTCTTCTCTTATGTCTCCTTGAGGTACACATAATCTATCGCCATGCCTCAGTGATCCATCTTCATGAATTCTGAAATCTTCTACTAATCCAGCTTGCACTTGACCTCGAAGGCTTCGCAGGCCTTCGTCTTGAAACTGAGTCTCCTTGATCTTGTCCATTAAAGTAGACTGAATCTGCAAGTTCATCATTTGGCCTTCTTTTCCTGGGATAATTACTTCAATACCTAAACTTTCCAAGTCCTCCAGCAGGTGTCTGTCCATAGTCAAGTACATCGCCATAGGATACCTGCTTAGAGCATCAGCAACTACATTTGCCTTTCCAGGGTGATATTGAAGAGTGATATCAAAGTCTTTCATTAGTTCTAGCCACCTTCTTTGCCTCATGTTTAGCTCTTTCTGGGTGAAGATATATTTTAAACTTTTATGGTCTGTAAATATTTCCACCCTTTCTCCATAAAGATAATGCTTCCATAGTTTAAGAGCAAAAATGACAGCTGCCAATTCTAAATCATGAGTTGGATAATTCTTTTCATGGGGTCGAAGCTGTCTAGAGGCATAGGCTATTACCTTCTTGTTCTGCTCCAGTACACAACCTAGACCTTTTCCAGAAGCATCACTATAAATAGCAAAATCTCCGGTTCCGGAAGGTAAGGTCAGAATAGGGGCAGAAGTCAGTCTTTTCTTCAATTCCTCAAAAGCATGCTGACATTCATCAGTCCAGGTGAACTCTTCATCCTTTCTTGTTAATTTGGTCATGGGTTCCGCAATTCTAGCAAAGTCCTTCACAAACTTCCGATAGTAGCCAGCTAGTCCCAGGAAACTTCTAATCTCAGCTACAGAGTCTGGAGTGGGCCAGGATTCTACTGCAGCTATCTTCTTAGGATCTACTGCTATTCCATTTCCAGTCACAACATGTCCCAAAAATTCTACTTTGTCTAGGAAGAAGGCACATTTAGATAATTTTCCATAAAGTTTTTCCTTCCTCAAAGTTCCCAATGCTAACCTCAAATGTTCTTCATGTTCTTCGGGGGTCTTGGAGTAGATCAAAATATCATCAATAAAGACCACTACAAACTTGTCTAGATATGGCTGGAAAACTCTGTTCATTAGGTTCATAAAAACTGCTGGAGCATTCGTCAACCCGAACGGTATTACTAAGAATTCGTAGTGTCCGTTCCGGGTATTGAAAGCAGTTTTAGGGATGTCTTCCTTTCTCACCCTTACTTGGTGGTAACCAGACCTTAAATCAATCTTGGAAAAGACCCGAGCTCCACTCAACTGATCAAATAAGTCATCTATCCTGGGCAGGGGATACTTATTCTTAATTGTTAAGGCATTCAAGCCCCTATAGTCAATACACATTCGGGATGTTCCGTCCTTCTTGGGCACAAATAATACTGGAGCTCCCCAGGGTGAGACACTAGACCTAATGAAGCATTTGTCTTCTAGTTCTTTGATTTGCTCATTTAGTTCTATTATCTCCTTCTTGTTAATTCTGTAGGGATTTTGAGAAACTGGTGCTGCTCCTGGCACTAAGTCAATGGAGAATTCAACTTCTCGGTCTGGGGGTAGGCCTGGGAGATCCTCAGGGAAGACATCAAGGTATTCAGAGATAATAGGTAGTGGCACTTCTTCTGTTACTAGGGCTCCACAAATTTTGTTATTACCCATTTCCCTAGAACCTCTAGCAAATTCAAATTCTGGCTTATCAGGTGGCCTGAAGATTACACTACCTCTGTGGCAGTCTATTGTGGCATGATGTTGACTTAACCAATCCATACCCAGTATAATGTCAAAACTGGGCACTGGCATTACAAGTAGTCTAGCATACAGTTCTCTTCCACATAATGTAATAGGACAATTGTTACAGGCATCACTAACCGGGATGATTCCTCCACCGGTAATGATCTTATAACAATTCCTAAGGGGTTTAGTGGTTAAGCTATGCTTCATAAGGAAATCTACTGACATGAATGAATGAGAAGCTCCAGAGTCAAATAAAGTAATAGCTGGTATTGAATTTATAAGCACAGAACTTGTGATCACGTCTGCTGTGGCCTCAGCTTCTTCCAGAGTTATTGCATAAGCACGGCCTTGCTGCGGTGCACCCCTCTGTTGCTGTTGGTGCTGAGCAAAGCGTTGTTGTTGTGTTGGAAGCGGGGGTCCCCTTTGTTGTACTGCTGGGGCCCTGGTCTGGGCTGGAGCCTTTGGTGCAGCTGGGCGTTCTTGAGCAGCTGGACAGTCCCTCATTTGATGCGCTGCTGAGCCGCAGTAGAGGCAGGCACCTAGCCTCTTCCTGCAGACTTGCCAAGTATGACCTGGTTTTTGGCAATAGCCACAAGGGGCAGCTTGTTGGTTCTGTCTTTGAACCTGGGGTTGGGGTGCTGGAGCTCGAGGGAGAGGACGCTGAGTTTGCTGTGGGGCCCTCTGCTGTTGTTGCTGGTGCTGTTGTTGAAAAGGGCGTTTGTTGGGTCCTGCATTTCCGGTATCTCTTTCTCGCTTCAGTTTGTGCCCCATATCTCTCTCTACGCCTTGTGCCACGCTCAGGATTTCTTCATAGGTACGAGCTCGGCTGGTGGTGACAGCAAGGCGAATATCCGGAGACAGCCCCTTCTTGAATCTACGGGCCCTGTCCTCCGGGGTACGAACCATGTACTCCGCAAAATGGCTTAACCTGCTAAACTCAGCAGTATATTCATCAACAGACAGGTTACCTTGTTCCAGTCTCTCGAATTAGCTTTCGAGAGCTTCCCGAGCCACTTCGGGGTAGAATTTCTTCTTGAATAGCCTTTTAAAATCTTCCCAGGTGATGTCGGGAGCAGATAGTTGGGGTTCATCTCTGAACCAGGTTCGAGCAATGTCGAACAGTTGCAGGCTTGCAGACTCTACTTTGAGGTCATCAGGGACCCGGGCAGTCTTCAGGAGTCTCTCGACATTCTCTATCCACTCATCGGCATAGAGAATGCCCTCAGTTCCGTAGAATTCCAGGGGTCTTAGATTCTTGAAGTCTTTGGCGCTCCCTGGTCTCTTGAGTGACGTCTCCTGGGACCTAAGAGCTTCTGAGAGGCTAGTCCGCAGAAGTGCAGTCTGTTCTTTCTGGGATTCCACCAATCCCTGGAACACTCCTAGTAGCTGTGCCCCATCTAAGGTAACTGCCGGAGCAGATGGAGGCGGCGGGAGTGCAAGAGTCTCGGGCACATTCTGCTCAGCTGGTTCTGATGTGCCTCCTACTGTGTTCCTGGTCTGGACCATTCTGAAAGATTAAGGGATAGGAAGATCAGAATAGAATACTTGGAAATCAAAGGCGATAGGAATAATTGAGCAGCAATGATATCAAGAATTGAAATAAGGACGCTATACTGTGAATGAGCTTTTCCTAGAATCCTCAATCTTATTCCATACCCTGTCCTAGGGTATTACCCTATTTTAGGATAGGGACCTGCATGGGCCACCATAAAAATGTGTCACGACCCGCACCCGGAAGTTCGGGCACGAGTGCGTGGGTACGTCCAGCCTACGCCGCAGAGTCGGCGGTAGTACGCTGTCTAGGTCAATCCATAACTACTAACTAGCTCATTCACAACAACATAGACAAGATAATAATGAGAATGAAACTTAAGATTGCAACTGAAAATAAATGTGACAACAGATTCAAATGTTTAAGTACAGAGATTCAATATTCAAATCGGGGACAAACCCGATAAATAAGCTAAGAATGGAAATGAAAGATAGCTACTACTAGCTACTCAGCAGCAGGGGTCTCCTGGGTGGGTTCTGGCTCCTCATAGGTATCATCAGTCCCCTCATAGGGACCATAATAAGTAGGGGCAAGGTTCTCATCATCGCCTAAATCAACAGATCCAGTCAGGAAAGGAGCAAAGTACACAGTGCACAACAAGGTTAAACTAAATATTTTATGACAATTAAATATTGGCTATCATGTTGAGAAACAGCATTAACAGAACATTATTATCTCAGAGTTAACTGTAAACAGGAATATGAGAAACAGAAATAAATGAAACAGGAAATGAAACTACAATAGCCAGCAAGAAATAACCAGAAACTATATGTGTGTACTTGTGTTTGTTTTTAGAATACATAGTTGGCATGTAGGGGTTTATAAGGCTAATCAGGCACGCCATAGGCGGCTAGCAGTCAGGAATAATCGAGCATCAGGCTGATGGTACAGTCGCGTACCAAAAGCTAGCAGTCACGACAGGGGAAAGGGTAAACTACATGCCTCCTAGTATTCTCCCACCCGACATGAAAAACAAGACAGGAACTACCAATATTCAAGACATGAAATTCAACATTTCTAACATGATGTGTAATCATCAAGGGTACATGTAAGACAGGAAATTAATTATCACAATATATAAAGATTAACTTGAGGTGCAGGTACTTGCTTGTTGTTTGGATCTGGTTAATTTAGTTCTTGGGGAAAAAGTCCAGAGATGAGTCCAAAAGCTGAAATAGACATTACCATCATGCTCAGAAGATGTCAAATAGCTAGAAACGCCTGTCCTTGGGTCCAATTTGGAGACAAGGGCAAAAACGGCAGTTTCGGGTCAAAACGGGGTTCGCCGGTGGGCCCGCTTTGCACCGAAAAACGCGTCCGGGTCAAAGGTCTCCAAATTCACCAAACTTAGTGTCAACAGGTCAGGAACGCTGATACGAACCCAACGGAACTTCCAGATTTGGATTCCGATGAGCCGAACACAAAATCGTCCGTCGAGCGGGGCCTATGGGGCCCACGACACGCGATTTCGTCAACGTTCTCAGAATCGAACCAAACTTGACCCACAGGACCAGCGTATTGCTACGAGTCCGATGGCACAAGTTTCGTCTCGATCCGACATGTGTGCACGAAGTTAGGGTAAATTGCAGAAAAGCCGGATACGGGGCGATGTCCGCGGATACGCGTTGATTTCGGTGTGCACGCACACCCGAATCAGCTTCCACGAAAACTCACACGTCCGTATCGACGATGCGTACGTATCTGTGAAGACCGCACGCGACCAAGTCGTCCCATTTGGCGGGACGGACTCAGTTCCGGGGTGAAACAGGGTCTGGTTTTTTCCTGTTTTTGGATCGCGGTGTGCGATCACCACAGGACGCGATGCCCCGAACAGTTTGTCCGGACACCGAGAGGGTCATACAGGCTTCACAACGCAATTTGCGGAATTGAAAACGGAGCTACGAGGTGAAAGTTACACGTACCTGAAGGGGACCCGAAAATCAGGGTCGAGACGTGTCCGTGTCGTGTCGACACGAAATCCAAATTAGGGCTAGGGTTAGGGTTTTCGCAGAAATCCGGCGGAGGGCGGCTGCTGGGCGGCCGGGCTCGGGGGCACGCGGCGGAGGGCGGCGCGGCGAGCCGATGGGGTCGCCGGCGGCGGCTCGGGGCAGCCGGAGACGGCGGCTGCGGCTGCTCGTGCTGCTGCTGCGGTTGCCGGTCGACGGAGGACGGAGGAGGCAGGCGGCGCCGAGGGGGGGAACGGCGCCGGCGAAGCTAGGCGAGACGGGGCTGGGCACGGCGGGGGTCGACGGCGGTGGTGAGCGGCGGAGCGGCGGGTTAGGGTTAGGGCCGGAGTGCGGGATGAGGCGGAGGAGGGGGAGATTGGAGGGCTTTTATAGGGTGCCGGGGTGGTTGAGGGGAGGCCGAGCACGGCGGAGGCGAGGGCGACGTGGCCGCGGGAAGCGCGGCGCTGCACGCGGCGGCCGGCGCTGGACGCGGGGCTCGCCGGAAAAGTCGGCGTCGTGGCTGGTGGGGGAGAGAACGTGCGGGTCGGGTCGGGTTGGCTGACGGGTCTGAACAGACCCGCCCGACCCGCAAGGAAGGTGGGTGACGGGTTTGCGGGCGGGTCGGGTTGGCTGACCCGACCCGACCCGAAAGGGCGGGTGGCTGGGCCGGGCTGGGCTTCGGCCCACTGGGCCGGGCCGGCTCAGAAAAACAACAAAAATAAAATAAAAAATATAAATAATAATTAATAATAATAAAAACAGTAAATTAAATTAATTAATTAAAATTAGTTTTTAGGCATTTAAAAATAGGTCCGAGGCCCAGAAAAATCCAGAAAAATTACCCTAAGTCCAGTTTTTCATTTTACACTCAAAAATGTTATTTTCATGATATTTTAATATTATTTATTGCTAATTAAAAATCATTTATTAATTGAAAATCTTAATTTTAATTACAGAAAATTCCCAAAAAATTCCAGAAAATTGGGAAAAATTCAAGATTTAATAATTTGAAAATTTAGGGGGTTTACAGTAATCCCTAAGATTGAGGGGTTAGGATATTTTTAATTATAACCTTACTATATGCCACTTCCAGATAATGTGGTTTTTTCGAATGTTCAACGGTTATTGATTTGTTGTTATTAAAATCCCTTCGTAGAGATTCACTGATTTTTTCGTAACCGGAATAAATAGTTTTCCACGTATCTCTTTTGAAGTTTTCATGGATCCTTCATGAGAGGAATATCACTTTTATCGAGTATAATGATTTCCTCATAATTAAGCTTCTCGGAGAATATTGGCTCAATTTCCATTGCTTATTTGTCAGAAGGGATATTATTTTCTTCATTGGCTGGCAGCTTGCCTCTAGAGCTGGAACCAGCTTCATTGGATTTAACGCCAATAATCTTTTGTCTTGCAAAAGAGTCTTGAGGACGTAATGTCCCCTGAGACCTTCATTTACCTCTGCTATAAAATTTTCACGAGTAAGAAAGTCAGGAAGAAAATTATCCTTTCCATTAATAAATTTAATATTAAAATCAAATATTGCTAATTCAGCCTGCCATCTAGCAAAAATTTGTTTAGTGGCAAGATTTTTAACATCATTTTCAAGAACAGATTTAGAAGAACTATAATCTATTCGGAGTAAGAATTTTTTGTTTAATAAATCATCTTGAAATTTATGAATGAATTTAATAATAGAAAGAAATTCTTTCTTTATTGTTGAATAATTAATTTGAGTATCATCCCATTTACCAGAATGATATCTAGTAAGATTAGCATGATCGTTATTGGGATTTATTTGTTTGAGGATGCCCCATAGCCAATATTACGGACATCAATCTCAACAATTTTAAACCAATGAGGATTGGCTAAATGTAAGCAAGGTAGTCTTTTAACCTTTTGCTTAATGAGCTGAACAGCTCTAGTATGCACATTACTCCAAGGAGATAGATTTTTCTTTAATCGTTGATATAAATTTTTTGTATCAAGAGCAATACTTTTATAAAAATCTGTCACATAATTAAGGGCACCCAGAAATCGCTGTAATTATTTTGTATCAGTGATTTCGTCGGAAAATTTTAAAGCAAATTCAATGCTCCTGGCAAAGGAAATAATAGTATTATTAATAATGTTGTCCTAAAAATCGTATTTCAATCAGAAATAATTTTATCGTAGGAGCAAAAATAACAAGACCATTCTTTATAGCTAAATATTTAAAATTATTTAAATGCTTAAAGTGTTCTTTAATAGTATTAGAAAATATTAATATGTCATCAATATAAGAAAGTATAAAGAAAGAATATTGAATGAATATCTCATTCATAATATTCTGAAACTCAGAAGGAGAATTTTTTAAGCCAAATGGCATGACATTTCATTCATAATGTCCGAACGGAACTGTGAATGATGTTTTATATTTATCCTTCTCTTCAATTTAAATTTGCCAGTAACCTGACTTTAAATCAAATTTAGAAAAGATTTTTGCTTTCACAATTATGTTAAGCAAATCTCTTTTGTTGGGAATTAGATATCTAATCTATTTTAAAACCTTATTAAGAGGTTTATAATTGATAACTAATCTGGGAACACCTCTTTCTTTTCCAGCATTATTATTAACATAAAATATTGTACAATTCCATGGGGAGTAAGATTTTCTAATAAGCCTTTTATTCAAAAGATCATTAATTTTCTTCTTGCATAATTCAAGATAATTATTGTTCATTTGATAAGGTCTAGCCTTTGTAGGAACATTTCTTTCGTTGAAAGTTTTTTCATATGGCAGAGAAACAATATGTTGTTTCCTGTCCCAGAAGGCATTAGAAATATTGCTACAAGTTTGACGTTTAAATTCTTCTTCAACTTGTTTTATTTTATTATGTGTTTCAATTTTCTAGAGCTATTGAGAAATTGATAGCTGACATATTTCTTCTTTTATAAAGTTTATCTGATTAAGTTTCAGATCAACTTCTTTTATTTCATTAAGAATTTTTACCTACCACAGGAATCGTGATAAATTTGAATATGATATCTCTATTTTTATAGCAAGTAGAAATCCCTTGCTTATTTATTTCTTTTATCGGCATAAGCTTTTCTAGAAAAGGAGTTCCTAGAATAATATGCTGGGATATTTTTTAACAACTATGAAGTGTAGTGGAATACAAACTTCATTTTTACATATATGAACATATGTTACCTTGAAATGTGTTGTTAGAGCTTTGTTATTGGCAGCACTTAAAGTTTGAGTAGTGCGTTCGCAATATCTTCAAGGAATAACTCATTCTTTGACACAGTTTAGATCAGCACCGCTATCAACTAAAGCAATGAGATTATAAATCATATATTCATTGTTGATAATGATATTAATTTTTATATACCATTTATGTGTAATAAAAATATATATTTTCTCAAGAAAAAAAATTTATTGAAGACTTTTTATTATCTTTAATAGAAACAGATTGGACCTGTTGATCAGAAGCTTGTCCTTCTTCGTTATCACTAGGAGGATCAACCATAAGAGCATGCTCTTTTATCTCTTTATTAAGAATAATTTTATTGTAGGATTTAACATCTTGTTCAACGAGAGCAAGTTTTTGCTGGGTTATTTCATCATTAGATCTTAGATCTTTAATTTCAGTCTTCAAAAGTTTTAATCCTTTATGAAGATCTTGAATAGAGACAGTCTTAGGATATTTTTCTTTTCTTCGGGCAAAGACTTCAGTCATGGTATAAGGAGCAAAGTTATGAGAGATCTCCTTATCATTCTCTTGTACTATTTCGATGATCTTTGCTTTTACATTAGAACTAAGCTCATTAGTTAAAAGTGATTCAAGAATTTCCTTTTTGTCTTGACTGGTCAATACATTAATAGAAAAACCATTCATTTCAATAATAGACTTATAGTAGTCTTCTTTGTTATTGATTGTACATGCTTTGCAATCGTAATATGTATCACAGTCATTATCAGAGTAGTAAGATTCATCAGAAGAATTAGATTCATAATCAGAATTGATCATAATCGTGTAAAGATTTTTCTTTAACCCTTCATCTTCTATCTCGTTTATTTTCTGTTTAGTATAGCATTGTTTGAGTTATGGCCCAATTTGCCACATTTGAAACACTTAATAGTTTTATTAGAACTTTTATTTCTAGAGAATTGATTTTTTCTTTTTAGATATATTTCTTTCTTTTCAGGAAATTCTTTATTATAATATTTTCTTTTAGAAGAATAACTCTTCTTTCTGTAATGCTTCTATTTAGAGAATGAATATCTCTTTGTTTCTGGAGGTTTAACATTCTCCATTGCAAATTGACTACATAATTCATCCAATTATTTTCTCTCGCATAACCTTTGAGATTTCAATTGATTCTTTTATTTTAAGTCATTACAAAGGAATAATCCCTCTTGTATGCAAGCATTTATTAAGTTACCATAAATGAAATCATTGTATGTAATAACTCCATTATTTTTGCTTCTCATTCCTTGTCTAACCCTTTCTGCAAACTGATTATGAAGACCATTAATAAACTTTAATTTTTAGTATGCAGCATTTGCATCACTCAATTGCATTACTCTATTTAGAAAAGTATCTTTGTACCATCTAAAATGAGTTAATATAGGACACCGAAGATTCTATAGTAGTGTTCTAATACGCTTACCATTATCAGAAATTATTCATGTGAAATATTCACATATAATGACAATTAAAGTTATAACACTATCTTGTATCTCAATATTGTTCTCTATTTTTACGACATTTAAATTTTTTGCCTTTTGTTCAGTAGATAGACAATGATCCCACTAGCCTTTCAAAGTGCCAGTAAAACTACAAGTAATAAAGTTAGCAATGGATTGATAGTTGTTATCGTTGCCCTGCAAACAGTTGCAAACATTAACATTCGATGCATTTGATCACATATTTTCTTATCAGAACAACCATCTATGTTTCATTCATAAATATTACCTCATCTATAATTATTTTGAACGATATCGTCATTTTTTTCAAATAGGACATCTATTGGAGTAGGACGTTTGTAGTAATATTTCTGAAGATTAGGTTTCTTATGCTTCTGCTGCATAGGCATAATCATACTAGAAGAATTTAGATCATCCTGGAAGGATTGCTGAATAGCATGTATCTGAATAAGATCAGAATAATTTTTAGAAGTTTGAGAATAACTCTTTTTTCTGGATTCAATATCCGAATCTTCTGCTATGGAAGAATTTCCATTAAGGACTACAATTAATGCTTTATCCTTCAGAGAAGTATTCTTCAATTTCTTAAATAAATTATTTATTTCTTCTTTTGTAATCTCAGGAGAAGATAATTTAAAACCACTAGTGTCACTAGGTGGCTTTAATGGTATATTCTTAGTTCTAACTTCTTTAGAAGTAAAGGGTTTTGAGATATCGGTAGGTAATTTTAGAATTGAATTAACCTTATGAAGAACTTCATCAATAACAGTTTCTATTCGAACTAGTTGTGAACCAACAGTCTGAATATAAGCATTGGTATAATTATTTTGCTTTATAAACTTTTGAAGTTTTTTATTTGTTCTTCCTTATGATCGATAATTCGAATAAAGGAGATAGCATCCATTTTTTCAGAATTGACAGTAACCCTTAAAGGTTCATTAGGCAGGTATAAAGAACGTATGCTTTTACCAGTATCGGTTATCCAATTTTTATAACCTTCTTCTAGCACATGAAGGCTAGTAAGTTCTTGGTTGATGGAGTTCTCAATAAACCATTTATCAAACCACTTGAGTTTATTTATCTCCTTGAGATGAGCATAATATTCATCTTGGAATCTATACCTTTGTTCTTCGGTATAATTCTTCTCAAACCAAGATTTGAATTCATTTTCATCATTATAAGCTTCAGCTATAATTTTTCTGACACCCTTATTTTGAGTAAAATCAAAATAATCAGGGTCATTAGTATTATTAGTTAGAGTAATAACATTAAGAGGATGGGTACCAAAATTGACATCAGAAGGATCAACTGGATCAGTAGGATCAATCTATTCAGTACTATACTCAGGTTTGACAATGTTATTTTTTATTTTCATATTTTTGATTTCAGCTTCTTTATCATAATTCTGAGAAGAAGTTTCTCCCTTCTCATAATAAGAGGAAGATCTCATAGAAGGTGATATGAAACTATAAGTCAAAATTCTAGCATTTATTTGTGGAGTAAATCTAACTTTCACATCTCCATCTGGGGTTTGAATAATTTGGTCTATCTCTGTATCCAGAATAGGTCTAGGCGGAATCGCCTGACTCAGAACCCATTTATCGGGGAACCGAATTTCATTCTATTTTATAATTTTATTAGCAGTAACATTTGATATCAACAGATTTGTCTCAATCAAAGTTGTTTTACCAGGTTTGGTAAGGTGTCTAGCTTTAAGAGCCAAGGTAGACAGAACTTTAAAGTGAATACGATAAAGAATTGTAATAGTTTCTGAACCTTACTTAAAATTATAACCAACCGTTTTAAGATTAAACGTTACTGAATCCAATAAGTTTGTATCTGTAAGAGACATGTTAAGATTAGGATAAACATTAAAATAGATTGGTCCATGGCAAATACTAGTATGCATAACTCTCATAAGAGAGGGTTGCCAATCTAAACATCCGATGTCTCTTAAAGAAGATATAAATGAAACATTTAACCCTTGAAATGTCAAAGGTTTTAATGCTACCTGAATTAATCTAATATGAATGAAATTATAAGCATCATTTCCAATGTAAGGTTCAAGATCCTCATTGGAGAGAAATTTAATAGAGTGTTTAGTGTCATTAACCTGAACAGTTCTTTCCATAGTTTTAATGGCTATGACAGACTTAAAGTCGAACTAGCCAATCTTATAGACTTCCTTAGGCTTAACGTTAGGAACAGTTCATTTGTTTAATTCCTCTAAATTAGAGAAAAATTTGCTCATTTGAGCGTTCTTGATAGATTTATCTTTATTAAGGGATTTCTTATTAGCACCAATGGCTAATGGATTACTCATAATCAGAGAAAGAGGGTCTACTCTACTATTTCTGAAATTGTTAGTACAAAAAGATACTTTAAAGAATACCATTGTTATTACTACGTAATGTTGAAATGAATTTCTAATTTGTAAAACATAACAAGATTTTAGAGTGCTTCGAAGATAATCAGTCATAGCACGACTGTCAACGATTTACGGCCAAACACCGACATCGGTAAATACAACCTACGCGACTTGAGTGTCGTTCCACTAGATGAAGATCAATTCCAAAAGTTATCACTCTAGAACTTAAACGAATTACAAAAACAGAAATTACAAAGAACATTACATAGTTAATAAAAACAGTATAAATTAAGACATAATTCAAATATTTACTAACAACATCTCAAGAATAAAGAGTAGAATCACCTCAGCCTTGAGCCAATGGCTCTGATATTTCCTAATAATAATAATAATAATATATTATTATTATTATTATTTTAATTAAAATAATTATTATAACATATTATTCCTAATAATAATAATAATAATAATAATTATTATTATTATTATTATTTAACTAAAATATTTTTTATTATTATAACATATTATTTCACTTTCCACTTTTTTATCTCAACCAAACACATTTTCATAGAATATCAGTGATCTAAATCCAACTTTTTCTTCAAAATCCAAATCACTTTTCCTACACTTACGATTTTTCAAACATGCCCTAGCTAGCATGATGAATAGAAAAACACCGGCAGCCATGGAGTCCTTTAATTCCCTATATATCTTAATTTGATAAAGTGGAAAAAAAATCTCGTAAGATTTATATTTAAGTAAAAAAAGACTCAATAGTTTTTTTGATTAATTAAACCCTCGTATTTTTGGTACTTTGATCAAATCACTCATTCGACCACTAGTCATTACAATTTGAACGCTATAGTTGAATTTTGACTAAAAATTGTTGAAATAAGCAAAATATTTATGAACACAACCATTAAAGAATACGACGACTTACCATCGTTTTGTCAAAGGAGCAGATGTGACAGAGCAGCTAGCAGGACAGGATTATACGGGACACCAGCAGGAGGTAGTGCTTTCTCCTGATCGGGTTCCGGTGGAGCCAGTGAGGACAGCAGGTTGGAGCTGTAGGACGAGTGGTTGGGCAGGTTGAGCAGCAGTTAACCCAGATTTCGGTACTCCTGCGATGCCGACAGTGCTAGTGGTACTCGACACCCCAGCATTATTGGAGATTATTAGGGGGTTGTTCGCTATCCAACAACACCAGATGGCTGTTCAACAACACCAGCAATTTCAGCGACATGAGCAAAATATTTTACTGAACCAAGGATTGCAGACAACTTTGGAGAGGGGCGGGAGGATAAATTCAGGTGTGTCGATTAGGTTTTGCTGACTCAACCCGAGATACTTTGACGACACAGAGGATGCTATTACGGCAGAGGCTTGGCTCCAGGATATTGAGACTATCTTTACGGTGACCAAGGTCTCGACGGAAGAGCAAATCACAACAAAATAGAAGACATGTGCTGATAACATGTGATAAAATATAAGAACAAATCACAACAAAAGAAAATTTTCCCCGGTGAAAAGAACGTTTGATCTTCCTAAGCAACATGCGTACTTGTATAACAGTATAGTAATGCTATTCATCCCTCCAAACAATCACTTATTATGTGACAGCTGACGTGGCATGTTAAATAGCATTATGTGTCATATAACATGACAATTTATATGACAAATTTTAATCAAAAAATCAATCCCACAAATTTTTTTAATATTAACATTAATATTAATTTTAAAATTGTCACGTTAGCTGCTATATTAACCGTTAGATGAGGTGCCATATAACTAGGGATGGATTTAGACCAGTCAATTGGGTCAGGCCAGCCCAGCCCGACACGAGCCTGGCCCAAATAATATTGGGCTCGGACCAGCCCGGCCCGATATATCGAGACGTGTCAGGTCTCATATCTCGACCATTAAGAGAGGTCCAGTCCGATTCGACCTGGCACACTGATGAGGTGTATGCCAAAATAGTTGTCATAGTAGTAGTAAGTAGGATGTTGCACATTATCTATGCATGTGGCATTGATGAATGTCTGGTAAGCCATAGAAAACTGACACAGCTATTATCTCTGTAAGCTATAAAAACTGGATGAGTAGATCAAGCTTTTGTTCACGTATACGTCTTGCTAAAGAAATTGTATTAATCTATTCGACACACTAAACCAATAAGTGATAATCATAGAGAAGAACTGCAGTATAAATCAGTAGTCAAGAGCATAACTTGTGGAAATGGAAAGGATTGCATAATTTTACTAACAAGTGGAAATTTATACCCAGAAAGAAGTTTGATCATATTGAAAATGCCAATAGCTGGCAACAGTGCTTCTATAGCAGCCTCTATAGTGGCATTGCTAATCTATGTATGCAGAACTATGTATGCATGTATGATTTAATAAAAAAACCATGATCCGGTCCGGTTAGAAGTCCACAGTGCCGTGGATAGACCTATCAATTGGGCCGGGCCGGTCCAGTCCGGCACCAAAAAATATCCACGTGCTGGTCCAGTCCGAATAATTTTGGGCCTGGTCCAGTCCGGCCCATTATGTCAGGACGTGTCGGAACTCAAATTTCGATCCATAAGAGAAGTCTGGCCCGGCCCGAAGTCCAGGCCTGGCCCGACCTGACCCGAGGCCCGGCCCGAAGTCCTGGTCTTTGACAATTGAAGGTACTCCGTTACTCCGTAAGCGCAGGTCGTTCACAATTATTGCACCAAATACTCGATCTCTTGATATAGTATCTCCTCATTATATTCAACTACGGAGCAGCTTCTAATACAAATATATGGATCTTACTAAACAAAAGCCTCTCCATTTTGGTTGAATATTTTTGAGTCCATTTCTTCAAATTCAAATTCAGGTTCGTTCCCCCTTTCCCTTTTGCTGCTTTTCCTTCGATAAACCCTAACCCTACTTTCTCTGCTTCCTAAACTCTCCGTCTTTCCTAACCCTAATCTTTCCACCACCGTTTCCTGTGGAGACGTAGCGCCTTGCAGTAGCAATGTCAGCAACGGAGGCACCGGTGAAGAAAGAGCTCTCCAAAACAGGGAAGGAGAAGAGAAAGGAGGAGGCGGAGGAGATTCCAGGAGCTGGGGCCGACGACGCCACCGCCAAGGAAACGAAGAAGAATAAGAATAGAGGAAAAAAGAAGGATTTTTCAGAGAAAATGGCGGAGGAAGTAAATACTAGTGAAAAGAAAGAGCTTGGCGATGACTCCGCCAAGGAAACAAAGAAGAAGAGAAAGAAAGAGAGTACAAGCGCTTATACTTCTTCTTCTAGTAAAAAGAGGTCCATTGATGGTTCCGAGAAGAAAAGGAAGAAAAAAGTTCTTAGCTTTTCCGAGAAAGTTGAGGTCTTTCCTCTTACTGATGATGGTACAGAGAAGGGGTCTGCAGATGATTCCGATACCCCTCCTCCTCCCTCGAATAATAAAGTCAGGTACGTCTTTAGTCTTAGTCGCGAGAAGTTCGACAAGGAATTTCCTAGTACTGGCGACGAGTTCGACCAAGACACTCCTCCTACTGCCGGCTACGATTTTGACGAGGACTTTCCTCCTCTCGGCTACGAGTTCGACCTGAACAATCCAGTGCGTGGCAGAAGATTCTCTTGGAAGGAGGATTGTATGACCAAAGCTTTTGTTGGCAAATACATAAAGGTTTTTTTTTTTTTTTAATTTGCAACTAACAAAGCTTAAAATTTGCTACTTCTGGCAATCAGGATGTTATAGTTCGTAGCTATGTTGCGCGGATACAGATTAGACATCATACGTTTCAGACACGGCGACACGGATTCATCACCTATTTTGGCACGTCTTAGTGTATTTTTGAGTGTCAGTGGCGTGTCTGATAAGCGTGTTCAACAAATGGAATGAATTTTGGATTGCCCGTGCTTCTTACTTCTTAGGTTCTGCAGGCGGTAGTTTTAGAATCTGGATATCCTAATACAATTGAGGAGGCATTACACTTGTTTGGTTACATTCTAAGAAATAGCCAGTCAATTCTTCTTATTTGGCACCGTTTCTGAATTTGTGAAAAAAACGTGTCAATGGATGTCACGGTATTTTGTCGAAAACCTTGGCTGATTATACTAGAAATTATTGGTTTCTACAATTGTATGCACAATATTCTATAATTAATTATAAGGGATATTTTAGCAAATGTCCCCATTCAAAATGTATAAACTAGCATATATCCCTACTTAAAAAAAAAAAACTATCATATACCCCTATTCCGTGTGAAACAGTCAATTTTTGTTGAAAAAGTGGGGGTATAGCTTAAAATTTTAAATGTTACGTACAAAGAATGGGGGTATTTGCTAGTTTTTTTTAAAAGTGGGGGCATATGCTAGTTTATACATTATGAATGGGGATTGGGGACCTTTGCTAAAATATCCCTAATTATAATTGTATGCGTGTATGGGATCATTAGGATGATTAGGTTCTATAATCAGGCATAAACTACAAGTTTCTCTTGAATGTCGTCTCGTGCACACATTGGATATGAGAAAAACTCTCCAACACACTCCAAAATCTAGGAAACAAAAATATTTGTTACTGCCTCGATCGTGTTTATGTCTGTTCATCATTGCATATAATCTACCTTTCTTGTATGAGCTCTTACTAATATTGGAGGCTTGCTACGAGGTTTTTTTTTTTCAAATAAGAAATTAGTTAGTTCCCATTACCTTCCATAAAGGGTCTTCAAGCCCCAATTTTCTACTAGTTATCTTTCCTAGTGGAACTTCACACAAAAATTAATAACTTTTGAGTGAGTAAACACTATTAAACTATGGCTCAACCTTTAGAGTTCTTTTTCCTTTCTCTTTTTTGAGAGAAACCTTTCTAGAGTTAACTATGCAAGACAGGAAAACGTTTGATGGTCCTTTCTTGAGTTTACTTTTCTTGTCTGGCATTGTTGTACAATGTAATAGAAACACAACAACACTTATTATCTCCTATTATACATTACATCTTTGCTGTACGTGCGGTGTGTGTATGTGTGTCTATGTTCATAGATCTTATATTTTTATTTGTTTGCAGACAAATCAATTAGGAGACAATAGAGTGGGTCTGGATATGGTTCTCCATTGCCGTCAACATCCACAACTCAAAAAATGCTGGAAGGAAATAGGTATGCCCTGAAAATGTTCACTTTACTTTGTTTACGATAGTTCTTATGTTAAACTTGTTCTGCATCTATCATTTCCTTTAATTTTTTTATAACGCGATGAGAGTATCCTTCTTAGCAGCCTTCTTTATATGTAAAGTCTGAACTCAAGAAAGCATGCACACTATCAGTTAAAAACATGTAGCTACATTTCAAGTATTCAACTATGACATTTTTTTTTGCATTTACCAGGGTGGCTTAGAAATGAACCAAATGACCTGACTTATACTCATTCCTCACTGTTTCCACTTGGCTGCTTCGCCATCTATACAAATTCTTCTGCTGGTCATCATGGATGTGTTTTTTGTTGTAGTGGTGTGGTTTTATGAATTCTTCAAAAACAATTGATCTTAGACACTCAGTTATCAAATTGTCCATATCAGTTTGCCTTGTGCTCAGTTTGGTAGTATTTTCATAAGCTTTGATTTTCATGGGAGTTCTGAGTTGATGATTAATTTATTTCTGCCTCAGAGATTATTATTTAGAATGCCATTTCTTTCCATTCTTTCATCTCAGAGTTTTCTTTTCGTCTACACTAACTTTATGGACGTTTTTTAAGCCCAATAATCTCATCCATAAAGCACAGCTGGTCCTATAACACTTGTAGATATTTCTGTTCAACTTTAGAGGTATCCTACAATCATAAAGTACTCTAGCACTCATGATGAGATTGAGAATGATATCATACATAGAATTAAAACACAATAGTTGAAATGGAGGAGGGCTTCTCGAGTACTTTGTATTCGTAGGATACCTCTAAGTTGGAAGATATTTTCTATAAGACTGCTATAAAATGATCATGCTTTATGGATCAGAGTGTTGGGGCAATTAAAAACATATTTATAAAGTTAGTGTAGCCAAAACGAGAATGCAAAGATTGATGAGTGACAATACATTAAAAGAGAATAAAAATGAGTGTATCCGTAGAGAGGTGGAACCAATTGCGAACATTTCTTAGAGAAAATAGTCTTAGGTGGTTTGGACGTGCAACACAGACTAATATATACTCCGATAAGGAGCAATAATATAGTAGTTAATGGAGCTGCTAGGACTAGAGGTAGGTCTAGACGAACATGGTATGTGACATATTATTCATTGAGTTGACGAGATCGAAGTAATAGGTTTCCAGCCCAACAATTTATAGAGAAAAGGTTCAAGTACGAGGAGAGGAAGAAGAATAGATTTGACGTGAAAAAAGAAGACGAAGTGAGACGAATGCGGCGTGAGGAAGGAAGCTGCGAAATTCCAAGATTTACGACGTCAACCTTTGATCTTTCCTAACTAGACCTTGACGAATCTCGCGGTTACCAAAGTGGAGGAAGGGTGGGCAGTAGGTGCCACGAGCCCTATTTACTACACATCTATCAAGAAGAAAGTGTAGTTCACCACTTCCACCGAATGCTCCTCTCTCTCGATAAAGATCGTGCAAGTGTGCAGTTATGCGTCAGATGCTTCGTCATGGAATAGATCGACCCAATTTTCGTTCTTTTCCACTACACTCGCTTTGTATCTCTGACTAAAGGATGCAACGAATATGCCTAATGAAAATGATGTGGAAACATCATTATGAGATTGGTCGTTTTTTTTATAGAATGAGAACTTTGAATTATCTGCTTCAAAAATGATAGTTGATCGAACCGAAACAAATGTAAGGTTAACGACTAAATTACATATTAACTTTGTCATTCGGTATTTTTTTAGTGATTCTTTCAGGGTGTTTTGGCTCACAATAAAGCTAGGAAAATTCGCAGGGGTCATGCAAATACATAGCCCCCTTTCTGCCGAGTTGTTTAGAAGGTGCTTTACGTTCTACAGTCCCTTTGAATGAAGGGTTAGGCAAGTAGTATAGCCTTATGACTTCCTGCTATGTGCGGCTCCTGCGAAGTGAACGATGGAAAGTCAAAATTGAAGAACCTGGTGAAGGAAACAAGCCTATAATCATTGGAAGTTGCCATATAGTAAGTGTTGTCCCGACAGAATCTGATGAGAAATTCTTTTTACCACCGAAGTAAAATGAATGCAATGGTGATTCAGATAACTGAGTCGATTCTGGAGTCGATGCTGGCTGGTGGAAAATGATCTAGGTGATCTGAACGAATCCAACAAAAAAATTATAGTTTGTGATTGGAGAGCAAAATGTATCTATTTATCTTGAATGTACTCTATTGGTTCACGCTCAACTCTGTTCTCTTGGTTGAAGGTTCAACATGCTACATATTCTCCACGAGGAGCGTTATAGGAGTAGCCTTCCTTTATTTGATCGCGAGAGGCTTCTTCGAGGCGAAAAATGGTGCACCCATGGGCATATGGCATGAGAGTCCTTCCTTTTCCACCGGAGCTTCATTGGTGTTGCTCCGTCGCCCAATAACGCTAGTCGCTACTCTCACTGGGGCTAGAAGTAAGCCCCACAACCCAAAACGACGAAGCACAAGTATAATTTGTTACAAAAGTCGACTAATGGAAATATTCCTGTGTATGAGAACATTGTAATTGAGAATGTTATAGCTGAGATATGATTCGTTTTAGCTAGTGTGTCCAAGCCAAACAAGCGTGAAAGAAGTTACTTCTTTGAGAGAACAATCTTAAGAAGAAGCTGGTGGACAAAGAGGAAAGTGACGCACTATTTATTGCCATTGATTTATCAACCTTTAGCTATTAAGGTGCGAAAGTAGAAGACTATAACTGAAGATCGACTTTCAACATCAAAACTAGGAATAGTCTCGAGAACACCTATCATCAAATAAAGAAGAAAATGTTAAAAGATTTACATTAACTGAATTTAGTATAAGCTTACTATAACTACATGTGATCCATCCATAAAATATATATGAATATTTCATTTATATTAGTAGAAATCCAAAACAAGTACATGCTTGAGCATCATTTTTCGCAACAACTAATGGGGTTATCTAAGCCAAACTTGATTTTGGTAACTACATAAACTACCACATATAGCTTCAAATTATGCTAACTTTTTTTATTTTAAGCAACTACAAAATTTCATGGAATAAGAAAGCATGAAGTGACTTAAACTATTTATTTTTAATTTATCCGATATATGAGGTTGATCGCTTTCTTCTAGAGGGCCTAGCCGGCAAGTGATCCCAGTCTGTGGCAGAGAACAAGAAAACAAACGAGCGTACCCTTGTACACTTCTTCTCGAAGGAAGCTTAAGGATAGATGTGGGTCGGTGATAGGGATATGATTGTCCTAAATCTGAAGTCGCATGGGCTAATGGAGGGTAGCAAAGTGAAATTACTTAGGAAGTTAAAGGTTTTCATGTGGACTAATAGTTGTTTGTGCAAAGATGCCCAAACACATTATACCAACAACAATCTATTTCAGCTTTGTGTTATCTTTGTTTGATAAATTGTTGATTTGTACTGCTAATTCCAGAAGCCTAGGGTACTATGGTCGGGGTATGCCCCTCTTATTGTAGTTACGTCGCTGGCCTTCATCGCGTATCCTTCTCGCGTATTTCAGGAATTGGGTTGTAACAACAATTACAATGATGTTTTATCTCAAAATTTTGGGGTCAGGTACACAGATCCTTTTCTTCCATTTGATTCATGGATGGCCATATACTAACTTAGCAAAGGAAATTACACCAGCCAGGAAAATATCACAACTCGTAAATAATATATTCCCTCGAGGGGGAATAATGTTTGTGGGAGCGCTTTACATATTTGTATGTTACATGCAAGTTTCTGTCCTTGACAATATTTGTTTACACATGTTATATTGATTATATTATTCAATTATCTGCTTTACAGCCTCTTTCTTACCTTGGAGACCTGTTGACGCTATATATCATCGGGCACATATCTTATTTGAGAGATGTAAGAACCCAGGGTTTACTAAGGAAGAGCTAGACATTATAAAAAGGTAACTAAGATTCCAGTTAGGTTCAAATTTTTTTTTTTTTTTTTTTGGTTCTTCAATATTATTTGTTGTTGCATAATGCGTGCACGTCTCCGTATCGAACACACATGTTGCACCTAGGTAAGTTATGGAGAAGCAATATCATAATGTTCCTCTTTTTAGTTTTTTTAACAGTCTTTGGTCAGTTGTATATTTTTCTACAAACTAATATGATATTTGAATAAATCTATTATACAATGTAAGACTTTCTTGAAAGTTGAGATTAATTGAAATGATCAATGACACAAGACTAGGGCGCTTAGGGTACCACCATATCGCAATGGAGGAACCTTATACATCATATTTCCAATAGACCTGAAGAGTAGAAAAAGATCCAAAATTAAAGATCTGTGTGATCTCCTCCTCAGTTAAATTTCAAAATGTGTAAAGTGAATCTGAGTGATTTCCTTGTTGTGATGAAGAAAATAATGACTTCTCATGCTCTTAAAACCAGCAAACCAGAAAAGGTTAAGTCGTCGTATCAAACTAAAACCTTTTGACCTAGTTGTTGGTTTTCTCTTCTTGAATTATTGTTCTCTTCTACGCAGGATATCAATGCAGCCATAGACAATACTGAGAGCTTATGCAACCTAGTGTGAGACTTCGGTATATTTGTGTTAGTGTTACATCAGGATAAAAGCCATAACTGAATGTACTGATTGCTGGTGTTTTCTATTATAACACATCAATATAGTCACTCAAAGGGGGATGGTTCAGATGGCCAGGCCGTCCCTTGTACGAGAACTTAGTTCATATTATGACAAGTTTTGTGTAGACAATCAACGGTCATGGGCTTTCAGTGGGTTCTCTAAGGTACCTGGGCACCCCATTGACAAAAAGTAATAATATAAGTTTTTAAAAAGAGAATTTGTATCGCCTATCCAAAAGTTTGCAAACCATACCAAGCATCGGATAGTTTTACCCTGCCAATAACCTTTTTCTATCAGCGACACTATTATGGAGTCTGGACATTTAGGTCGTAATGGTGGCTTGTGACAACCTACTAACATATGTAACATAAAGAAAGATAACACATATTTATGTACGGATCATGATATAAACCTAGTTCTCTCTATATGTTGAAGGTTGGTTGTCACAATATGCTTCTTTTTCTCTATTTCACATGTTTCACTGAGTACAATGGTGGAAACACTACAGCATTTTGATGTGCAAAATGATCTTAGATATGATCTTTTATGTCTTGCATTGAATAATAGTTTCAGCTATTATCCTATCCTGTCGCCAATCTTCCGTCAGATTGCCACCTACCCACTTCAATACCAAATGACCGCGAATAGGGCACCAAATCCCAACTAAATATAAACGTCAGTCAGATGCAAGATTGCTGATTTAATTTCGTCCTATTATTACGACCTAAACTTTCTTGGTTGATTTTGTGTATGGATATTACGTGACCTGACCTGAGCACAACCCAGATAGGCCTCGAATCTATGACATGAAGTATTTTATTTTACTTCCAAATGAAGAGATGTTTTAGGCAATCTGATGTTGAGATTGGAGAGCAATGCATCTAATTCAAGCCAAATTGTTCTTTTTCTTGATATGACAATTTTGGGAAATTTAAGTGCATTGTCGAGTTTTATAATCTCAAAGGGACATTGAAGGAATATCAGTTTTTTTAGTATGTGGAAAGATCTCAAGTGTCATACCACATGTACATTTCAAAACAAGATACCATACATGCTTCAACCCAACACAGGCAACACACTTGTACACATGCCCACACCCTGGGATTTTTGTTGAAGATGTCATGCGGGGAGCTCCCTAGCTAAATAACGAACATTCTGTAAGTTAACCCCAGTCTATGAAGCTCATTATTTAAAGCCTGCTACATGGATAGAGGGTGTAAAAATTAGATCTACGATTTGGTATATAGGGTATAGATGCTGATTTTAAATGAATTTTAATTATTCTCTCAACAAATTAGTCTCCTTGTTATGTTATGTTACCTTTCTGATGGCTGTCTTATGTCTAAATTTGTATATATATATATAGATTTCACGAGAAAAATGGACCAAAGTGGAAGGAGCTGGCAAAAGTTCTTGGGAAACAACGGATTCATGTAAAAGATGCCTGGCGAAGGATAAGATTGAATGTGAAAGAAGGTGTGTTCATTGCTTCTTGATGTTGCCAATATATTATGAATCTCTTCTTTTGCAGTATTTTTAGTGCATCAAATAAAACGACTTCATGCATTATTCTTGCCAACTTATTAACGGTTACTTTTCTACAATACTATAGGTAGATCAAATGAAACTATTTGATGCATGAATCGATAATAAGGCTGAGAAGGCAGTCACATCGAAGCTCCCACTCTGTGATTATCCCGTTTGATAATTACTATTGATTGACAAGTCTTAATTTAATTGGCAATACTTAACTATTCACTCATTGACATAACAACTTGTAGTTGCCATCCCACATTTTCATCGTCATATTTTGGGGGGAGGGGGAGATCTATGGGAGTGTTGAGAGAGGAACACAGAATTTTGGGATGTTTTAAAATGTATTTATATGATGAGGTTAAAGACACTAAATGAAAGAGATCTATGTTGCACAAATAAAGACACGGATATGGATACAAGTATAGGTAGATAAGCTACAAACACTATTTCCCCGCGTCCATGTAACATAGAAAGAGACTTAAGACTCTTTATACCCCCAACAAGCTGAAGTGCAGATGTTACGAAGACAAGCTTGGAGAGAAATTGTGGGAATAATGGTCGAGGAGAAGCCTTCGTAAGGATGTCCGCTTAATGTGCAACAACAGAAACATGAAGGAGACAAACATGTAGTTTGAGTGTGAATTTCCAAAGAGTTGTATATCATATAGAAGATGAGAATTTATTATGCTTATAGAGTGTTTGGGTTTCATGTGTACATCCATGTTAACCATTTATGTATGCAGATGTTAAAATAATGATGCACATCGAGGCTCATGCATGGGATATGTACTAGTGGCTTGGGGGTCGGTGTGTCAAATGGTAAGAGAGCTACGTAGTAGATTTGTGTTCCATCTGTTTAAGCTGCAACGAGGACTCACGTCTTTGAACGATGGTGATTGTTAGACACCAAATAGTTCCATATTCAATACGAGATAATAATTTGTTAGGTTTATGTTTGAGTGCTTGTGTATCGAGTGTACGTCCAGGTTAACCACTTTTGGTAAGTGGATAGCCAAAGGATGATGCATATTGAGGCCGATGCACGATAAATGTCTTTAGTATCCTTTTTGCACTTTTGAAATTGAATTCACTGTAATGTGAATATCTCTAGTTTTGTAATCTAAAATAGTTGGAATAGTGGAGGAAACAACAAGATTAGATAAAAGGATTTTGATCGAACTTGGCAAAGAGAAGGCGTGTGATATGAAGCTATATTCGGCCAACCGTTGTCAATATTTGTTTCTTTCAATGACCAAGTTATCACCGAAGAATGTGCAATAGCCGCTAGTAGAGCGATTTTCATGAGCCAACGTAGAGAGAACATGACAAAGGAGATTTATAGACGCTTTATGGTAACATGAGACAAAGATACATGTTGGGGTCTTGGAGAATTGGAATAGAGTTAATGTGAGAGGCGAACATTCTTGTCCATGGGTGTCGCCGACGACAACCAAACAAGCCACTTTCCTTTGAGATATCTAAACAATACCGATGATAACCAAGAAAGCCACTTTCCTCTAGGATATCTAAACAATAATGATGAGCTTTAACTTGGGAGATTCCAATAGACCTATATAACCTTAGGTCCTTGGTATGAAAGCGATTGGAAAGATGAGTTTTAACTTGAACAGTCCTGGCAGGCAACAATGATGATTTTGTCAACAAAGATTAGTAGGACCATATGCCATACCATGTGTCAATGTTCTAAAAATTGCTAGGCGGACTCGGTGCGCCGGAGGTCCGCCTAGCGCCTAGGTCGCCTAGGCGGCCGTTTATATATATATATATATATATATATATATATAATTCAAAAACAAAATAAAAAATTGGCCGCCTAGGCGTTTGCCTAGGACTGAACATGCCACCTAGGCGCCGCACAAGTCCGCCTAGTGCCTAGGACCGCTGAACATGGGATGTTCGGTGCGGTGGGCTGACGCCTAGTGCCTAGGCGGATGCCTAGCCCGATTTTTAGAACACTCATGGGTAGATGCCAGGCAACAATGTTGATGTTGTCAACAAAGATTACTAGTACCATATCTCGTACCATGGGTAGATGATGGACGAAGAGAGTCGACAACACTTGGGTGAAATCAATTTGCTATATGTTGCTGAAGTTGTTGAAGCACGGTTTGGAGACTTCTTGAGGCCATAAATAAATTTACTTACGTGATAGACAAGATGCTCTCTTGCACATTTATAACATAAAAGAAGTTGCGTATATATATTGTTCCAGAAAAGTCTCCCTTGAGAAAAACATTCTTGATTTCAAGTATTAAATGCATTGAAAAATTAATACTAAACACATTAAGCAACAATATAGAGTATCACTAAACATCTAAACTACAATCATTATAAAGTCGGTAACTAAAAATGAAACAAATATAACACAAGTTAGACAACCATCATAAGTTATTAATATCTGTAAATTTATATATTGAACACCATAAGTTCCATAATAGAAATAATGGTCAATGGTCACACAAGAAAAGAGAAAAAAAACAAAAAGAAGAAGAAAGCTCTATAATTAGACAAAGAAACTAGAAAAGGTAAAAAGTTGAAATAAAAAATATATCCTATGAGTGTATCGTATCCTAGGTTCTCAAACTCCTCTACTCGCGGTACATATCGTGTATCGATTTTCTTGCGTATCATATAATACAATAACTGGAGTTGTCTTTACATTTCTATCTAGTTCAAGAATCCACATTCTTTAGTGTATACCTATCAGTCATTCAACCTATATGTATCATATTGGATTAATGATACATAACAAAATGGTAGTATATTGTAGCGTAAGATACATATCATGTATCGTACGATACTAACAAATACATAGTATTGTGTCAAATAATAAAAAATGTATCACACGATTTTTGTCCCATCCGATCCAACATATATAGGGAGGATTGTCTCTGAGAGAGAGAGGGCTGACCACAACTTAAATAGAGGGGTACAGTGTTTATTCTTATTTTTGTTATCTAATGGAGAGATGACTTGTCTACAAGGTCCTACTCTTTTATCAAAATTGGAGGGACCAGACCAAAATTTCCCCTATATTGTAACTTAAAACAAATTGGGATAATTTTAGCATTGTACCATCTGTATTGATGTCCACCCTTCTTCCTGGGATGGCAGCACAACAGACAACTACAATGCAGCAGTATGTTTTTTTGTTTCCATATGCATAGAATGGCGTACATCTTGACCCTCCTTAGACCGTGCATAAGAGGGACCCTTGTGGCACTGGGACACCCTTTTATGCATAGAATGGCGTCTTCGTTATGCAACTCATATCTTTTTTAATCATTTTTGAAACCTTTCTCTTTGGTCCATAGCACATGACTGCCTGTTGGTGGGTCGAACTGTTGAACAAGTGAAACTTACTCCAGGAATAGGTCCTCCAATTTTGAATGGGGAGAGTTGGGTGATAATGGGCCTGCATGAATTTAACTATATGATGAGACAATATGAGAGATGACCCACAGCTATACTTTAGCAGGTGTTAGCTACCGGTGATGGAAACGATTATGTTCGACGAATGGTAGAGCTCCTTAGCTATACATAGCTTTTGTACTCCTAAAAACAAATAATGAGAACCATGTCCACTATTATATCTATCTTTATTTATTATATATAACACACCCTTACCATACTATTCATAGTAAACATGGTGCAAAATCCGACATATAGAAGGGATTCTGAAAGTAAACTTTATAGTTCAATATCTATTAACATTACTCCTAATTCTATTAACTTACGTTCTGTTTGCTAATACATCAGTACTATTTTGGGATTTTACGATCTTCTTTCACCTGCTGAATTGAGAAAAGGGATCCAATTTCATGGCCACCCAAAACCTTTTGTTGTTGTTGCTTTATGTGGTCCGGGGACTGGCAATATAGGTTTTCGTTTTTATTGTTTTTACTTGTTTTAGTTTACTGCCTGATTTCTGTCCGTTCCCCTTATGTTGGCGCAGGGAGATGGTCTCAGGATGAGTACCAAAACTTATTTGATTTGGTGAACTTGGATCTGCGGTTGAAAGCTTTTGAGGAGAAGAAGGAAAAGCGTTGCATGGTTGGTGATTGTTTCATGCTTCGTTTTCTATTTAATTTGGCCTTTCTTTAGTGTACTCAGGGTCCCAGGGAGCATGATCATGCATATTATTGTCATCAAAATCCGTCTTCCTCTGAAAGAGTCAAAATAGGTCCAGTATGTTATTTTGCTTGTAAGGTAAAAGGCTCAGGGAAGAGTTGATTAATTTTTTTCCTATCAGCTGTTTACTGCACATTGCCAATCCTGACTAAGGAAAGTATATATAGTATAGAAGGGCTAGAAACAAACCTAGAAGGCCTCTGGAGCAGCAATGCAGTGATGCACATTACTTTATTGATTAAACTCATGCAATCAGTGAGCAACCCTCCAATCTTCATTGTGAACTAGGAAGCAATCTTTGATGACAAGATCATTATATGTTATGTTGATTTTTTCCCTCTTTGAGCCACGCTAGGTCCATTTCCTAAATGCTAAAGTGAATTCCCATAATATGGTCAGAGGCTCATATTGCCTTCATGTTTGCATTAAGTTCCGTTTTGCTTACTGGTTTTCCTATGTAATAGTTTATCTTGTGTGTTGTAGATAAGAGAAAACATACCTTGGGAAGCAATCAGTGATAGATTGACTACTCGATCAATGTCAAGTTGCTGCCACAAATGGTTCGTATGTTATATTCAATGTCCCTAATATAGGGTTTACTTTATTCTCTTCTCCGGTTATTTTTTAAATATTCGAAGGTTTTTCTTGAGACAAGAGCCGGTTTCATTAAATAATCAATGTTTATACTTTATATTAGTTTTCTTGCCTAACTAATTTTTTCTTTCTGATCCAACACTGAAATGAGATTGCAATTTCAAACTCATTACTAATTATTTGCAGAAGCCACTGAACATCAAGAAATTGATGATTAACAAAGGCAAGGGATCGACTTGAAGTGCTAAAGCATATGAACATTATACACAAAGATCCCATGATGAGGAATCAACACAAGTTCTCACAAGACATATCGTTGTCTGTGAGATAAACTTTTGTCTTTTAGGTGATTAGATGGTTTGACTCAAAATTTAAAACAGAAAATTGGAATATAGTCTTACAATTTGACATACCATCTGTTACACCATATGCGACCATGACAGAAAGTTGCTGATGGACACTTTAAACATCTGAACCATCCAATACACCATTTCTCACATTCGCAAAAGGTCGGGAATGATGGATTTCATCTTCAGGATCATCCATCAGGTGATTGGTCACACCATTGGACAAACTATACTGTGCAAATAATTGCAATGGTTCTCTACCAGATGTTCTGCGAAACCTTCCGCTAGATGAATATTGGTCTTACAACCAACAATAAATCTTGTTTTTTGCTTGTCTTGTGTGTACCCTATATTAGGGATCTCAAGAATATTTAATATGAATTTGCTTGTCTTGTGTGTGTCCTATATTGGTCTTCGTGCAGTCTCTTGCTAAGGAAACTGTGAGGTGAAAGCGAGCTGTGAATCGTCTCTATGAAAATAAAGTACAGCTGAATTCAATTTCAATGCATCTTGGCGAACTTGTTGGTATGGAAATCTGATAATTTACCCCATTTATGCAGGTCATAGGTTCAAAGTATTTATTTAACATCTTCCCACATCTTAATTTAAGTATAAGAGTAGAATGAACTAGGCCTTGTGTTCTGTCAGAACTCCTTGTTTTCTGAGGAGCCTCAAGTCTAACAGAGTTTCAATGGGTCATGACTCACGATGGTCCGGTCAGTCTCAAAGCTTAGCTGAGGGTCTTGTGTTCTCGGAATAAAATACTACACTAGGGCTTGTAGACTTGTTCTTGAATTAATAAAACCAGCATTGGGCCAGGTAAATAGTTTTCAGTTTTACCCTGAGGTCTAACAGCCCTCATCTTGGGCATCAGTGTCACAACCTTAGAAGCGGGAGCAGGGACAGAAGCGGAGGCAGGAGGGAGGAACACGACTACTTAGAAGAATATAAAGTTAGGAGCGTAATGGGAGCCTGCGCTAATAAATATTTTATGTTTATTAATTATTGTTATCAAAACTCTAAGCAGTCAAAAACGGTTATATATCGGTTATATAACCGATATATAATGGTATCGATCCTGGACCGATATTTTTTTGCAGAAATATCGATAAAATATCGGAACCGATATTATCGGCCGATATGGCCAATATTGTTCGAAATATCGGTTTACAAAAAACCGATTTCTCACGGTTTTGGTTTTGCTACAGAAAAATCGATATTGAATGATATGACATTCACATCAATGGAGAATGGAGATTACATCTTCTGCCATCAAAATCTTCATGCATCAAACTTATTCAGAAATGTAGTTCCTCAAGTGATCTTCTTTATCTTGGATCTCTTGGATTTCTCGACGATATGTATACTTTCTGCATATTTTATAATAGAAAACTATTAAGCGTATTGTTCATATATAAAAATTGTGTTAAAAATGCAAACCGATATTTACCGTTATAAAATCGATATATCGGTGATATATCTATAACTCTACTGGATCGTTATCATGAAAAAAAACGTTATTAACTGCATAGTCAAAACTTATAAATATCTTAATATTTCTTAGAATTTATAAAGTTCAGTACAAAGTTACAAAGAGATCATTCGCATGTTGATTATTTATGATGTCAAAATAAGTAATATTTAATTTTTTGGTACTTTGATAAACATGTATTAATTGTTTTTCTAACTTTCTTCCCAAAATTTATGTCATCTTTTAAAATTATAGTCATATTATGGAAACACTCACGTCCCCGGGGAAACGTACTCCCGTTGTCAGAGAAATGAGCTCCCAAGTAAATCGCCGAATCGAGGTTCTTAGTGAGATTAGTTGACCTCTTAGGAGTTTCTGGCTTCTAAGAACACAACTATGAACATTCTCCGAATACAAATTCAATATTTACAAATTGAGATTAATAGCTTCGTTAACCTTTTAAATTTGATCTCTCGTAACAAAATCAGCAATGTAATGTCTACTTGAATATTTTAGTAAGTTCCTAGTTGGGTGCTAGTTTTCTGTGTTCATCTGAGATTTTGGACAAGCATGCAAACTGAAAGGAAAAGTTCATGACCATTTTGATCGGGCTAACCGAGAGTTTAAGGGGTTTTTTTTTCAAAAGGAAATTTAAAGTAAACTGAATAAAATATAAATCTTCAAGCAGTCAATTGAAAAAACTATCATCGAGAACAACGAGGTTGACAACCTTTAATAACTTTTCTAATACCATGCGCTACACTTTTAGTCTGTTACAACTTACAAGGTATAAGCTTATTACAACTTACAAGGTACAAGCATAAGCAATAAGCTTATTATGAAAGAAGTTGGTAAAATATGGTTCTAAATTCCGGGACGCGTGACATGGATATAGATATCTTGATTTCACATGGATATAACTTGGCCATTATCTTGATCAATTGAATCATTAGTTTTAATTTTACTGCAAACATAGGATTGCCATTTCTTTATTCTTTGACTTATGTGTCATAGAGATGAATGTAATTTCATATAGCAAATTGCATCATCTTACATCGTCATCTAGACTCTTTACAATATACTCTTTAAAGTCTAGCGGAAACTGCAGGATGCTCCTTGGTTGCATGAGCTTAAAATGCATGTCCAAAAGGTAGGTCTACGGTCTACCTACCTACCAAGTTTATGACAGGACCCTCTTATGCTTATACCTTGGCTAGGAAGTTATAGAGGGTTGACATTAGGGGGACAACTGGTCATAAAACTTGGTTAAACCTTTTATGGAGCTTTCCTCTGCTCCATACCCGACCCCATTCTGATTGGAGAATGCTTGGATGATGATGACGATGAGGATTAAAATCAGCTACCACTCTTAAGTCAAATTAATTTTCCTTGAGCCCAAACCTTCTTCTATCTAGCTTTCAGTATGTCTGGTTCCTTTCAAGAGAGACCTTTTTGAGATTATATTCTTATGTTAGAAGTGTTGTCAAGCTCTTGCTTTGATCTTTCTTCAAGCTGTATCTTTTCTTCGGAGTGTAAACGTAGTGGCAGTCTGGCAGTTGGCGGATTGTAAAAAGTAAGAGGACACTAATTGTGTCTTGGATAGTGGAATCTCGCAACGGTTAATTGATAGGAGACTAGATAAGCCCACATTTGGGTAACCCGTAACCATTATACATTGATCTGAACTATCCCTACCTTCTCTTTTATTGTCATATCATTGCTTAAAATTTAATTATCTATTAGATTAGCTTAAACCCTATTCAATCCCCTTCTAGGGTTGTTTAGTGACTTCATTTTTACTCCCTATAACCCACTGAACATATGCTAAAATACAAAAATAAAAAAATAAAGGGATGTTACGGGTACATTTTCATTGGTTCTCCCTCTTGAAAACAATTATGTACCTTCTTATGGAGTTTGCTGGTCTACTAAATGGACTGGAGTTACCAATCTAGTAATCTATTCTAGTCTTTGGTGATCCAGTAACACCAGAATTTATTTTCCCAACTTCTGTCTTCTATTAACTTAACAATTTTTAATCTCCATTGGGCTCACCTAGGAAGCGCACACACTCCAAAGATGAATGAGTCCGTATTACACGGATATGACACAAAACAAATACTCCATAAATACAATAAGACATGACAAGAACAATGTTTTGTCGGTGACGTCATGTCCATATATCATATTGTGTCGTATATGAAAATAGAAATACATTTAAAGGTAGAAATGGTGAGATCAAACAAGTTCACTAGTTTTTGAGGGACTTCATAAATTCAAAAAGCTTTGAAAGTTCCGTTCCATTAGGGAGTTTTAAATTATTTGTCTGAGTTCTGATTCTGTAATTACATAGTATTTAAATGTAATAAACTAATTACCTTTGTCTTTCACTGTTTCACAATATAGTTCTCTCTACAACCTTCAAAATAAACCTCGAAACTTAATTCAGACATGTTCCTCAATGGTTTTGTTTGGAAAGAGCAGTCCGTCTTTGAGTCTTAATTTTCAATTACATAAAAAGTTTGATGTGTGTATGCCTGCATCTGGTGATGTGTACTAAGATGCATGTATCTTACGAATGTATGGATGCATGTATTGTGATACATGTGCTTAGTACTGTTGTTCCGAGGAGGCTTCACTCAGTGTTGCCAAAGTGGTCTGCATAGGCTTCTAGGCATTTACTTGGATGTTCGGGAGGACATCAACCACCTTATAGCCACCCATTTAGGCAGTGTCCTGTATGCATCCCAATTCTTCTAATATTTCTACACTTTAGAAAAGTATAAAGAGATAAGTTACTCCACTCTAGGATTTTAGTATCATATGTTAGAACTTAGAAGCCAGAAGCGGGGACGGGAGCGGGAGCGGGGACGGTTAAGCGCGATTACTTAGAAGATTCAAATTTTGGGAGCGTGATGGGAGCGTGCGCTAATAAATTTTTAATGTTTATTAATTATTGTTATCAAAACTTATAAATATCTTAAAATTTATTAGAATTTATAAAGTTCAGTTCAAAGTTACAAAGAGATCATTCGCATGCTAATTTTTTATGATGTTAAGGTAAGAAATCTTTAGTTTCTTGGTACTTTGATAAATGTGTATTGAAAATTTTTCAATTTCTCTCCCAAAATTTATGTCATCTTTTAAAATTATGGTCATATTATGGGAAACAATCATGTCGTCAGGGAAACGAGCTTCCATCTCCGGAGAAATGAAGGTCCCGTCATCGAGGAAACGAACTCCCGCCGAATCAAAGGTTTTTACTGAGATTCGTTGACCTCCTAGGAGTTTCTGGCTTCTAAGTGTTAGAATACATTGGTTATATAAAATAAAATTAATTATGAAGTAACATCTCGGCACTATTTATATTGAAATATCATCTAATGAGGTGGAGTATCATAAGTTACGATTTCTTCCACCTGATAGGTTATCACCTATCCGTTATCGTACTCATATTCTCAAGGGGAGATAGGCGTTCATCATGTAGGTTGTTCCCATCCCATAGTTTGTGAGGTGGTTGCCACTGACTTTGTGTTTAGTTGATTTTCTGTTCTCTGCCTCATGTTGCCATCATTTGCTGATATGTTCGTCTTTGCCGACAGATATGTATTGATATATTTGTTTCATGTTTTTCATTCTTTTTTCCTTTTGCTTTCATTCTTCTTATTCTTGTTCTCCCCCCCCCCCTCCCCCCCCCCCCCCCCCCCCCTCCTACCCACACCCCCTCCCCCCTTCTTTTTCTCTTTTCTTTGTAGATGTTCTGTTTTTCATTCTTTTTTCCTTTTGCTTTCATTCTTCTTATTCTTGTTCTCCCCCCCTCCTCCCCCCCCCCCCTCCTACCCACACCCCCTCCCCCCTTCTTTTTCTCTTTTCTTTGTAGATGTTCTGTTAAGGTTGAGATGTTACTTTTTGTACCTTTTTTTTTATTGCGATTGCTCTATAGTTTTGTAGAAATTGAAGTGTGCTATCTATTGATTTATTTGCTCTTCAAACTTATCAGCCTCCGCATATATAGAGTGTTTTGTTGCACTGATTTTGGCCATCGTCTTATGCATTGTTTTGTCTATTTTTTCCAGCTCAATATTTGTTTCATGTAATATTTGTGCTTTTTATATCAAATCCTTATAGTTTTAGACTCTTAGTAGTATGATTACCTGGTTTACCTAATTTAGTTTTTTGAATAGAGTTTCTTTAATCTGATCACTTCTTCCTAAATATATTACATTATAAGTTTAGTCTAACTTATGTTTTTAGTGTGGGGACCGCCTAGGTAAAAGTGTGTTGCCTAATGGCCTAGGCCCTTGATAGACGTTTAAGGGTCATTGCTGCTTTCGCTTTGACTGTCTAGCTTCTTAGAGAGCCTTGGCTGAGAGAAGTGAATATGTGTAGGAAACGTATGGGCCACATAAATGGTAGTTGTGGGAATGGATTGAAGTTGTTACTGACGATACATATTTTGTAGCTCTTAATAGGAATAATCGAGAGGGTAAATTATAGGATACCCCTTGATGTTTCGAGCTTGTGCAAGATACTCCTTAATGTTATCTTTTTCATTGATATTCCTCATGCTGACTATTTTGAATGATTATCTGTCAAAAGAAGGAATTTCCTCTGCACATGACTACATGGAAGTCCCATGATGGTTTTTGATGATTTCACATATAAAATAGTTTCTGATGATTTCACATATAAACAATTTCACATATAAAATAGACAAGTGGACATAGGCGAAAAGAATAATGGTAGTAGTATATCCTGTGCAAGGCTCGCTGTATCAGTCAATACTAATACATATTGGTCATATCTTATTGGTTAGGGCTTGCTCGATCTGATATTCACCACATTGATGTACTGGTCAATATTGAAATTGGGGCTCTCATTCCGGTATTCATGAGAAAAAAAAGAAAAAGAGAGAACTATGGCAAAACAATGTTGACACTATGATTCTATCATGCCGTGATTCTATAATGCCGAAGATCAAAATGCTATAATGTGATGATAAAATTCTTTATCAAGAGTCGAGTAACCATTACCATTTGTTGAACTTTTATTCTATAAATTCACAATGCTCATACATCTTAGTATTATTTCATCCAAAATATGTATTGTAGGGGTACTTTGTCTAAAGGCAACTAAAATAAACATCATTATCTATTGCGGATGAACAATTTAACAATGGCTTGTATTCTTTCATTTAAAACCAACACAAAACAACAAACAATACATAAGATTGTGCCTCAATGTATCAAATGCCTAGATTTTTTAATAAATAAATTAGTATTATTTTTTGCTTTCCCAAACAAATAACTCTGGAACTCAGATATGGCACTGGACTGTCGAAACTACGAACACAATGGAAACTACTGATACCGATATCATAAGAAGAGTCTGAAACCGATTTTGATACCGATATGTGAATCATGATCTTGTGTGAACTTGAAACTTTAGTTTTTTTTATATCTGTAACTAGTATATATGCACGTGCCTTGCACGCATTTCATACTATTTGGGAAGATCAAACAATAAGTTTTTTATTTTTTACTACTTAAAAAAAAGCAAAACCCTTTAATTTTTTACATCTTGGAAAGAGCAAACGACAATCCTTTTTAATTTTTTTCCACACGTAATTACCTAACTTTCCATATTAGATTTAATGAACAATTTTAAGTAGTAAACATAGATAAGGGTATTTTAGGAACAAAACTTTCATGGTGAAGCCTCAACTTTTCTTATTATATAGAGGAATAGATTTATCCTAATCTAGTATTTGGAGTGCATGTCTTAGCTAATTGTTGGAAATCTTTGAGTATGATTGAAAAGCTATAAATAAAAACTTGTTGCTATAGCTTTGATTATGCTTTAACGGGAATTTTCACATGTACATATGCCATGATTGAGACATTCAAGTTAGGTTCGAAACTTGAGTTCCTTTTGTATCCCGACGAGTCACATAATTTATTAATAGAGAAGGAAACTGAAATTGCCTTGTTGTAGCAGGTCTTTGAGTATACTCAAAGAGGGTAAAATTTGTGCAGTTTAACCTCAGATGTCCAATGGTCTTAATAAAATGACATTTTATGTTCTAGTTACATTTGGTAGAAGACTGCTTTATGATGTGAATTTTCATAAACAGCTATTATTTTATTTTAACCTTCATTATTGTTTGGTAGCTGCTCATCTATTTTTTTCCTCTTTGGTGATGAATATTTTGCTGAATTTTACAGGTATGACCAATTAACATCACCCATGGTCCGGGAGGGTATATGGGCCGATTCAAATGACTATTTACTGCTGGACGCGTAAGGCTTTCAACTTCATATATCAAAGGTTTTAGTCATTATTTTAGTTGATTGTGTTCTATACAATATATATAGAGAACATAAGGTCAGAATACTTGGAACACTTCATAGGAAAAAAGTGCTAATTCTTACATTACAATCATTGAATTGTTGGTTTGTTTAAGACTGGAGCAGCTTATCATGTCATGCTCTTTAAGACTCATATCTTCTGAATGCAAAAAGGTTGAACTCAGTTTGACCATGATAGTTTGTTGTTCAACTACAACGACTACAACAAAGCCCTTATCCCAAATTTTTGGGGTCGGCTGTTTGAATCCTTGTCTACCACTGTAATGCTAATAAAATCCATATCCTTTTTTAACACTTCAAACCATGTTCGTCTAGGCCTACCTCTAGTCCTAGTAGATCAATCAACTACTATATTATCACTCCTTTTTCAGGAGCATCTATTTGTTTGCGTTGTATAAAATTAGTATTTGTCTTTGTATGTGACTATTTGGTACTCTTTTATATAAATGGGCGTAAGGATGCATAATTTTGATTGCACTAGAGGATACCCTTATGGTGAACTGAATGTTCTATTATAAAATAAAGGGTCTTTTGCATATAGGTCCCTTCAATCTACTATTTTTTTTACATAAAGCCCTCCAGATTTTGTTAATTACTTGGAAATCCCTCAAATCACTAGAACGGAGTTGTTAGTTCCACTCTATCTCCGGCGGCCAAAACTTAAACTTTTGTTTAATTGTACATAAAGATCATGTTGCCCTGATCTTTATGAAGCCGCAACCATCTCCTTCGTTAGCACCATGATTTCCTCCTTCCTTGGTCCCCTTACCTCTCCTCCATCTTTGGCCTTGCCCTCCTTGGATCCTCCATATAGCATTTCAAGAAACCAAGCATTGGCATGCAATTGACAGATGAAGGTTTCTTCGACTGGAACCTAAAAAAGTAGAGAACAAGATTTTTCCCCTCGCTTAGGGAGCTCAATCAAATTGCAAAGCAGTTGTAGGCTGAGGAAGGGAAATTTGTTAATTGATTACTTGGAAGCAAAATTCTGTGAGTAAGATTTAGGGTATACTGTATGGTACTTCTGTATTCTTCCTATTATTGGTTATATCATTGTATGTGTTATCATCCCTTGTTTGCAGGTTTGGTTATTTCATTTCATTACTTCCAATATAACCCTACTTGATACATATTATAATCGTTTTTGAGCTCATGCCTAAGCAATTGGTTCATCATGAGCTCATGGATAGGCAATAGGTTCCTGGATTCTTGAGCCCATGTCATGACAATGGATTCATGGGTTCTTCATAGACTCATGGGGGGGAATGATTTTTTTCCTAGTTCTTTTTGAGTTCTCAGTTGATACTAGAGGGAAAAGAGGTATATAGAGGTGCAAAATTGTCTTTGTAAAATATTTTTGTCCAACTTAACAGAATATTCTTATTTCTCCATGAATTAAGTTGACCATGAGGGCTTATAACTCCATCATTAATGATTTGGTGGATTTTAACAAGATTTCAGGGACTTATTTAAAAATAAGATAGTTTAAGGGACTTAGTGTAGAAACCCTAAATAAACCTTTTATTTGAAATTTCTATATAGCTAAACTATAAAATGTTCGATCGGGATATCGGTTATTTGGTTGATATACGGTTTTCAAAGGGGGACAAATATGGTACGGGTGACAAATATGGAAACCGAATAGGACCCATGTCAGCAGTATCGTGGCCGAAATGATCTATGGGCCTGATTCAATATGGGTTAGATCATTCAGGTATAGACTCAGTTATGAAAAAACAACTAGTGTAAAATATGCATGTTTTATTAGTGTTTATGTGACTTAAACTATGTATGTATGGATAGAGCCTTGAAATAAAGGTTTTTTTTCATATATGTCCCACCTTTTTAATACAATATTAAAATTCCCCAAATCTTGTTATTTGCTTGGAACTCCATGAAATATGAAGGAATTGTGAGTTAGGAGCCCATCTCCATCGTGATACTAAAAATTTAACTAAATCTTTTAATTGACAATGTAAAAAGACCTTTTTGCTCTTATCTTCTTCTTCCATTATTCCCTCTCTCCACCTTGAAAACCACTGTCCTCCATTACCACTCACCTCTGGCACCAATTCTTTCTCCTCCCGTCAACCCATTCTTCCATTTTTTTTTCTCTTCTACCCCCCCTTCACCAGTATAAACCATCACTTACTCATCTCTCCACCATTCTAAACCATCATCAACTCATCCTCACTCTCCTTCCTCCATGTCCCTCAAAAGTATCGTGGCCAAAATGATCTAATGGGCCTGATTCAATATGGGTTAGATCATTCAGGTTTAAACTCAGTTATGAAAAAACAACTAGTGTAAAATATGCTTGTTTTATTAGTGTTTATGTGACTTGGACTATGTATGTATGGATAGAGCCTTGAAATAAAGGTTTTTTTTTCACATGTCCCACCTTTTTAATACATAAATTAAATTCCCCAAATCTCGTTATTTGCTTGGAACTCCCTGAAATATGAAGGAATTGTGAGTTAGGAGCCCTTCTCCATCGTGATACTAAAAATTTAACTAAATCTTTTAATTGACAATGTAAAAAGACCTTTTTGCTCTTATCTTCTTCATTATTCCTGTCACGACCCGTCCACGAATAATCGGGCATGGGCCGTGGGTATGTCCAGCCTACGCCGCAGCATCGGCGGTAGAACGCTATATTGGTATACTAAACTATCTATCAATAATGATCATCAACATATAATGACATCTCAATGAATATGAATACTCAATCATAGAATCTATAAGGAAGAACAACGCACGAAGATGATATAAAGAGAACAAAATAAGAGTCAATACATCTCACAAGACTAATAATATCTAAATGAGTCTCCAAAAGAATATAAGAAACTAATGTCAAAGCTGGAGACAAATCCAGTACAATAATCTGTCTATCTACTGAACTATAGGCAATGTGTCCTCGGCCTCAACTGGGATGAGTCCCTCCTGAGCCACAATCTCTAGCTTTAGGCCTACTACGTCCTGAGGCCCGTAGTGAGTTGGATACCACTTATCACTGTCATCTGAAAAAAAAAAAATCCAGTCAGGATTGGAGCGAAGTACACCTCTAACAATAGTTCCAATAAATGATAAAGACTATGTAGCAGTAAATAGAGAGAATATACAAGATAAATAGAGCATGACAGAAAATATATAGGAATAAGGAATGCAAGAAATACATACAAGAGAGATGAGCATCATATATAAGAGAGTGGATCCAACCATGGCACGCTACGACACGAGATTCTCTGAGAAGGTAGCTAGTCTCCCCAGGAATCAGTGTCAATACAAGTACAAGAACAACATGGCTTGCACATGATACGCCAGGAACCACCAGGAATAACATCTCATGACGAAATCCAGAAATACCAATCCGTGTAATTATGTGTCAAGAAGTCAAGGATATCTACACTAGATAAAAGAAAAATAGAAGATATCATAAACGAAAAACTATCAGAGAATGTACTCGCCTGAAATCCGGGATGAAGTATCAACGGTACCCGTAACAGTGCCTCGAAGACCTAAATATGGAACATCATATCAATACAGTGCTTTGCAATGATAAAGAAGTTAAACTAGTCAAAATCTAGGTCTTAAAGTCATTTCTAAGTCAAAACAGTCAAACTAGGTCAACTCTACGTCAAACTTGGTCAAAATAGTCATTTCTAGGTTGTACTAGTCTATATGTAAGTTTTTAGGTTGGTATTTTGAGGATACTAGTCATATTATCTAAAACTAGGTAATAGGATACCTATCTATACCAATATCAATATGTATAACTAATATACATATACTAATTAATATAGTATCAATATCATATATATATATATAAGTTATACAACTATATGCAATATACCGTAGTATCAACTACAACTAACATCTAGACTCATACTAGTACTTAGACACCAATACCCTCTCTTTGGTATTACCTCATCTATTTACCCCTACCATACCTACATTTGTGCAATTGCACAATGGCATTGAATGCCTGCAACAGAACCCAAATCCTGCTCCTAACACACATCCTAAGCTTACCCCCACCTAATTGCTGATACTGCTGCTGTTCACCTACTCATCATTTCCCCCTGCAGAAAACATTGCATCAACCCTCTACCCAAGTTCCCACACTACCCATACTACACCTTAATATTCCAATACACAACCCCACCCTCACTGATGCTACTGCTGTTGCCATCTAATGCTTACCTTGTTCTCAGTTGAACCAATACACACCCCTTGATCCATCCTCTCGAGCTCCTATACTAACACTTGGCATACACTGATACTTCAACTCAAACCTCACTCTCTAGTTATGGATACTTCAGAGCATCAGTACACCTTAGCTTCAGCTCTTGCACTAATCTGTGCACTGGCATCCTTGCCTGACCCCTAAGCTTGAGCCTCTCCTCCATCCTTCCTTGCACATCTGTGCACTGCCACTCATAGCAGTTGCCATACTGCAACTGCTGCTGCTACTACTTCCTGTTCTCTATCAAACCCGACAGTTCTCCTTACCCGACCACATCAGCCCCATCAACACAGCCATCACCAACAACAGTTCAACAACAACAACCATAACACCAACCACATCAACAACAGCATGTTGCATGCTATTGCTACTGTGTTCAGACCCAACACCCCATGACTGAATGCTCACTCACACTCTTAACTCAAAGCTGCTGCTACCTCTGCTACAAGCCAAGTAACACTCTAAAGACCCACACATATACACTAACATATAGATACATCATATATAATCATATAGATACCTCATATAACATATACACACCAGCAATCCTCTAGCATAGCAGCTGCAATCCTCTAGCATAGCAGCTCTCTCTCACTGAGGACACACACACACTGACACTAAGATACACAACTATCTATCAATATATTTGCCCATACATATACCTATCACAGTCACTAATATATATCATACTATATATATACCAATCTAACTAATACACCAAGCCACTGACACATACTGACAATGAACCATTCACACAGTGTACACAAGTATACATACAACACACTAATTAACACTTATCATACATATATTCCTATTGATGTATGTATCAAGTTAATTATATATATATATATATATATATATATATATATATAATAACAAATATATTATTATTCTAGTAATTAGAATACAATAGGATACATAATATACATCATGTCAATTCATCAAACACAAGTGGTGCATCACCCAATTATCACACTAGTCTATGATACTCTTGTGATACACCCTTGATACTCTACCAAACCAACACCCAACTCTTCACAAAGATCATGAACAAGTCTAATATCATAATTAAAGCCTAATTAGAGCAATAGCTACCTAATCTAGTGCTCGTGGCAAAATATGACATGTGTATCACCCGTGTGAAGGAAAAACTCTCAAAATCAATCCGTATCTCAAAATATCATGATACGGCCTACTCGTATCCAATTGTCGATACGTCACTAGTCCCACACAACCAATCTAGTGTCAATTTGGTCCAATTGACCAATTGACAAACACAAGGTGCACCAATCTCGAAATTTTCCTCAATTGGACACAAAACTCACTATAGAAGTCACAATACAAGTCATATGAACCTAGTTCTTGTTCCTATGATAGTCCTAAGCCAATGAAGGTTTCCTAATGGTCAAATGCATGAATTATAGTCTAATTAAGGAGAGAATTCAGAATTATACCTATTGGGAGATATGATTTCCAATGAAAAATCTAAATGGACACAATTAGGACACAAGCTCCTATCCAATGGCTCCTTCTCCAAGTGCTCCTTGCAATCCAAGCTTCAATGCTCCCTAGATGATGTAAATGGAAAGGAATGAGAGTGAATTGGATGAATTGGTGGAGGGATGAATCAATTTGTGGAAGAACACAATTGGGGATCTAAATTCGGATAAAATGAGATGAAATGAGAAGGAGAGAGAATTTTCTCCCCCTCTCTATAGGCCGGCCACTAGTCCCATCTCCAAGTAATTGTACATAGACAATAATATCCCTATTGGGTTGTCATGAAGGGGTTTAATTAGGAGGGAAGCTTCTACTCCTAATGGAATGTTTAGTTAAAACACTAATTAATCAATGATGCCTGATTATTGGGCCTAAATTGGTCTAACTTAAATGTTGGTCCATGGTTCATGACAAGTCTAATTGGGTCCACTAACACAAGTCCAATAAATAATATAGCCTACTAGCAATAATTAAATAATACAATAATTGAATATATAACATGCACATTAAATAAATAATTATAAAAAGACCAAAATATTCCTAGTCTGAAAATGTGGTAGTGACAATTCCCTCTCCACCTTGAAAACCACTGTCCTCCATTACCACTCACCTCTGACACCAATTCTTTCTCCTCCCGTCAACCCATTCTTCCATTTTACCTCTTCTACTCCCCCTTCTCCACTCGTATAAACCATCACTTACTCATCTCTCCACCATTCTAAACCATCACCAACTCATCCTCACTCTCCTTCCTCCATGTCCCTCAAATGATATCACACGTTTGAGGAACGGGCAATTGGGAGAGGGGTAGGGTGAGAGTAAGGGGAGGAAGAAGAACATGGTTGGAGAAAGACGGGGTAAAATTATCAAAAAAAACTTCCCTTTTAAGTTAATGGAATGATCTAGTTTTTCATAAGTTTGAGTTAAGTCTAGGGACTTATAACTCAATTGTTAACGTTTTGAGGAAAATTGTAAGCACATAACAAGATGTAGTGAACTTAATGTAAAAATATGGTAGATTTAAGGGACTAATATGCATAAAACCCTATCTTGAATTACCATTATTTATATTAGTAATCTGTTTGTCGTACATGTCGTGTTTGAGGTGAATTATTATCTTATACCACCTATACCACCATGAGGTCATATCTTCTGATATGTCTGGTAGTATATAGTATGGCGATTACACAACAGCTATGGGTCCCATATCTGAAATCAGGAACCTTGGTTACATGGCACGTGCAAGGCACTTGATTGTGAATCAAAGATTTTAAACGAGTTTTTATATTCTATAATAGTTTTCATTTCCATAAATAAGTCGAAGGAGTTTGTTTATTCAACAATAGAAATAAATATTTCTATTGCTGAATAATCAGTTTTGAATACCGATCATGATCATATATCAATTGAGATTGTTAGTGGCAGCAGCATGTCCATGGAATATTTGTTGGGTGAGAATGACCTACATGGGAAAAATCTTTTTCTTGTGCAAATCAGTTAAATTTATACAAAGATGTCTAACTTTCGATCTTTCTAATACTAATGCAGGCTTCAGAAACAAGATGCTTGTTGTGTTGAAGATGTTGACTGGGACTGTCTTCTCGAGGAAAGGTAACTTAACTTCACTGTATCTTTCTCCAACTAGCTTCCAACTCATTAGTTAGGTTGGGTGTGGGTATCGAGTGGGATGGTGGTGAAGGGAGAGGAATTAGACATTCACAACTAGCCAGTGGATTGGATTTGCTTTTGCAATATAATTTCCTACAGTTATTAACTTTGAGAATCATTGAGTATCCGAGTACCTGATTGGAGCCACTAATTGGAGCCAATCTGAGATGAATTAATTTTGGTTAAACCATCCTGTATCAATTATAAGATGCATCAGGTGTACATTTTATTTGATCCCAATGAGGATCCGAGTACCTAATTGGAGCAATATTATGATAAATTTATTTAGGTTAAACTATCCTGTATCAATTCGTAAGATACATTAGATGCACATTTTCTTTGGTCCCAATGCATGAGAGCTTTTGTTAGGTCAGTAAATACAATGTAAGAACTCCACACTTTTAAGGATTAAGAGGTGATCACAAATTAGGTCCCCGTTAATTGAATGCACAAGGCATATACATGTGGCGGGGTCCAAAGAAGTAAAACAAGTCTCTAGGTTGCTAGATATTGAGATTTGAGATTAAGGATATGCACGATAGAGTTGTGACTACAATGCAGACCATTAGAGGAGATACCACACTTATTATCACGATTGGCTTACTTCGAAGGCCAACATTAAGCCCTTATCTTTTGGGGCTAGTTACATATGAAACTACTACGTATGTTCATGATAAAATTTTATAGTTATGTTGTTTGTTGATGATATTGTGTTGATTGATGCGCTATTGTGTTGATTGATGAGTACAGAGATGCTCTAGATTCTAAAATTGAAGTTATGAAGAGAAACTTTGTGACTTAAGCCTTAGGAGGCTAAACATAGTATATGAAATGTAACTTCAACCAAACATCAAAAAGTGAAATGAGTATATTGATAAACAAGGTCAAAAGAGATATTTGGAGTAATAGTTTTCGGTATTTATGATAAATCATTTACCATAAAAAAGAGATATAAAGGATGTCGTTCATTGAATTAAAATTGATAGTTGAAGTTGATTGCTTTGTGATATAATAGTTACTTCAATTTGGAGCGTAAATTATCTAAGGCAACTATAAGATGTGTCATGTCTTTATGGGTCGGAGACTCGAGTCTTGGGTAATTAAAAATGTCCAAAAAGTTAACTTAAGAGAGTATGCTACGATGGATGAGTGAGAATATACATCAAAAGAGGAGACAATAAATGATTCTTATGAAATTGTAGGTGACAACAATTGAAAATAAGATAGAGAGAAAATCGTCATGCGAAGTTGTAGGTGGCACCAATTGAGAATAAGATGAATTAGAAAATTTTCTTAGGTGGTTTGGACATGCGCAACATAGATCACTAGATACAACTATTAATAGAAGCAATAAAATATTTGCTTTTGTTCAAACGCTGCTTGATCTAGGGGTAGGCTTAAAAAATTTGGATTAAGTTTGCAAAGGACATGTTTTTTGTTAATATGTTATAGAATGCATGACCCTTAATAAAGGTGAATCTGGAGTCAAATACCCGATGCGAAAAAATTGATGTAATGGCTTTTCTATTGTAGAATTTTAAATGGCATATTTTGAGGTCAAGACACTTGAGTGTACTACACGTGTGTGTGTGTGTATATAGCCGTGTCATGAATCATGACGCGGACAATAAATGTCAAATATTTATTTTAGGCTACTTAAATATATGTTATATACTAAATATCCTAAAATTAACAACTAACATAAAGAAATATTAGTACAAACATAAAAAGTATTGATGTTAAATTATTCTATTAAATAATTAAGAATCTAAGAATATAAAAACATGTTATATATATATATAATTTTTTTTTACAAAAGTGTATTTGGTTATGGGTGAGTGATATGTCGTTCACGTATTGGAAAATGACAAGCGATATATTTTGCAAAAAAGCATTATTTTACCTATGAAACCGACATATGAGCCGACATGTTGGATGCCACCGGATACTTTATATATATATATATATATATATAGAAAATTAGTGTAGCAGAAATGAGAATGTAGCAGATGTTAAGATGGATGACTGTCAATATATTGAAATATATGATAAGAAACGAGAGGATTCGAGGGAAGTTAGAGGTAGCGACAATTGAGGACAAGATGAGAGCAAATTATCTGTTAGGTGGTTTGAACATGTGCCTGGTAGACCAATGGATGCTCCAGTAAAGAGGATCGATGAGATAGCGGTTAAAGGAGTCATTAGGAGTATATGTAGGTTTTGTTAGTATCACATTGGACATGACCTTAAATAGAGCTAAATGGAAGGAAAATAATTCAAATTGCTGACGTCAAAATTCGAAAAAAGATTTTGTTGGTATATATAGATATATGAAAAAAGCTTACTAAGGAGCTCCGTAGAAAATTTTATTATGTTAAATCCACATGTCAAAACCCGATTACCTACCAATGTTCGTGTGCAAATGTGCATCAAATCCTAGTCAAATAATTATATTAAGGAATCATAGTTTTGGGGAGGATATGATAGGCTACTGAATTTTGACTATGTTGATTCCACTTTGGTGCAGTTGGTTAAGCCCACTCTTTTCTGCAAGAGGTCGTGTGTTCGAATCTTGCCAGCTATATTTAGTGTTTGACTTACCTGAGGAGTGTTAAGTGGGGGTAGCTGATAGCCTTACAAGAAAAGAAAAAAAGAAAGAAAGAAAGAAACAATAGGTAGATATATATTCACACTCTCCGGATGGAATTAATATGGGGTATGTTTGTTAAGAAAATAAGGTAGGCCATAACCTTGGAAATCTTGGAACACAAGGAGTTTCCTATAATTTCTCTTATATTTACATAGAGATTTATGCCCTTTGGAGAGGATTCCCTTGCAAAATCTTCAGATTATATTCTGTCTTGGGAATTGGATTATGCGAGATACGCTATGCGGCATTATTTTTAGAATGATAAAAATGTTAAATAAATCAAAAGAAGGGAAAGTACCGAAAACATATAGATCTTAACAATTCCCTAGGGGTTATGACCTTTAATGAAGAAATCAAGAAGTCCAGTTTCCCATTCAGAACAGTGATGATAGGAAATTTAAAGACTCACCTTCAACTGATGATCTACTTTGGTTTTGCCAAAATTACTTATTCACCTTTAGAATCATCCTAGTGGTAAATGGGTCTTCTTTACTTATTCACCTTTATAATCATCTAAGTGGTAAAGGGGTCTTTTCTATTCTTGTTTGGTCCACTTGAAATAGGCTATTAAATTAAGGGGAAACATGTTAGGAGGTTGCAATATAAGGGGTTGTTGGGTCGTCCCAGGACCGACCCAAGGCGATTATCAGGTTTTAAATTTTTAGAAGAAAACCAAAATGTTTTATTTGAAATTAAATCGACTTGTGTGCGTATTGTCATGTCCCGATTTCTGGAAGTCAAAGTCTTTGGGAATGTGATGCTGTATAAGCCTTGTACAAGGCACTACGACTCAATTTTAAGAATTATCATGCAGCGGAATATTCAATACTTATATTACATCAAAATACAACATACTGACAATAGAAATCTTCAAAGAATCAACAGAAATCTTTGAAGAATCAACTGAAGAATTATAATACTTAGCCACATAATAGAATTAAGAATAAATCCCAAGAATTAAAATGGTTCCATCTCATGAAACTTTAGAAACATTGTTCTAACTTTAGAAACATTGTTCCATATATCATGCATCTTAATTAAGAATACATATAACAGCATCCATAATCAACTATCATCTCAAAAGCTTCTGCCACGCTTCCCGTACCTGAATGTTGGGGGTCAATACATTTGGGGTACTGGTGAGTGGCATAACACGGCTCACCTAGAATCTAACACAAGTAATCATGTTAAGAAATTAACATTATAAAAACAGTCTTTCTATTCCTTTTTCCTAATTTCTTTTCACAACAATCTTTAATAGTTCCTTAGGATCAATTGCGTACTTTAAACTTATATTGTCATCATTATAAAGATAATACACATCATGTTGTAAATGATAGATATAGATTATTTAGAACACCTCCATGCAAAACAAATATTAGGCACATATAGTATTTAAGCGTCACAAGTTCACCCCTTCAAGATAGACACTAGTAATATCTTTTATATGTTCATGCAATTGAACTTATTAGTTCCGGCAACACAACTCGTTAGCAGGCAATCCTTTATATATATGTTGATCAATGATTAACTAATCATAATTGAACCTATGGTATTACGGTGTTTCCTCCTAGTACAAGTAGCTGGTCCCACTAAAGGATCTCGTAACACTTTTGTCATTCTAACTTATGAGAATGCACCAGCAAAATATTCCTCTTAGGTCGATACAAATCCGGGGCTCTCGTCACCGATCAAGGAATTAAACCTTGTACACAAGTTGTCCCTGATCATGCATATGCAACTATCTATAATAATATAGAATGCAAAAATAATATTACATAACATGAAATGTAAATAAACTCTTATACATTACATTCCATAACACGATCTCTATTTTTCGGGCTTCAACAATCCATGATCCTCGACTATGAAAAAATTCCATAGTTCTCGAGCCGCAGCTCCAAAAGCAATTTTCCTTTAAGGGTCATACCAAATTAGTGAAACCACGGTCCCAAAAGAATCCACAATATTCCACGAAAGATCACCACAACAATACCATAACTCTTAGTGTCCGGCACAACCATGCTAACATGGTATCTCACTATCTTGACAACATAATATCATACGTGTAATGTGGCACAATTGTAACAACCCGCTCCGCATCTATGCGGATAGCCGATTCAAACGGCACAAGTGCGATGACCCGACCCGCTTTGCTCAGCGAGAAGATTTGCTTGAGGCAAAGGATTTTCAGACTTGGCCCTTCAGGAGTTCAAACAGACTTTCAGAGGCTCGCTCGACCGAGGCGAATCATCGCTAAGGTGGGTGGCTACGATGAACTTGTCTTTGCTTAGCCAGCACACTTAAAATATGGTTGATATATGCTAGTCGCTAAACGAATCACCCTTGCATGCTAATAAAGAATACAAACACATCTAGCTAAGAAAATAATCACATCTGATATATCTTTGTATAGAACATGGAAGTAGATCGGTTGAACGGAATGGTAGACTCGCTTTACAGTTCTTATAATTTTACCTCGTAGTGTTGCTTTTGTTCCTTATATGTTCTTTGAAGTACATTGCTCCATATGTCTTGAAATGCTCATCACATAGATACGGCCTCGGTACAGAAGCACAACATAGATTCTGGTTAACTTACCTGTGGCAGAAGACTATCAAAATAGTCGTTCCAAGCCAAACAATAGAAACATGGAAAGTCTTCGGGACCGTTGGGTCGCCAAGGCAACTCCCAAAACGGGAACTGCAATAGTATAAGATAGCAGCGTAAATAATGCATGGAATGGAACACACCAAATCATGAGATCTCTGAACGAGTAAAATGCATAATCACTGTATCAAGTAGCTATGTTCATTCAAGGTCTTAAGATGTTGCATATAATAAGAGCTTAGTGTTGATCGTCAATGGTCATGGACAACCTGTGCACAGGCTTCAGGTTCCTGTAGGCGGTATGCTGGTCGCGCCGGGGCCGATCCGAACCGGTCATGAATATTTCAGATAGTCGTTTGCTTCCGACGGGGAGGCGTGTAGCGAGGCTCGCTACCTGTGTTGCATTCCATTTCAGTGACGAGACTATACCTTGTCCATTGTGGCTCGTCAGGTCATAAGACCAAGTTTGTATCAGTTGTATATTGCATACGTGGCGGCAACCCGCGTATAGGCTCGTAGGAACTTGTGGCAAGTAACGGATGTAAAGTAACCTGAAGCTTGAAAACACAATTGAGTAGTCTGAGTAAAACATGTCTATACAAGTATAACATGCCAGTGTAAAATGAGTATAAGACATCTGAGTAATCTGCACAACCTGAGTCATAAAACGATATAAGTATTGTAAACTGTGTATATCGTGCGCCTGGTTTAGAAATACCCTCGTAGTATACATGTGTTCGTTATGCGATCTTGGGATTTTTATATATCTATATTCGTGCTTGGTTTAACTTGATTTTATACTTGGGCATGGAAGGACAAATGGTAAGTTGGTAAGTATCGTCGTGTTTCTTGTATATCGCACGGCGCACTGCCACACGAGAGGCTTGTATCTTATGCAATGAAATTGATCCTAAGGCAAGAATAGCAAGATAACTTAATAGTTGGTGCACGGAACTAATATAACGTGTTGGATTTGTCGAGCGAGCGAGAAGCCTCTCCACCAGTGCATTCATGTACTGATAACCCACCAGATTGGTTGCAGGGTGCGGGAGAACCTCGTTCGTTGCGGAATGTTCCCTCGTGCGCACTAAGGCGTAGAGTTCGCTCTGGAGCCTTGGAGTGTTGCGTCCGGAGCTGAAGCACATATACAGGACATAATGTTGGAACATCGCCTACGTATCATCCCAAGTTGTAAGCCGCTTGGCACGTCTTTATTGTTTGAGAGAGAGATTGATCGACTTGTAATCTCGGCCTAGCGCCGCTTGTAACCTCATTCATTATCAATAAAGAGAGCTTGTTTATGTATTCATACTTGTGTTATTCTATATTTTCGCTATATCGACTTGGTGAACTAGTTATCAACGACCGTTCCGGTATTTGCCTTGCGCGAGCGCAACTCCAGGCTCGCGCGGCATCACATCCCGATGGAAACGATCGTTGCGCGGGAGCTTTAGCGCGGTGATTCGGGCCTAGCGGGGACGGCCGATTCCAGCGGGAGATTGGGACGTGACAACAATTATCTTATTCAACTTAAAATTTCATCGAACATCTATAGTGCAAATAGATTTATTTAACTTACCATATTACCAACTCTTATAAAAGCAACCAAGAACCTATGTTGTATTGGACGCTAGGCGAGGTGAGGCGACAGCCCCCTGCCTCGCCTAGGCGTTCGCCTAGGACATAGTTGCTATTTTGTGGAAAGAAGGAGAAGCAGGATCAAATCGGATAGCAAAAGAAGAAGAAAATGAAGAAAAAACAAAACTAGCATAAAAAAAGAAGAAAATAGAAATTGCAAAAGAAGAAGATGATGAAGAAGCAACAGGAGCAACAAGAAAACAACAACTGAAGAAGAAGATGAAGAAACATACGTGTAGCTGGAGGCAGGAGCAGCAGCAACATCTTTTTCCCTTTTTTTTTTCTTCTGTTTTTTTCAGCAGCAGCAACAATCACTTCCAACCGCCTATAATTTTCTCTGGTCGAACCTAGGCGGACGCCCAGGCACGTCTAGGCGAGAATCGCCTAACTCATGAAATTTTCCCTAAGGTCGAGGCGACCTCTCTTCTACCTGCACGTCTAGGCCGCCTGGGCGTCGCCTGTGACAACATAGCCAAGAACACGATAGTAACATATAAGCATTCTTGGAATCTATTTTTATCTTCATTTAGCATGCCAAGTTTCCAAGGTTGTGAAAAGCGCTAGGCGTTAGTCGGACGGGCACCCGCCACCTAGATGTAGGCGGTTCAAAAAATATAAAAAAATTCAAAAAATCTAATAAAAATTGCATAAAAAGTTCATAAAACTCCATAACATGCATAGTCGGACATCAAGGGATTAGGCGGGCATCGGGTGGACATCGGCCGCCTAGTGCCTAGGCGCCGCCTAGGCGGCCGCCTTGGTCGCCTTTTAGAACAGTGTAAGTTTCTGTGTTCCAAAGTTAACACAAAAGAGTCTATTATCATTCTTTCTTCTTTACTTACCATCCTCCATTAATAACATTACTATTAAATAATTTCAATAATTAAGCCACGATTCCATAATTTCATTATTATCTTCCAAGTAAGACAATGTAAAATCATTTCTCTTTATTCTAGTCAATATTCCATTACCAAATCAAAGCTACGTAAGTAACACTAATAAAATCATAAGAAAGTATATTGACACTATAATTTCTTTTATCTTGGATCCATTTTAATTTTGGTATCATGCACAGGGAACAATCATAAATGACATAAAAGAGGAACAAAAGGTGATCATTTTCTTAAGATGTGAGAGATTTAGGAATGCAAAGTTATATTCGCTGGCTGTGTTGAAATGCCTAAAGGAAGAAGTGGAGGAAGTTCTTTGCAACGCTCAAGCCTCGACTTCGTTTTCTTCGACATTCCTCTGTTTGTAGAGCTTTCACAGCTTTCCCTCTCTCTCTTCCTCTCTCACTCTATAACTCTCTTATAAGAAGAATGTGATTGGAGTAGATGCAAATGAAGAGGGTTACATAGCTTTCAAAAGATGTTAAAAGGAGAAAAAATATCTCAACAAAAAAGATCTCCACGATTTGGTTCTTTGAACATAGTCTCCCTTCCAACTGAAGACCAACTGATAGGATTAATAATCTCAACAGAAACGGTTAGGATATATGGTTCAACGAATCTACACTTGATTCCAACCGAAATTTAATCCGCAAAAAAAATATATCTCAACCAAGTGGTTAGGAAGTTAACCAAATATATATATCAAAGATATATTGTAAATCTACGAAGATATAGAGAATCTTCTAAGATATCCAAATATTCACAAAATATCTCATGAGATGCGATTTGATTTGGTAAAGATATTTTCTTAATGGGTATCATTCCAATGTGGGTCATCGCCCAACAAACCATCCATTCTAACCCATTAAGCAAAAGCTTTTCTTCCAAACCCAAATCCAAAACCTAATAAGCACAAGCATAAGGCTAAACCAAGGTTCGCATCAGGATTGGTATCAAACCCTTTCTATAAGTATCGACGGTTTCGGATCGCAGTATCGGATTTTTTGGCATCAAAAAACAATTAATTATTAGTCAGTTATTAAAATTTTAGATTTTTTTTTATATTTATCCATAAATTTAAGTATTTTATGTGTTGTTTCTTAGTAATTTTTGAATTAAATGAAATAGTAGTCACCCTTGCCGATTGGTTCACCTACGATAGATAAGTTTTCTTCTTTTACATGCTTTTACAACCTTATTATGCTTTTACATTCTTAGTGATTGGTCTTTTTCATTTAAATTTTTTGCCGAATTGACTGAAAAAGAGACTCCCGAAGTCGGTATCAGTCGATATTGATCGAGACATGCCAAACCATATCGATATCGGACTGATATCGGCTGTTACTGCGAACTATGGGCTAAATCAATCAAGCCAAAAGGCCCAAAACCAAATCCAAGGGACACCAAGATCCAAACTCCAACTAGCTAACCAACGCTCGAACCAAGTCCATGTCAAACTCTCCGTAGAGTCAAAGAGCAAGCAGACTAGTTGTAAGGTTCAAGGCGGGAGCAGGGTATTACATGTATTTGGTCTGGTTACATATTTTTTTAAGTATGACTATGTTGGAAAGAAATAGAACTCAGCATAAGTTTTAGGCGGATATTTTTGACATTTTAATGGCTGGTTGCATACAAGAAAAATTAAGAGGATGAGTGATATTGTATACCCCTCTCTCCTTATTTTTGTTTACCTCATTATCATGTATCAACTTTTGCGCTCGTGTACACTGTACACATCAATCTGTCCGTTCAGGAATAGTAGTTTTCAATTTTTTTCAGTGTAAAGGAGTAGTATGCAAATTGTTGTTTTGGGGAAGGTGTTTATACATACTGCTCTTTACTGGTAGAACATAGATGCATTTCATTACAAATATTGGAGTAAGCACACAACACTTACGAGTTGGTTTTATTTCCCTAAATTCATAATTCCTGGTTACATTCCCAGTGGTACATTACTCTCTCGTGCTAAAATTGTGGAGGTTTAAGTGTTATTCAGCAATCAGCTGTCAAGTTTGAGAAATTAGCATTTCCCTGCCTTGGCACTAGGCACCACCTTGTTAATGATATAATGGGATATTCTGTGTTAGCATCTCTTTCATGGACACTCCTATTTGCTGCTTACATTTAACCTTCATTACAGGGAAGAATGTGCACACACTTCATTTCCATTTACATCACCTTCAATTGATTTAATTATGTTTGCACACTGCAGATTTGGTAGTTCTTCAAAATAATCTTTAATTATTTTTTGTTTCATGGATATATTTAAGTTTTCATGTTTATTTTAGCATTTTCTTAATTGTTTATGTTGACCTGAACATGGCACACCATGTTTCGTATTTGGTTTGGGGTATCAAGCAAGTTCTAGGACTTTAAATTTGTATAAAAGTCTCCTTTTAGTTTACCTTTCTATTTCTTTTTGTCAAGTAATGGCTCCAATTAGGCCGTGCAAATCACGTATAGGATGTATCAGCTACTTTCTGTCCTCAGTTCCAACTTATAATAGCCATCTTTTCTCGTGAACAATGAGCGCTTATTTTTCTCCTCACCCTCGATCTTTATGTTCTAATACTATACTATGTTGTCTAGGTTTTCTTTATCCTGGTTCGCATCCATGCGTTGTCATTTACATTTTGTTTTGTAGTTAGTTTCTTGGATTAACTAGTTTTGTTTCTGTTGTTCAAGGGATGGGGAAGTTTGCCGGAAGCGTTGGAGTGAGATGATTCGACACATTGGTGGCAACAAGGAGAAGTCATTTATCGAACAAGTGGATGTGCTTGTCCAGCGATATTGCATCGATATGCTCAAGTATAGAACAGAAGTGGACTGATATTTAGATAGTTCGAGATGGATTTTTGATGTATGCTAGTTTGTAACTGTAATTTTTGAATAGCTTTCCAAATGTTGATGTTAATGTGACCTTCTTCACAATTTGCCTGGGGCAAATGCAAACCTTTGATATTGTTATATTTCATCTGTAGCTCCGGATTTTTTTTTGCTTGAACAAATATGTTTGAATGAATTGCATGTAGACAATCATCGGTCGATATTTTTTGTAGGTTTTACATGCTTCTTCATGTTACTAATCCGAATTGACCTACGGCATCTAGAAAGATGGATCATAACCCCATTTTTTTGTAGGGGTTCTTTCGTTCGTTTAACACCTCAGGATAAAATCTAATACAGTACTGAGTCCTTTTTAACATAGTTCTTGTACATGTAACAAAGTGTATACTTCTGTACTATGCTCATTTGTCCTGTGCCAAAATCTAGTATTGTATGCACACACAAAGTAAAACTTGCTGCATTTCTAGTTCTCTTCGTCCTCGGAGAAGTCCGGTTCAGTTGGCTTCCTCAACAGCTTACCAATGCACCCGTCCACAGCCTGATGCTCGCTCGTCTGCCTCATGCTGCTGACCAGCCGCCCCACGAAAACTGCTGCCCCTGCTGCAGGATCGGGGACCTTGCTCGACCCAACCGAGAGCCTCTTTCGCCTGTGTCGACGCCACGCTGCCTGGATGAAGCATGCTGCCCAGGTGCGCCAGTGTTGAGAGTAGAACCTGAACTTGTCCCTGATACGCTTGCTGTGGAGCCTCCTGAACTGTGCTGCGACGAACCGGAGGTCTTCAGCGACGAGCGCAAAGGCCTCCACTTCCGTCACCGCACGGACGGTGCGCGTCGAGGAGGGGAAGGTGGCTGCGGTGGACGAGCGGGCGTCCAACGCCCACGTCAGCAGCTCCTCCCCGCAGAAGTCCCCCGAGCCTATACGGCAGGAGTTGAAGAACCCGGTGCGGCCTCCGTTGGTGGTGTTGGAGTCGAGGTGGCCCCTGATGATGAATAGCATTTCGGTCACCTGGTCCAGCTCTCGAATCAGGCACGTCTCCGAGGTGTAGAGCGCAGGCCGGAGCCTCTCGCATATCGCGTCCAGCATTCTCCCGTCCATCTGGTCGAAGAGCGGCACCTGTCAGTGTTATACACACACACACACTCATCAGAGAGACGAAGATGATCGAGATCGATTGTGCATTCGCCACCACCACCACCACTTACCCGTCGAATGAGATCGATACACAAGTGGCGCTTGATGTCTCGACGTAGGTCCAGCGGCAGTCCCCTGAGGAGGGCCTCCTCGTCGACCCCCTGCGTCGCCACCCACTTGTACTGGTCGTACCTCCGCACGCACTGCTTCAGCTCCAGTGGCAACTGTCTGTGCTGCATCCATTGCTCCGTGTCGGTCCTTTTGTTCCTCCATTCCTCCAACCGAACAACCGTAGATTGCAGGTAAGACTGTAGAATTTAACATCCCATATTAGTACCAAAAACTCCCCCTCTGCTTGTGCATGTATTTTCCTTAGGAAGAATGGACACCCCAAAAACATCATAGCTTGCAAATATCGGCCGATTGATACCGATACGGTTTGGCATGTCCCGATCTGATATCCGTCCGACATCGACACTGTGGGTCTCTTTTTCGATTACTTTGGCAAAGATAATTGAACGAGAAAGACCAATCAGCAAGGGTAAAGGTGTAAAAGTATAGTGATGTTGTAAAATTATGTAAAACAAACAAATTTATCTATCGCATGTAAACAAATCGGCAAGGAATGGGTGACTCATATTCATTTAATTTCAAAACAACTAAGAAACAATACTAAAAATATTTAAAATCATGCATAAATATATAAAATATATTTTCTAAAATATGAATAGTTTATTAAAAAATATTTGCTTTTCGATACCAAAAAATTCGACAATCCGATTCAAGACCGTCGATCCTGATACTCGTAGGAATGGTCCGATATCGATACTGCGAACCTTGAAAAATACATATAACGTATCGGGCACTTATTGGACACATCCTGAACACTCCAAGATACTTTGGAAAATGGAAGAAAATTTATCTATCGCGTGTAAACCAATCGACAACGGTGACTGCTATTTCATTTAATTTCAAAATTACTAAGATAAAAACACAAGAAATAGTTAAAATTATGGCTAAATGTATAAAGTATATTTTAAAAAATACGAATAATTTATTAATAATTATTTGCTTTCTGACACTAAAAAAAGTTAAATTCGATACTCCGATTTGAAACCGCCGATAAATACTCCCGATACTTTGAACCTCGAAAAAAACATGTCGGAGGAACACTCCAAGATACATTAGAAAACACCCAAGATAGGTGTCGTGTCCGTGTCTTTGCGTCCTTACCGTGTCAGCGCAATACTAGTACACTTACTTGCATATTACCAATGAGCAGCCCGAACAGCACCAGACCAAGAATAGCTACGATGATTGCAAAGATGTTCTCTCCCACGAACATGCTCGTCTCAAAATTCTGCCCCAAGGAGCTGCAGCATCAGCATCAGCATCAGCATTACAGCAGCATTGGCTTAACTCTCGTAATGGCTTTTGCTAAAGATTGATTTTCAAATTCACTGAGCCATTCATTCATTCATTCATTACCTCAAGTTCTTCAGCCCCCACCAGAAGCAGTACAAGTACTTCTCGAAGAACGGCGCGGAGGTGAGGTTGTTGTCCGCCGCGTCGGCGTAGATACCGAACTCGTAGAAGCCGCTCTTCGGTCTGCATAGCTCCGTCAGGTTGCTTGCCCGGAACCAGTGGTTTCTGGCCTCGTCGATGCTGTTGCAGTCCAAGTATCGGTACTGGCACCGCGGCATCTCGCGCCGGCAGGCCTCTCTCCAGCATGCTTCTTGGCGCTCGATTGACAGGAGATACCAAGAAGCTCCCACAATCTTTAAAATTTTATAAAGAGAAGAAGAAGAAGAAGAAGAAGTTATTTGTGGATGTACAAGTATATGCACACACGAGTTATAAGTATTGGTTATTTAGCTTCAGGGTCTCGTATAATATTAGAAATTTGTGTTTAAATTTCCATATTGTCCAGAATAGAATTTGGATCTCATCGTAACTCAAATGGAGGCTTAAACGCAAATTTTGTATATTGTACGACACCCTAAAACTAAACTGGAAATACCTTAAGGTTGTGTTATTTGATTTATTTAGTTTTGCATAGCAGGGGATTGTGTCACTTGAGTTAATTAGTTTGGCCATGACCGATCGAGAATGGGACTTATGACAGCGTTGTTTGCTTCTCTGTCTTGATCTCAGCAGCCACACAAACCCTTCCGATGACAGTTTCGATGGGGACGACTTCATGGACACATCGTGTATCGTCAGATGTTTCTCGTCCCGGTTGAGGGTTACGTGGCTGCTAAGATCAGGATAGAAGTAAACAATAGTGTCACGACTCTCATTCTCGATTGATCATGAAAAAACTAAATAATCCAAGTCATACAATCCTCACATATTTTCGTCTAGTCGTAGGGTCTCATATAATATTCAAAATTTGCCTTAGGTCTCCATTTTGGACATCCTGTCCAAGTCAATCATTAAGAAGAGAACCAAATCCTCTTCTGGACAATATGAAGACCCAAACGCAAATTTTTAATATTATACAAGATCCTAGACACTAAATGACCATATTATTTACTTACATGGCTTACTAGCATATAGAGTATGAGGTTGAATGCAGCTCCTGCCCAGTTAGTTTCAGTCAAGACCCCGCTTGTCTTGACAATTTGGGAGGAGAGAGGAAACAACAAGAACATCCTCGGAAGGTATTGGAAGATGATGGTGAACCGAAGAACATTCTTAGTGTTGGTAGTGATAGAGCCATCCAGATTTGGAATCACAATCCATATCAGAAACTGTCAACAAAAGAAAACCAACGTACTAAAATATCACCATCTCCACTTTGAAGATTAGTATTTGGTAAACATGGCATCAGAAGATTATTCGGCTTACGTAGCTGTAACTTGAGAAGCTAAGAATCATAGTTGGTCCGACACCGCAGATATCGATACGGTTCATCATGTCCCGATCCGATACAGACCGATATCCGAATGATTGATACCGACATTGGGAGGTCTCTTTTTCGGTCAATTCGACAAAGAAAATTGAACGAAAAAGACCAATCAACAAGAGTATAGAAGCATAATAAGCTTGTAAAATCAGGTATATATATATATATATATATATATATATATATATATATATATATATTTATTTATGCAATGTAAACCAATCGGCAAGACAAGGGTGACTAGTATTTATTCAATTTCAAAACTATTTAGAAATAACAAGAGTATAATTGTAACTTGAGAAGCAATGAAGCTATGAATTCAGTTATTGTTTCATTGACATAAAAATGAACATTTCGAATTGAGGAAGTAAGAATTCAAAGCTTGAATTTTCTATTGTAATGTAATAAAAATCATAGTGGAAATTAATATTTAGTTTTGTACCTGGGTTAGAGGCAATGCAGCAATGAAATCGAGCCAGAATCCCCTTGATAGATATCTTGCAGCAATCTTGGAGGAGTCGATAACGAGCTCACCTCTACCAAAAACTCGAGAGGACGGAGCGACAAAGGCGGTGCGGAAGCGGAGGAAGATCTGAGCAGCATAGAACGCGTCAGCTAAAGATCGAACGACGGTCAGGACTATTTCGAGCGGGGGGCTGATCTTTATGCAGTACACACCCCGTCGAGTTCCATGGAGGTAGAAGAAGAGAGGGTCCACGAAGAGGGACACGAGGCAGGCCGCGAGGAGGATCTTGTTCCACCCAAGGATGAAGGGGCCGCGAGGGTCGAAGATCTTCTTCTTCTTCTCCACCCTCGCCGACTCATAGTCCTCTGAGAACACCCGGGACAGTACCTTGTTCTTGAATGACCCCTTCAACCTCCCGGTGCTCATCTTTGCTCTGCTTGTTGCTGGCTTCTCAAGCTCCACTTCATCAGAAAACCTGAAAAAGAAGAGAACATGAGTGCTTTGAAACTCATAGCTCATTTCATTGAATTCTTAGAAATAATATACTTCTGGAAATGTTTTCTGGCCAAATCCAGCATCAGGTGTACTATAATATTCGAATGTCGAAAAGATGTATTAGTATGCTAAATTGAGAAAACTCTACCATATCAAGATGAACATGAGTGCTTTGAACTCATAGCTCATTGGTGTGACTAAAGCCTACATCCTCAACCAAGTTTGTTAAAAGGCAAACAGTGAAATATAAATGTTAGTATGTGAAAGAAACTTCACTGAATTCTTAGAAATATAGTAGTTCTGAAAAATGTTTTCTGGCCAAATCCAGCACCAGGTGTACTACCATAGATCCGAAATTTTTCCGAAACATATAACCAAACCAATAATATTCGAATGTCGAAGATGTGTTAATATGCTAAACTGTCAACTCACCTGGCAGATCTTGAACCAGAATAGGCCATGGTTGTTTGTCAGGAAAAGAGAGAGAAAAACTCCCTATTGTTTCAGCCAGTTTCTGGTTATCGACTCGAGAGCGTCGACCATCGATCATCGAAAGTGATTCGAGCCCGGGGCACAGCCATAGGAATGGGGAAGTATCTTCTGGTAACTAACTACTTCATCCAAGAATCTTGTGACCAACCTCCATTGGGGGCTATAAAGACCCCTTCCACCTTTTGGGTCTAGAACAGAGGAAGAAACCTGTGACTCCTATACTCATGAAGAATGCTTAACATTCATTCTGAGTTGCCTATGTTGTTCCACAAAGTATTATATCAGGAATTGGATTATATTTCATATTGTTAGGAAGAGTGGGACAACAATACAATATCAGTTAGAATAGCATAACTTTGTGATCATGGCAATCAGGAAAGTGTGTGATAGGAATATGGAGAGAGGACACAGAATACAGAATATAGTATTTTGCTCTTTACTTGACAATGTCTTTGCAACTATTGCTGAGGAGGGTTATTTTTTTTAGGTTTAGTTTGTTAATATCTATACTATACTACTATATAATGCCAAAAGTTCGCTTCACAATGAAACCTTTTTTTTTCAAGTATATCATATATTGACTAATCAAAACTATTCATTAAAGTTATTAATAGGGACAACTATATAATTACAAAAGTTGTACTTTGGTCTTCATAAATAGTCTTACGTATTAAATAATATCTATATATAATAACATAATAATAAATTTAGAATAGTTAGGTATATGTCTTTTAGACTTCCTAAGTAGTCTTAATAAATATTAGAATAATTATAGTATTTATTTTTTAGTAATTATCTAGAAAATAAGTATAATCTACGTGCCTATATACTTAGTGATTACTTAATAACTTTTTCTCTGTGGCATCATACCAGAGAGATTCTCCACAAAAGTAAAATATAAGTCTGATGACACTAGATGTGGTCCACAGGAAATGGAGTCATTTGTTATGTATTTATTCTCCACAAAAATAAAATAAACACATCTGCAAATAAACACATCTACATCATGTGGAGAGTGGGTCAACTTTCACTATTGGTTACAATGCCATTCTTATATCCAGGGGAACAGTCACCAATAAGAAGTGGTAACTATTGAGCTCCATGTTATTTATTTTGGAAACTGTATTTTCCAAAAAAAAGTTCTTACAATGTCAACGAAATTTTAAAGATTTTTAAATTAGATTACCAAAGTTATCCTTAATTTGTAAGGAAAGATGTAAATTTTATTTTTTTAAACTGTAACAAATTGAAGGTAGTTTTGATAGCCCTTATTGAAAATTCCGAAAACTAAAAGCCTTCTTGACAATTACAATTCCCTTTATTTTGTGTGCATAGGAGCACTTCTTCAAAATGATCAAGCAATGTTGTTGACTGGCAAATGGCTATTCCAGGTCAAAATGTGGAGACTCAGGAAACTGAGTCATTTGTAGATGTGTTTATTTTCACAAAATCTATCACTTTCTTCTGGAAAGAGTAAAGGAGGATTCCTTTAAAGAATTGAGAGCATCAAGTTAAAAAGCTTTGTACCATTAATTTGTCAGTTGTTATGAACCAGACAAAGTTCTTAAAAGAAAAAAATTCAATTTTATGATGCATGCTCACTTGAATCATATAAAAAGTAAGGTTCTAAGATTGGACAAGTAAAATATAGAGGCCTTGATATGCACAGAGACACTGCATGAGAGTGCAAGCTGTCAGTGAGTGGTATTTAAGGAAATCTGATATATAATATGCGTTGACTCAATTCGATGCATCATGCATTTGAAGCAATCTTGCTGCCATTTTTTATTTCACACCTCCCTCCCTGTCTTCCCCTGTGGCCAGCAGGCCATGCCCTGTTCAACCTGGCAATATAGTCCTCTTAAATTTAAGCCTTAAATATTTCTTTTTTCAGCTAATTGTACGTAGGACCGGTCGAGGGATAAGTCTGACAAGACTTCGGATTTGGACAACCCCCTTCTGCTAGGACAATCTCCCAGGATCAACGTGACCCCACAAGTAGTCGGGATCACGAATAACCCTCCGGACCGACCCACAATAAGGATCAAGGGACAACCAAAATTTATTTCAGATAGGACAATCCAAAGTCCTGATTGTGCGTGTATCTTTATTGGATGAAGTCTCCATCAAGTTTATGTGATTTAGAGTGTGACTGGAGCCCAACATGGTTATGGGCTTTACTATTGAGTTACATGTCATATTCAAAGGAGTCGGTTGGCAGCTACAAGATGGATATCAATCTCGGTCAGGTTATAATCAACTTCGTTTTGAATCAAAGCCCACACAAGAATTGTGCTGACATTTACCTAAGTCATGACAACAATTACAGACCAAGTAAATATGGTATTATTCATTATGTTCATCGGTGTCGGACTTTAGGTTTTGAGATCTGAGACGAACTCTAAAAGCAATGTCCTCAAAGATTAATGTTCATATAATACTATCGACTATAATGTAATAGTATCGTCAACCCAAAATTCAAGAAATAAAACAATAAACAAAATTTAATATCCAAAATAATATACATTATAATGAAATAATAATAATAATAATAAAATTGAAGATGTTACAAACCAAAAAATAAAACTGATGTTGCAAAGAAATTAAAAAAAATGTAACAATGTTTGGAATGTCATAATGGTAATAATAACCTTAGAAAAAAAAATAGTTCTTTGATTCTGGCGGCCACATGAGTCTCTCTCTAACAAACAAAAAACTCTTTGATTCCGGTCTTCCATGAGAGGACCAAGCACATCGAGATCAAATTTTATTTTGTTTATGATGTCATTATCAAAAACATGTTTTCTATCCTTTTGACCTATGTATTCTGGTATACTAATTAGCAATTTATAAATAAGTGCTAGAAAGTAATACAGGAACACAAATACCCTATGTATCCTGGTATCCTCCATGAGGCACTCCAGTAGTGAAACTTCCTCTGGCTTTTATCAACTATTATGAAAATAATTACACTTGCGAGCTTTCATCCAAAGGACTCACAAACTTCATACACACAAGTTTTGATCCAAGATGCATGATTTTGAACATGTTCCAGCCAAAGTGTCTGTATATGATAGAAATGTATGTTTAAAAAAAACTATTTTTTAAGTCAAAATAATGTTTGTCGCTCAAGATATGGCTCAACAAGTGATTGTGTGTCAAACTGGACTACATATAATATTTTACAGACATGTACAGTCTTATGTCTTGATTTTGATTAAGTTAATGGAAGTAAGTTTCCAAAAAAACTAATATGCAAGTAAAAATAATGTCTACACCTCCTGATATGATTGTAACAGTAAATGAGTGTCGGGCTGAAAGTGAGTGCAAATCTAGAAGTTATTTGATTTTTGAAAATAAAATCTAAGTCTTACTTGAAAACTATCTAAACTAGATTGCATGCAAAACTATATTTTGTGGCCCTACTGCTAAGGCTAAGTTTGAGCTGTCAATTGCCTCTACATACCTGAATTACATTTTTTACCTAGGGTAACTCATATAACACCATATTATAGAAAATATAATATGATACTTAACAGTGTACACTCATCTACAACCCACCGTCTGCTTTCCAACAAGAAGTAATATAAGCTCCCAAGTCTGATTTTGATGTAAAGCATACATCTCCTCATCAATTGCATTTTTTCAACCAGAAGATGACATAGCCTACTTATAAGTTTTGGGAATGGAAATAGAAGACAATGAAACATCAAATGCATGAAAAGATGATGAAGCACAGTGTAATAAAACATAGTTAGAAATGAGATTCTTATTCTTTGTGGTACAAATGCATTTTTTTTCTAAGAGCAATAGGAAGATCATCTTGATCTTTGGTGACGGGAGCAGAAACCTCATGCACGAAATATGATTGGTTGAGGGCTGAATTCTGCAGAACTACTGGCCTGTCCTTGGATCTCTGATAAACCTGTAAATGGGAAATGAAGACAGAAATTGATTTAGGAATGACCGAAAGTGATATGGAAGATATCAAATCTGTTGTAAAAGGAATACAACGGTCTCCTGAAGGAAAGAAATGGGTAGACTCAAAGAATTTAACATCCGCACTAACATAATATTTGCGTGACTGTGGACTGTAACAATGATAACCTTTTTGAGTACGGGGATAACCAAGAAAGACACATTTCAGAGATCTAGGAGCAAACTTATCTCGATTAGGTTCTAAGTTATGAATAAATGTGACACACCCAAATACTCGAGAAGATAAGAAAAAATGTACGACATCTGTATGTAATATGGTAAATTAAACTTTGTTATTTAATACAGATGATGACATGCGATTAATTAGATAACATGCAGTAAGAACGTCATTTGTCCAATACTGTTTAGGAACATGCATATTGAACATGAGAGTTCGAGCCACATCTAAAATGTGTCGATGATTGCGTTCGGCTATACCATTTTGTTGAGAGGTGTGGACACAACTGGTTTGTTGAATCATAGCACGATCAACACAGAAACTGTTCACAGAAGATTGAGTATACTCCAAAGCATTATCAGAACGCAGAATTTTGATACGTTTATCAAACTGAACATAGACTTCATTATAAAAGACAGATAACACATTTGAAAACTCAGATCTTTCTTTCATTAAATAACACCAAGTCATTCTGTAATAATCATCAATAAAAATAACAAAATACTGAAATTCTTTCGGACTTTTGACTCTAAACGGACCCCAAATATCAGAATGAACAAGATCAAAAGACTCTAATTGACGACTCTCACTACGACGAGAGAAGAAACTACGGTGATGCTTGCCTAACTGACAAGCCTCACATTCAAGACTAGACACATGACTCAAACTATGAATAACTTGACGCAACTTAACCAAAGACGGATGTCACAAACGATAATGCCACTGCAATGGAGAAGTAGAAACAGAAGTGAAGGCCTTTCCAGGTAGATCCAAGTAGTACAGTCCATCTTTTTCATGTCCCGAACCAATCATATTCTTCGTCATGAGGTCCTAAAAAATAGACGAATTGGGAGAAAATGTCACAGAACATTGAAGAGATTTGGTTAACTGGCTCATAGATAACAAATTAAATAAAAAATTAGGCACATATAATGAATCAAATAATGATAGTGATTGAGTAGAGTGAATGACCCATTTTTCAAGCATAGGACGAGTAGACCCATTATCCAAGATAATATTATGTTTCATGGAACTACGATTATGAAAGAGAGATGTTATACCAGACATGTGAGAGCTTGCTCCCGAGTCGATGACCCAAGAGGTGGATGATGACTGGGTTGCCACAAAAGAAGGATTACCTATATGTGTCATGGTTGCAGTTGTCACGCCCCAGTCCCAAAATACCGAGAGACTGGACACGTGGCAATGGCCAGCAGCACACACCGATGGACAAATCCAATTTAATGGACCCATCAGAATGTACTTAAGCTGTAATACAACAATAAGAGTCTACTAATCTCATCCACAGAAATGAATACAACAATATCAATAGAGTGAAATATAATCATCAGCAAATCACAAGTAAATAAATCGGGGAACAACCCAAAAACAAGTCTGATACAATAGTCAAGATACAGAAATAAAGATAGCAACTGCAAATACTGAGTATGTATAAAGTATATACTCAGAAGATATCCTCGGCGGATCACTCGTCTACTGAATCTGGTACTGCTCCAGTGCCTGCTCCTATTCCTGCTTCTGCTAATACTCCTGTCCCTTATACCTCGGGATCGATCTCGTCTGCTATACCTGGGAACATAATCCGGATCCAGTCCTCAGGGGACATAGCAAGGTACAAGAATAAATTATACCAAAATAAATCACTACCAAAAAAAGTCAAATTAGCGATGCCCAAAATCGTCGCCAAATGACAAAAAAACGTCGCTAAACACGTTTAGCGACGTAATTAGCGACGTTTTAACGCAGTCGAAAGAAACCAAGTCGCTGAACGGAAAAACGTCGCTAAACGTCGCTATGCCGACGTTTTTTAGCGACTTTATTGAGTCGCTAAATATAGCGACGTTTAGCGACGCGGCGTCACGAAATAGCGACGTTTATTAAAGTCGCTAAACGTCGCTCATTAGCGACTTATATAGCGATGTAATAGCGACGTCTTTAATGACCTGGCAGTACTGCCATGTCAGCAATTTGCGACTTACAGCGACATATTTAGCGACGTCGTTAGCGACGGCTACTGACACGTCGCTAATTAGCGACTTGTTTAGCGACTTATAAAAACGTCGCTAGACGTCGCTAAATACGTTGCTAAATACGTTGCTAAATTTACAAAAAAAGTAAAAAAAAAAACCTGAATTGTTCCAAACTATTATTCCTGCAATTTATAAATTTCTAATTAAAAATAGACCCGGAGCAACCCTCCGTTGAATTCTATGGGTTCGCCGACCCCTTCGGTGGAACACTCAACACCGGATTAACAATATTTAATATGAATAAAAGTATCACAGTCATACAATTAATACACACAAATATTATAGACAGACAATAAAAGTATCACAGTATCACAGTCACACAAAATGGGCATAAACAGCATCACAAAATACATAATATATAAGTATCAGAGTATCACAGTAACACAAAATGCATAATATATAAGTATATGAAATATTATAGTATCAATCTCGAGGATTTCCAAAATAGGGCAGATACCAGTCCCTCAAATACTGTGCATAAACAGCGTTTATGTTATCAAGCTCCGCTATGGGTGCTGGGTGACTGGAACTCCCCGTCTGAGATACAGCCGCGATAGGTGTTGGGTGACTGGAACTCCCCGCAGGTGGTATCTCTTCCTCCTTAACAGTAGGAGGCATCACTTCCTCCTTAACAGTAGGAGGTGTCGCTCTCTTGGGTGCCATCTGGTAAGATAGATGAAAACAAAGAATTAACAAAGAATTAGCTATTGGACCGGAACGGAAGAATTAGATGACTCACAAAGAATTAGTTGTTTGTTGCAGTATAATAATGATACCATAATATCTTATTTATATCCTACGTGTCACAAAATAAAATGACTGATTTATTGAACTAGTTTGAAAATATGATCCAATATTAAATTATATGATTGTAATTGAAATTGAAATTGAATTATGAGATTTGGTGAACACTAACAGCTATCCTCTAGCCAATACTGAAGCAGCTAAGAAGGGTCTTATACAGGAACAAAAGCTAGATTTCAAGATATTACCACAAATACTAGACCTCAATCAGCTACTTAATAAACTTTTTAGGAGAGAGAATTTGGGGTTATGTTTCCTCCGTGATGAAAAGTGGACTAGCGTACTGGCGCAAGGATAAAAAATTATAAATATGGTATCAGATGAGGATGAAGGAGGCTCTAACACTCTAGGGTCAGTATCAGAAAATTATCATACTTTTACAAACGATCCTCAGAGTCTATTTGAAATCTCCCTAAAGCACTATCAGACAGCATGCATCATTCCACTATGAAACTTAGGGGTACTTTTAAGAACAAATTTGTAATGACCTTGGTTGATTCAGGATCAACCCACAGCTTTATTGACACAGTTTTTAGTGAAAGACTTGGCCTTCCTTCATCAGATAAGAAACTATTTGATGTCATGGGGGACAATGGGGAAAGACCAACAAGTAAGGGCTTATGTAGTGATGTCACAATAGAGTGTCGGGGACTAAGATTGTTGCAAATACCCAAACTAACAATTGATGCCTAGGTCTTATACACCTACACACACCAAGGTCCCATGTGTGTTGTGTCAGTGAGCTAGGAGACTAGAATCAGAGGAAATCCTATTAATAATGTCATTAAAAACTTTAATGTGACACCCTAAACCTAACCCCTTCTCAAAAACCCTAAACCTAACCCTAACCCTAACCCTAATATGCGTCTGTGTGTGTCTGCGTCTGTGTGTGTGTGTGTCGTGTGTGTGTCTGCGTCTTTGTGTGTGTCGTATGTGTGTGTCTGCGTCTGTGTGTGTGTCGTGTGTATGTGTCGTGTGTGTGTCTGCGTCTGTGTGTGTGTCGTGTGTGTGTGTCTGCGTCTGTGTGTGTGTCGTGTGTGTCGTGTCTGTGTGCGTGTGTCGTGTCTGTGTGCGTGTGTCTTGTGTCAGTTTTACATGAGAGAGAGAGAGAGAGAGATTACCTAGAGCTCGAGGAGGAGGAGGGGGATGCCGGAGTAGGCGCAACCGTGGAGACCCGATCGCCGGAGGGGGACGGGGGAAATTGAAACGTTTTCGAAATTTTCGACAGATGGAGAAAAGAAAACTGAGCCATAATTAACCAAAATTTAGCGACGTTTAGCGACGTCAAATAAAAACGTCGCTAAAATAAAAATTAGCGACGCCAAAGACGTCGCTAAATATGTTGCTAAATATTTTTGATAGATACGTCGCTAATTACGACGCTAAACGTCGCTAAATCAGATATATTAGCGATGTTTAGCGACCTTAATTGAACTTATAGCGACTATTCTTTTAAAATCTTAATAAAAGTCGCTAAACGTCGCTAAATATCGCCATTTAGCGACTCCTAGCGACGATTTTTCCGAGTCGCTAATTTAGCGACGTATTTACTAGGAGTCGCTAAATTACGTCGGTAATCCCGCTTATTCTAGTAGTGAATGCAGTACAGCAAATAATGAAACAATAGGGTAAATATATAACCAGCTAAGTGATATGCAAGATGAGAGCATCACTAGAACTCAGGCTGAGATCACTACAAGCTGTGTCTGGGAGCCGGTAGCATTGATATCATGTGGTAGTCTAGCTCGCAGAGAGACTAAGACGCCGGCATAACATAATCAACCTGTAGCTTGTGTGTCTCTCCCCACCCAATGTAATCATACATCTCATGTCCACAACGTCTCATGTCCATGCCACGCAGGATCATATCTAATGCAGCAAGTCAATGATGGTTAAGCACATGCAATGTCTATGTCATGAATCATGTACCCTATACAGAATTACCATGAATATCTCAGGAAAATTATGTCTCATAAATAGTGTCAAGTGTCCTGAGGTATGACGTACTTGATAATGCAAGTACGAAAATGTATAGGGTCTCGATATCCATCACTAGGTGACGTTACACAACTCCGCGTACGGGGTTGGCACCCGAATATTATTCGGACGCAAAGTAATGTCACACGGTCCTAGGTTGAACATTTATATCAAGATTATATATGTATGTACAAAGAACTCAAGCAAATACTATAACAGGAATCACTGCAAGTTGGCAAGGTACACTTGCCTGGTGTTTGGTTTCCAACTGCGGCTCTGGTATTCGTAAAATCTTCAGGAACATCTCCGGATACTAAAATAAACATTACCATCATGCTCAGAAGATATCAAATAGCTAGAAACGCCTGTCCTTGAGTACAATTTGGACACAGGGACAAAAATGACAGTTTCTGGTCAGAGCGGGGTCCACATGTGGGCCGCTTTGCACCGAAAAATATGTCAGAAATAATGGTATCCAAATTCATGAAACTTAGTGTCAAAAAGTTCAGAATAATGATACGAACCCAACAGAACTTCCAAAATTGGATTTCGATAAGCCGAACACAAAATCGCCCGTCAAGTGGAGCCGCAGGGCCCACGATACGCGATTTTGTCAACGTTCTCAGAATTGAACCAAACTTGGGTCACAGGACCAGCGTATTGCTACGAGTCCGATGGCGCAAGTTTTATTTCGATCCGACGTATGTACACAAAGTTACAACGAGTTCCAGAACAGGCAGATACGGGGCGTTGTCGGCGGATACGCGTTGATTCCGGTGTGCACGCACATCCAAATCAACTTCTGCAAAATCCTGCACGTCCGTATTAACGGCGCGCACCCTTCGGTGAAGTCCGCACACGACCAAGTTGTCCCGTTTGGCGGGGCGCACTCAGTTCCGGGGAGAAACAGGATGTTATTTTCCTATTTTTGGACCGCAGTTCGCGATCACCACAGGACGCGACACACCGAGCGGGTTGCACGGGCATTGAGAGGGTCACACAGGGTTCGCGTCACAACAGATGAAACAAAAACCGGGGCAACAAGGAGAGAGAAAATGGTACCTGAACAGGGCTAAGCAGAAACCGAATTTCTCGTGTCCGCGAGGCGACACGACACAATGGGACACGACACAGTGCTAGGGTTTCGGTGGCTGGGGCGGCCGGAGCTGGCCGGTGGCGGCCAGGGCACGGCTCGGGGTGGCGTCGCCGGAGGCGGCGGGGTCGTCGTCGAGGGGGCTGGGCGTCGCCGGGGCTCGGGCGGCCTGAGGGCGGCCGCTGCTGCTGCTGCTGCTGGTGGAAGCCGCCGGAGGAGGCGGGCGGAGGCTGGCGAGGGCGAGGGCGGCGTCGGCGGCGAAGCTCGAGGAGGGTGGCGGAGGCAGGTCAGGGGGAGAGGTCGGTGGCGATGGGGGGGGTTTTATAGGGCAGCGGGGAGAGGAGGTCGTGGCGGGGGAGGCGGAGCCGAGGGGGTCGTGGGCCGGGCAACGCGGAGGGGCAGGCCGAAAGACGCGGGCGGGGCGGTTGCGTGGCCGAGCGGGGCCCGGGGCGGCCGGAAAACGCGGGGTGCGGGGGTTCGTGCGGTGAGGGGAAGCGGGTCGGGTCGGGTCGGGTAGGCAGGATCCGACCCGTTAGGGTCTAGGGGAGGTCCGGTTCGGTTGGACAGGGTTCAGCCCGGTTCAACCCGATTTGAGCCCGGTTCAACCCGGTTTGTTTTTGTTTTAATTAAAATAGGATTTTTAGGATTTTAAAAATGTTTTCGGGGTCCAATAAATTCCAGGAAAATTATCCTATGTCCAATATTTTATTTTACACCCAAAAATATTATTTTTATAATATTTTAATATTGTTTAAAAATATTTATTTTTATTTAATTCCAAAAATACCTTGATTTTAATTAGTAAAAATTATCGAAAATCCCAGAAAATTTTGAAAATCCATTTTAAAAATCCTGAAAAATTAGGGGGTTTACAGCAGTAGGTTGGGGGTGGTACTAGCAAGCGCGTTCAACTTTTGGAGGATATATTGAATTGGAGATGAGGTATCGAACGTTGAAGTCTGATTGTAACCCGAAGTATCATCTCTGGGAGAAAAAGTGGTGACCTGGGACTGCATATTTTCATCATGCACTTGATATGCATATTATGGTTTGCCCCAGTTGTCCTAACAATAGTCTTCCGCATGACCGAGCATTTCACAATAGTTACACTTCCATGGTTGATTATGGCCACCACTACCACCATCACCGCGGCCACCACCACTACCATTGTCTCTACCACCAGGGCCTCCTCCTCGACCAAAACTACGACCTCCATATCTACCGCCACGTCCCTACCACGTCCACCACTACGACCAACAACACTAAAAACTAGGACAGAAGAGTCAGTATTCGGCACCACAGAACTCTGTCCCAGAAAGGAACGATTGAGACGGGAGAAAGTATCTGCCACCATAGGTAACTACTCTCCAACAAGGATTTGAGCTTTATAAGATTCGAGCGCAGGATCCAAGCCGGTTAGGATAAGTAAAACATGAAACTCTTCTTTCTATCTCCAAGCTTCCTTCAAATCAGTAGTAACATGATGATATTGAAGCAGTTCCTCCCATAAAGCCTTCTTGGAAGCCAGATATTCATTCACAGGCTTCCCATTTTGCTTTGTATTAAACAATAATGCGTACAGCCATATATACGGGCAACGTTTCGCTTCTGCGAATATGATTCTTCTAGATATGCCCAAATTTGTTTGCTTGATTCACACCACTGAACATTAGCAGCGATATATGGTTCTATACTATGCCACAACCACGACATAACGTATGCATCTGCACTCATCCAATCTTCATACTCAACGAAAGTTTCAGGCGGGGGTTCTTCCGTCAAAACTTTAACTTATTCTTCGCCCTTAACACCAGTTTGATAGATTTGGACCAGGCAAGGTAGTTCGCTCCAATGAGTTTCACCGTTGTAATCGACTTTTCCAATTCATTATTATGAATAACAGTAAAAGGAGAACCATCTCCGCTACCACCACCACCACTATTAACCTCGCTAGAAGATTCGGTCCCCATCATACTTGCAGATGCAACAGAAAGACGAGGTTTTTGAAACCCTAGATCTCACAACGAACCTCAACCGACGACGAATAACCAATGGAGATCTGTAGAAATCCTAGATCTCATAAACGAACCACGAACGACACGAACAGCGAATCATGAAAAGTAGACGAAAAACAGCCAAAAAAAATAGTTCGACCGACCATGTCGTGGATGGGATGTACAGTACTTTCAAATATATGCTCTGATACCAAGTGAAGTTTGGAGATGGAGAAGAGAAGAAAAAAAGTAGGAGAAGAAAGAATATGATAAAGGAGATTGCAAGAGCTTTAAACCCTATGTTGCATATCATGTCTATTTATATTGATATGCAGTATACCCACAATTACTATTATACCCTCATATGATAAATAACAAAATAAAATAACTCTAATACATACAATATGACTAGAATATCTTGATCCTTTCTTCAATAATCTTGGCTTCTTCATATGTGTTCTCTTGACTCTTCATGGTTGTTCGTCTTCATTAGTGCTATATCTTTTGATCGAGGCTCTCGTATCTTCATGGATTTCCATCTTTGACGAATAAAGGTCTTCATGTCATTTCGTCACTAGGCTTACATGTTCATGGAAATCGTGTTTCAGATTACATGACTTGCTTTTTTAGAAAATAAAGTTAGGCATGCAAAGCAATATGCATAATAGCAAAATTATAAATATATCGTGAATACAAGTGTGAATACAAGTATGGAGATAAGAATTTTCTTAATCAAAGTATACAATTAGGGTCTGCTTGGTTTGAGGGTTAAGAGAGACTGGTGAAAAAAAAGTTAAGTGAGAAAAAATAAAAATCATATTTGGTTTGAGGGTGGGGGTTTAGGAGGGAGGGTTATAGAGGGTTTGTTTAACCGTATTTTGTCTATTTTTAACACTTAAAATTGGAGGGTTAACGAGGGGAAAGGGGGGGTTGCGAGTTGTTTAAAGTCATAAATACCTCTTATTTGTCCTATAAAATATTATAATTTTTTTCTCCATTTTTTTTTTGCTTTCAACATGCTGCTTCGTAGTTTCATCATTTGTGAAGATATTTTGACAAGTTCCAATTAAAAATTCAATCAAATTTAATTTTATGACATATGTAATAAAGATATTTTGGTAACTATTGTATTTTTACTAATACTTATCTTAAAAGTTATTAAACACACCCCACTTAACTCTTCCTCAAATCCAAGCAAGATTATATATATTTACTCTACTCCCCCTTACTTAACTTCTCTTCATTTAATCTCACTTAACTCTGCTTATTTTTTTCCCATTAATCCAAGCAGACCCTTTGTCACGTCCCAGTCCTAAAATATCGAGGGACTAGCCACGTGACAATGGCCAGCAGCACACTCCAATGGACAAAACCAATTTAATGGACCCGTTAGAGTGTACTTAAGCTGTAAACAATCTAATGGTCTACGATACAAGTCATAGTCTAATTCTAATCTTATCCACAGAAGATAATCACAGTTCAAATATCAGAATAATCAAGATGAAATATAAACCAACAAGTCTCAATAAAATATCTCGGGGCCAACCCGATAATGAGTTTAATACAGAAATTTATGAGACATGAAATAGAGTATCAAGAACAGAAATGACTGAGTATATAAAGAAAATACTCAGGAAAAATCCTCTAGCATCACCTCGGCCTCTGGTACTGGTACTGCTCCAATGTCTGCTCATGTCCCATATACCTCGGGGTAGATCTCCTCTGCTATACCTGGGGACATAATCCGGATCCAGGTCCTCAGGGGACATAGCAAGGTACAAGAATAACTCAAGCCAAATAAATGCAGTATATAAAATATCTCAATAGGGCAAACTATCTAACCAACTATGTGATATGCAAATGAGAGCATCACTAGAACTCAGGCTGAGACCACTACAAGCTCTGTGTCGGGGAGCCGGTAGCAGTGATATCATGTAGTGGGCCTAGCTCTGATGTAAAGGCTACGACACCGTAATAATAAATATATATATATATAATCAGCCTGTAGCCTGTGTGTCTCTCCCCACCCAATGTAATCACACGTCTCATGTCCATGACATCTCATGTCCATAACACGCAAGATCATGACCTCTAACTAATGCAACGAGTAATAATGCTATGCATATGTAATATCTATGTCACGAATCATGTAACCTATACAGAATCACCATGAATAACTCAGGAAAGATTCTGTCTCATGAATAGTGTCAGGTGTCCTATGGTATGACGTACTTGATAAAGTAAGCACGAAAATATATAGGATCGTGATATCAACTCTCTATGTGACGTTACACGACTCCGCGTACGGCGTCGACACCCGAATAATATTCGGACGCTAAGCAATGTCACACGGTCCTAAGTTGAGCAGATACATCACAAAAAAAATCAAGAAAATAATATAAAGCAAGTACAACAAGTTTGGCAAGGTACACTTGTCTAGGGTTTGAATTCCTTCAATTGCTCCGGTAACAGTGAGATCTTCAGGTACTCCTCCGGATGCTGAAATAAGCATTACCATCACTCTCAGAAGATATAAAATAGCTAGGATTGCTTATCCATAAGTCTAATTTGGACACAGGGGCAAAATTGACAGTTTCTGGTCAAAGCGGGGTCCACATGTGGCCCACTTCGCACCAAAAAATATGTCAGAGACAAAGTTCTCCAAATTTGCCAAACTTAGTGTTTACGAGTCCAGAACGATAATATGAACCCAATGGAATATCCAGAACTGGATTCCGATGAGCCGATCACAAAATTGCACGTTGAGTGGAATCGTGGGCCCACGATACGGGATTTCGTCAACGTTCTCAGAATCGAACCAAACTTGGGTCACAGGACCAGCGTAATGCTACGAATCCGTTGGCGTAAGTTTCGTTGTGAAACGACAAGCACACACGAAATTACAACGAGTTTATGAATAGGTCCGATACGGGACAATTTCGACGGATACGCATTGATTTCGGTGTGCACGCACATCCAAATCAACTTTCGCAAAATCTCACACGTTTACATTGACAATACACTCCTTTTGGTGCAATTCATACACGACAAAGTCGCCTCGTTTAGCGGAACGCACCCAGTTTCGAGAGAATTCGGATTTTAAAAACCAAAATTTTAGTCAACTTCACCCGCAAATAAAACACAAATTACTGCACAATAAAATAAACTAATTACAGGGTTACAAACTTGGTTATATTGTCTAATTTACTGTTCAAGTTAATTTTAGAATTATTAAACATGTTGGACATAAAACGGCCGTGAACTTGTGAGTTCGGGACAGTTTTCGAAGTCCAAAATTGGGATATTTTTCCTGTTTTTGCGTCGCGGTTTGCAACTGACACAGGATACGATACCCCAATCTAATTGTACGGGGTTCGAGAGGGTTACACAGCGAACATGTCGCAACAGACCGATCAAAAATGAACACAGCGATGAGGATGAAAAGCTCACCGGAACAGGAGGTCGGAATCGACTGTACTGCGCGTATACGGGGCTGCGCGGCGGTGCTCGGCCGGTCGGCGGCGGCTGCGGCGGCTGTTGTGGCTACTGTCGTCGTGGTCACCGGCGGAGTCGGGGTGGCCGTGGGGAGCTCGGGGTCGGGCGGCGGTGTAGTGCCCCGCTCGGCACTATGTACAAGTGATATCGTCTTGCTTGCTCGAACGGAAGTCTTTTCGGAAAGTTCCCGACCGATTAATCAATGTAAGTGGGCAGAACTGCATTCTCTGATTCTTGCACGACTTAATAATGAATCTGAGTTTTTGAATGCTTGTTTGCTTAAGAAGAATGTTTTCATAAGAGGATGATAGAACCGACTCAGTATGCTAATAAGAGAACTCACATAGCTTGTCATCGAAACGAATCTGCTGCCTAACTAAGAGAATATGAATGCTTGTCAGAATAAGATAGAACCATTGCTATGCTAAAGAGAATAAGAAATATTGCATGCTTAGAAACACCGACACAGCTATCGAACGAACATTTGCTATGCTAAGAAAGTTAAGTAAATGAATGCCTCGAATATGTCCCTTTGAATATGCTAAGAAAGAGATAGTTATTGCATGTTCACTATGAAATCAATCGTGCTTGCCTTAATATGTTTCGCTTGTCTGTTTGCTATATCAAACTGCTATAAGTGAAATATGTGAATGCAGTGACTAATAGTACGTCCTGAGGATACGGCTCGCAAGGGTCTAGTGGGGTGTGCTATTAGTAATGTGACAAGATGTGCTTCGTTTCGATAAGATGTGTTTCGCTAAGACCGCATATGTTTTGCTTGATCATTGTTTTGCTTGCACTATGTGTTTATGTCATTGCATTGGTCTCGGACAACTTGTGCACAAGGTCTTGTCTCTCGAACGATTCCTAGGGCACTGGGAATCGCTCGGTCCGGAAGAGATTTTTGGATCGTCCTGAGGTATACGGCTCGAAAGGGGGTCTAGTGGGGCGATATGTCTATTAGTGTGGTGCAGAACCCATGATGTCACAGCTGCTAGTACTCGGGTGTGTTGGTAGAGCTAGACCTCGTGTGACAGCTGCCGACACCCGTGCGTGCTAGTGAAGAGCTGAACCTTGGGCAACTGCTGCTAATCATGGGGCGACCCATGGACCGTCATATAGATAGGGCGCATGCTAGGTTCACATTCTTGCATACCTATTGATTGATGACACCAGAGATTAATACGTAAGTTATGAATATGCAAATTATGACTAACTTGTGTGTCTGCTGCAGGGATAACCGTTCGGCTATGGGGTAAGAAATATGAGTTTATATATAAGCCTGCTTGTTCATTTTGTCTGCATCATAGAGATTATCTGTTAGTGCTTCATGCATTACATCGGTCAGACAATGACTATTAGTGCGGGAGAGCTGAACCTCGGTCTCAGCTGCTAATAGTATCAGAATGTGAGTCATTGGCTAGCTGGATTACCGCTACCGATCCTGAGTTTCTCGGGGACCGAATTCATATAAGTTAGTCCTTCTGTGTGCTTAAGAGTATGATATGTTGCCTTAATTCGATATGTTCAGTCTGCTATAAGAACTTTGCCCCAAAGAGTTAGATTATGTACACAATACATGCTGCACACTGCACGATAGAGCACTGTCCCAATTCGTATGCTTATAAGTTTGATTATGCAAAACTGTTTCAAAGTTATGTTTTCAAAGATGTAATCTGACTATAGTTCTGAACTGCATGAAATGAACCTAAGTAAAACTAGCAAGATCACTAGTAATGCAATGTTTTGCCACATGATTACTTAGTGTGGGTTTCAGGGGGTGTAGCTTCTGTTCAGTTGTTTTATCTCACCAGTACTTGCATAAAGTGCTGACCCACCAACAGTTTACTTGTTCTCAGGTGCTTGATCGTCCGAGGAAGCGATAGCCGTGCCTCATCCCAAGGAACCGAAAATCTGGAGTCGATGCCTTGAGACGTATCGAGATGGAGCTGCTTTGTATAGAGGAACATAATGTATGGAACGATGTTATTGTAATCGAGAGAAGAGTGCTTGAGCGATCTGTAACCTCGGCCTTGCGCCGCTTGTAACACTTCTGATTATCAATAAAAGAGCCTGTTTTCATATGCCACTGTGTTCCTTACTTTTCTGCAATATGTGTGCCGCTGCTTCAGTACTGAATAGCTTACTTGCCTTTGTATCAAAGCTTTGGCCTTGTGCAAGCGCATCTTAGGCTTGCACGGCATCACGTCCCGATAAGAACGATTGTCCCGCGGGAGAGCTGTAACGTGGTGATTCACGTTCAGCGGGGACTATCGGGCTTGCGGGAGACTTGGGGCGTGACATAATGGTATCAGAGCGACTCGATTCTTTGCCTATTCTGTTGCCTCCGACTCTGAGTTGTGTTGTGCTGCAATGAATGTTCCATACAATAAGTCCATAGATATTCTCAAAGATGCGCACAAAAGTTTTCTGGATTTGTTTTCATTGCTTGAGATATGATATGTGATTTCTGGATTTGCTGAGTTTTGATTAAGGAAGGTGAGGGATGAGGACTATCGCTGCTCTATGTTTTCGTATGAGTTTCTCCTTGAGTTTCGAGGACGAAACTCTTTGTTGGTGGGTAAGTATGTAGTGCCCCGCTCGGCACTATGTACAAGTGATATCGCCTTGCTTGCTCGAACGGAAGTCTTCTCGGAGAGTTCTCGACCGATTAATCAATGTGAGTGGGCAGAACTGCATTCTCTGATTCTTGCACGACTTAATAATGAATCTGAGTTTTTGAATGCTTGTTTTCTTAAGAAGAATGTTTTCATAAGAGGATGATAGAACCGACTCAGTATGCTAATAAGAGAACTCACATAGCTTGTCATCGAAACGAATCTGCTGCCTAACTAAGAGAATATGAATGCTTGTCAGAATAAGATAGAACCATTGCTATGCTAAAGAGAATAAGAAATGTTGCATGCTTAGAAACACCGACACAGCTATCGAACGAACATTTGCTATGCTAAGAAAGTTAAGTAAATGAATACCTCGAATATGTCCCTTTGAATATGCTAAGAAAGAGATAGTTATTGCATGTTCACTATGAAATCAATCGTGCTTGCCTTAATATGTTTCGCTTGTCTGTTTGCTATATCGAACTGCTATAAGTGAAATATGTGAATACAGTGACTAATAGTACGCCCTGAGGATACGGCTCGCAAGGGTCTAGTGGGGTGTGCTATTAGTAATGTGACAAGATGTGCTTCGTTCGATAAGATGTGTTTCGCTAAGACCGCATATGTTTTGCTTGATCATTGTTTTGCTTGCACTATGTGTTTATGTCATTGCATTGGTCTCGGACAACTTGTGCACAAGGTCTTGTCTCTCGAACGATTCCTAGGGCACTGGGAATCGCTCGGTCCGGAAGAGATTTTTGGATCGCCCTGAGGTATACGGCTCGAAAGGGGGTCTAGTGGGGCGATATGTCTATTAGTGTGGTGCAGAACCCATGATGTCACAGCTGCTAGTACTCGGGTGTGTTAGTAGAGCTGGACCTCGTGTGACAGCTGCCGACACCCGTGCGTGCTAGTGAAGAGCTGAACCTTGGGCAACTGCTGCTAATCATGGGGCGACCCATGGACCGTCATATAGATAGGGCGCATGTTAGGTTCACCTTCTTGCATACCTATTGATTGATGACACCAGAGATTAATACGTAAGTTATGAATATGCAAATTATGACTAACTTGTGTGTCTGCTGCAGGGATAACCGTTCGGCTATGGGGTAAGAAATATGAGTTTATACATAAGCCTGCTTGTTCATTTTGTCTGCATCATAAAGATTATCTGTTAGTGCTTCATGCATTGCATCGGTCAGACAATGACTATTAGTGCGGGAGAGCTGAACCTCGGTCTCAGCTGCTAATAGTATCAGAATGTGAGTCATTGGCTAGCTGGATTACCGCTACCGATCCTGAGTTTCTCGGGGACCGAATTCATATAAGTTAGTCCTTCTGTGTGCTTAAGAGTATGATATGTTGCCTTAATTCGATATGTTCAGTCTGCTATAAGAACTTTGCCCCCAAAGAGTTAGATTATGTGCACAATACATGCTGCGCACTGCACGATAGAGCACTGTCCCAATTCGTATGCTTATAAGTTTGATTATGCAAAACTATTTCAAAGTTATGTTTTCAAAGATGTAATCTGACTATAGTTCTGAACTGCATGAAATGAACCTAAGTAAAACTAGCAAGATCACTAGTAATGCAATATTTTGCCACATGATTACTTAGTGTGGGTTTCAGGGGGTGTAGCTTCTGTTCAGTTGTTTTATCTCACCAGTACTTGCATAAAGTGCTGACCCACCAACAGTTTGCTTGTTCTCAGGTGCTTGATCGTCCGAGGAAGCGATAGCCGTGCCTCATCCCAAGGAACCGGAAATCTGGAGTCGATGCCTTGAGACGTATCGAGATGGAGCTGCTTTGTATAGAGGGACATAATGTATGGAACGGTGTTATTGTAATCGAGAGAAGAGTGCTTGAGCGATCTGTAACCTCGGCCTTGCGCCGCTTGTAACACTTCTGATTATCAATAAAAGAGCCTGTTTTCATATGTCATTGTGTTACTTACTTTTCTGCAATATGTGTGCCGCTGCTTCAGTACTGAATAGCTTACTTGTCTTTGTATCAAAGCTTTGGCCTTGTGCAAGCGCATCTTAGGCTTGCACGGCATCACGTCCCGATAAGAACGATTGTCCCGCGGGAGAGCTGTAACGTGGTGATTCACGTTCAGCGGGGACTATCGGGCTTGCGGGAGATTTGGGGCGTGACAGGCCGGTCGCCGGTTGGGGAGACGAGCGGTGGTGGATGATGGTTGTGATGGCGGTGGCGGTGGGGGTTTAAATAGGAAGCTTCGGCAGTTACAGGGAGGGGGAGCGGAGGGGTCGGCGTCGGTCGAAGTCGCCGGCGGTTAGGGAGTCGACGGGTCAGGGAGGCGGAGAGGCGACGGGTGAAACGGCCGGCGGCGGGGGAAGGAAACGGTCGAGGGTTAATTTCCTACATTTACTGTAGATAATGGGTTAATGGGTCGGGTCGGATTAGCGGGTACGGGTTCAAATCTGACCCACTACGGTTTGGGTTTGGGTTGGTTTATTCTAGGCTTGGTTTATTTAGACTTGGTTCGGTTCGATTCAGGTTGGTTTAATCTGGTTTATTTAGAAATGATATTTTTAGCTGTTTAAAAATAGTTTTTTTAGCCCAATAAATTTCAGAAAAATTACATTATATCTTATTATTTATTTTACACTCAAAAATATAATTTTTATAATATTTTAATATTTAATTTAATTCACAAAAAAATATTTATCCCTGAAGAACATTAATTTTAAATAATTAAAATTACAAAAAAATTCTAAAAATTTATATTTTAATTTTTTAAAATCTGGGTGTTTACACCCTTAGTGATATATTATAACAAAACACTTAATTGATTAACCATAACCAAAACACTCAATTAATCATTGAGCTAACAGAGCTTATCCCGGCTAAGTTTGTTCTATCCACTGGAATTCCTTTTTGTGTTATATATACATTGTTCTCTCTAAATGAATGCGCAGATATTTGAACCATATTCCCTCAATACTCTTCACTACTTTTTGGGCTTATAATAAATTATCCATATTTTCTATAGCACCTCAATAGGTGATATATAACAATTGAGAAATGGTAAATTAATCCCCTTCTTTTTTTTTGACACTCCCTTATCCTTCTGGCAGAGGAGATTTTGTTGAATCAAAGAGCAAGGGTTGATTACATTACCTACAAGTAGAGGAAATATTGAATGACACATGATTCAGATGAAGTTCATGAATAAATGAACAATCACATGTTAAGAACTATGGACTGAGCTGACCACAGTTGTTGTCAACTGAACCTGGTCTTTGAATTGTACCATGGACTGAGCTCTTAGTTACCTTCATTTGTTCAATATCTCGGAATAGCTTCCTTCTCCTTGTTAGAAGAATAATGATATGTATTTTAAGTTGACATTATTTGAATCAAGTTCATTCTAGCTAGGCATCATATATTGCTATTGGTTAGTAGGTAGATCAAACTGAAGAATAATACAACAGTGAAATGAAGGGGAAAAAATGTATTTCTAAGATTAGAATCATATAAAAAAAAAAATCTATGATTAGAATCATATGATATTGATATGCCATTGCTTTGATAGTATTCAATGCTCATGTACCTTATTTCACCATTGGTAACTCAACTCTTTCTGTGGACTCCTTTCTTTCTCTCTTCTCTTCTGTAGGGGCCTTTGTGAATTGTAGTAGCTACCAAAGATTACAAGAGAGTCAAAAGACAAACAGATATTCATAGTTTCAACAAATAGAAATTAGATTAAGATTCCATATTGACAGCTGCAGTGATACAGTAGTAGAACTATCATGCAAAGTATCTTTATACTTTAAATTATACCTACTATATTGCATTAATAAATAATAGGAAGTTTATGTAATCAGTGATGCCAGTAGTAGAACTATCATTGATTTTCTAAACATCTCTCGTGATCTTATCAATTAGGTCCCATTTCATTAGTAAGCATGATCCATTTCCTGATCTGAGTCTGTCAATCCATTAGAGAGTCAACTCACTGTTCTTACAGATAGCCCAAGCTTCTTCCTGGCTGGTTACTAGCTCATACCAACCAAGTTCAGTAAGAACAAGATTACATTAAGCAGATTGAGAGATCCTTGTTGGGGGCTGTTTGGTTCGCGAATTTGGAACGAGGAAGTGAGAAATCCTCATTTCCACTTCACATGTTTGGTCGGAAGGTCACTTTTTCCCTACTTTAATAAAAAAAAAATTTACTATTTATCTCACTTCAACAAAAGGTTTTACTTTACAACTCACTTCAACAACCATTCAAATATCAAACTTTAGAATTTTCTACTTGTAAGCTTCACTTCTTCAAAACATCCTAACAAAAAAAAATTCACTTACGCTCCACTTCTTTTAATTTTCGAATTTTCTATTTCACTGCACTTCGGGCTAACCAAACAGCCCCTTGGTCCAAGTTCCTTAGAACCATAGTACTTCTTTTGACTTATAAGCTCTGAAGTCTGAATCATTGTAGAACGGAACAAATTTGTGCCTTGCCATCTTATGTGACTGGAGAAGGGATGATTGTACACTTGCACAGCATTTGCACATTCTCAAGAGCACATATGTTCATCACAAAGTTATCAAACTCAACTTTGATTCTCTTAGCCACCGCCTTCAATTTGGTTCAAGGATATTAATGAGAAATTTAAATGAGAACAGTAAAACATACTAACCCAACAAGCACAGGCAAGGCAACCACATATTACTACCAATGTAGCATACAATGCAAGATCAAGTCCAAAAGCTTATACCCTAATCTCCTACATACCCAGAAGGGAAACACAGACATTGGATATTAGAGAAGAATATATATATATAATAATAATAATAAAAACCAAGTTTAACCCCTGCACATTTTTCCCCATTACACCACTATCCCCCTCTCCCAAATTCCCCCATTTTTTACCCATCCACCCATGCTTTATTCATTCACATTCATAGGAATATACACACCATGTATACCCCCCCCCCCCCAACCCACAAACCAAATCCCTTTTATCTCCTTCCAGTATACAATACCCCCACCACCATCCCAAAATTAGAAGAAAAATGCAAAGGTACTAACAAAAGACACTGAAGAATTCCTTCTCTAGTGCTGTTCTTCAAAGCTTATAAGCTGAAGTTACCTAGGCTCTGGGGGAGCCTGGAAAGACTTTGTTGGCCGGATTGGTGGAGTGTGTCGCCGAGCAGATGGACACAATATTTGAGACCGGTTCACCATGTCGACCATGGATGGTGTCTGGTAAGAATGAACCAGGCTGGCACTGTTGGTTGAGTTGCCACGAGCCGTCGCCCTCTGCCATGAATGAGAGCTCAAACCTGAGAGCACGTAAGCCCTTCCCGAAGCTTCGTACCTCTGCCTGCTTGCCATCCTCTCCTGCATTTCTTTCAGTTCCGCATCCAACTCCAGGCAAAGTTGGTCTCCAGATTGTCCTGCCAATGACTCTGACAGTATCCTACGACGAGCCTCCAATATCGAAACTGCCTCAGACAGCAAGCCCTGCTCAGCAACAGTCCTTGCCTCAGCCATGGCCTCTGCTGCTCGCATTCGGTTCCTCTCCCGGTCCACCTCAATCGACATTGTTCTTGATGCAATACATTCCGGCCTTTGTATTCTGACCTCTTCACCTTCCAAATTGACCACCTCATTTGACACGGGGTCTCTATAAGCACAAGCCACCTTTAGCAACACTATCTCCTCAAGGGAAACAATTGGAACATTTACAGACACCAGGAAATCTCTTTCTTCATCTGCATACAGGTTCCCCACATCTATAGATCCTTTTCGTCCATCATCTGCTACCTGGCTGCCGTAGCTACCTGATTTGATCGGAGCAATGTGGACTCCGGAGTGCACACACTCCACAGTAACTCGCAACTCTTGCACCACTACACTGAGAAGTCCACCAATGCATTGAGCAAATGCTTCCTGAATAACACCCTCGGCCTCAATAAAGGAGAAGGTCCCACCAGAGGTTTCTGAAATTGAGTGCATAGAAGCCGAGTCATGGTCAACACCAAAACCAAATGCGTGGACTGGTATCTGGTGAGTGCTGCCGCTACCATCTTGTGTGGAGGCTGGGACAAGGGACCGGTAGTCTGGTTGCGTCCCTGGTGCTACACTTCCAAAGGAAGAGACAGTGTATGTGTCCTGTCCATCAGAGAGAAGTATGATGCTGCAGACAGGGTTCTTCTCCTTTCGTTCTTCAAGTACCTTGGCGCCCTTCCTCAGGCCCTCAGCAATGTTGGTCCCGCCACTAGACACCAGGGAGTTGACAGCTTGCAGTGCCTGCTGATGGCCAGACTCAGACATCCGACGGAGGTGGAACAACCGGCGTGCAGTTGATGAGAAGGCAATTACTGACAGCCTATCAGATGGTCCAAGGTTTTGAATCACAAATCCCATGGCTCGCTTCAGAAGAGCAAGCTTGGTACCTGCCATGCTGCCACTGATATCAAGAACCGTGACCAGATCGACAGGCGCACGAGAAGTTTGTGAGACTGACAAATTGTTAGATTGGAAACCTCTACCAGGAATAGTTCTAGTGCCGGCATGTGGGGCCTTCAGATGGACAAGAACAGCAAAGTTGTCTTCAGAAGCCGATTTCGGAATGGCTGAGAATTCTGGATACAACTTGATATCTAATGTTTTGACGGAACCTTGTTGTGTATCTCTAGCTGCATCAGACTTTAAATCTAAAGGCTCATCGTCATCAAAAGCATTTGGCTCTGAAGAGTGGAAGAGAGGGGTGAGATACTGTTGCCGATTAGAAGAGTTCGCTCGAGGTAACCGACGCAAGAGATTGAAATAACTATCATCATGGGTCCACCTGAGAGGGTTCGTCCGCGTTATTCCATGATGAGGCTCTGCGGAGTGTGAAGAGATCTGGAAAGGAATCTCCTTCCATTTAGCCCTGCATACTGGGCAAACCTGATTCCCATGCTTTACGTTAGATGCTATGCAGTGGAAGTGGAAGGTGTGGGAGCACTCTGCAGTGAAGATGGCATGACCTTGGCCTGCTTTCATGATGCCTAAACAAATAGCACATGTTCTCTGAAAGCAAAAGAAAATGGCAAAGGGAAAATTTCAGTAATATCTCAAGTTATTAGAAGGTAAAAGTACATCAGACTCTAAAAGTAGAAGCATATAATAAAATTCAACTCGGCTTAGTTTTATGAGCCCATGCCCAATCATTACGCAACATAAAAAGGTCACCCAGGCACGCACAGAATTTTCTAGGGACGTTCATTCGTGTATAGCTTATGGACACAAATTCAAGGGAAGAATATGATATGAATGATTGCAGATGAATGAAGAAGAATTAGTTTTGTTTTTTCAATTACAGCAATAGTTATAACAAATAAAAGAGATACTGCCTCTTAATTTAAGAATAATCTCCACAACTACTTGAAGAACTAAGGTATCATAGAGATGATTTTAGACAATGGTTTCAACATTGAAGGGGTCAAAGTTCTCAAAACTTCAAGGGACATGTCACTAAAAAAAATCAATAATATCCACATTTCGCAAAGGAGACATGCCAAAAATGCAAAAGTAATAAACACTGGAGTCTGGATAAATGATATTGACGAAGGAAAGGATAATCAACATTAGAAAACACTGATAGGTATCTAATAAGATATAAGAACAAAATAATCAGGATATGTTCATTTTCGTACATGGAAGTTTATATCAATATTAATGGCAAAACCGAGAATATATTTTTTGGATGTCCAAAGACTATTAACAATAGAGCACGGTGGACAGAATAATGGCCATGTATACAAGGTTTACCTTTATGGAATGCAATGTGTACGAAATTCTACAGATTTATTATGCATGTTGACCTATCGCCTAGAAGATGTTATTAGTTCTTATACAATGTTCCAAAGCCATATTCAAATCCTTGTATGTTGATATGTTTATTGTTTCAAAGTGATGTCTATGAGTATACCAAGATGTTATAATTTTTCATAATACGTCAAGAAGTTGTTATTTTAGCCCACAAAGGTATTATTCACAAGGAGGGGAACACAAGGTGCTCAAAGCACTGTGTTATTTATATCCCTTGCACAAGATATGACATCTTTGGAGAAGTTGGAATGAGCCGTTGGTTAGGTACACTACACGACTATGACAAATATCACATCTCGATGATGGACTAGTGGATAGAGTTTCGTAGGAAACTTTTCTAGCCTCTCAAAACTGGAATGTAGGGTTGCAAATTTTCCCTAGTATAGTAGAGTATTAAATAATATATTCTATGTGTATATTGTTACTTGTTAGTAAAGCCAAGCAACCAATTTCATTAATCATTATAAGAAGTCGCATTTGTATAATACCAGCGAGAGGCCGTAATTGAAACCTCCTACAAACTCTGCCCACTAGTCCATCCTCTAGGCGTGATAATTGTCACAACAGATTGCTCAATCAGCTGACCTATTCCCTTCTCTCCAAAACTGAGATATCTTTTGTAGGAAGAACAACACAATGCCGCTAATAATCAACATACCCTCCCCAAGGGTCACTGAAGTTTCACATAAATCACAAACCACCTTCTTCTATATAGCACAAGATTAATACCCCAAGGAACGATAATAACATCATCGGAACACATTATAAGAAATAATACTATTAATGGTATAATGATCAGCTCCAAATGGGAGGACATGGAGCACTACCTCCGATCTTCGATGCATTTCCATTTATAGTATTAAGGTTTATGCATCGTCCGGCATTCAACAATTATCTAGACAAGCAATACTATTCAAAGTATTCCCAGTGTGGTTTGGTTCCTATACAAATGAAATTTCTCATCTTTTAACAATGAAAACTTGTTCTTCACACCATATTTCAAGAATGGTCAACATGCCTCCATTTCAAAAGAAAACCCAAAGCAGCAACAGTAATGTTGCTGACCAAAGAAGGAGACTTTCCCTTTTCATTAGTGATGTGGTAATCTCACGTTACCCACCCACCCACCCAACATCCCCCATTTTTAGTATACCTCATGTAGTAGTAGTAGTAGTAGTAGTAGTAGTAGCCCATGTTATGCCCACAAGCGAAAAAGGAAGAAAAAGGAGGGGCCTCCATGAATAATTAAATACAATAAAGAATCAACAAACATCGATCAAAGCCCATGATGTGAAGTAACGACTGGAGCAGAAAAAGAAAGGGAGGAAAATTTACATAAAACCCCTTATATTCTGATATTTGCCAAAACCACAGGTTTCTCTCCCTAAATTGCATAAAGATTGAAAGTTTGGTGCTAGATTCCCTAATTTAGCCCATAAAATTCGTAAATTTGATAGCTTTACTCAAAAATCTCATCTAAAATTACAATAAGAAATCAATAATATACCAAAATACCACAAGTCGTCATTTTTATAAAGAAAAACCTTCACCATTCGAGAAAACCCCAAATTTCTAGCCAAAAATAGTAAGAAAATCCCTCCTAAAACCGCCACATTTCCATCATAAAACAATACTAGCATAATGCCTCCCACAAATTTCAACAAAACCCCTCCAAAAATAATTAAATTGCAGAATAAAGATCGGACCTTTGAAGAGCGGCTCCCGGACTTCGACAGCCTCAGCATGGGCGAGGTCGGGATCGGGGTCGTCGGCATCAGCGCCCGGTCGTCCGACTCACCCGTCGCCGCGTCGGAGAACCTCCCGGTAACCTCACCGCCGCTGACGTCATCATCGTCATCATCCTCCAAGGTCTTCGGCACGTACACGCAGAGGTTGAGTCCCAGCGCCTCCTTCGCCCGCCGCCACGCACCGCCGCCCATGCTCCTAACGGGTTATCGGGGGTCCAATAAGAAGTTCGGATCTTTAAAACCCTAAAAATTCAGAGGAAGCCGCCATTAAAAAAGAGCTTTTTTAGAGAGAGAGAGAGTCTCTCTTTTGACTTTGAGCATTGAATTTATAAACGTCTGACTTCCCATAATACCCCCACTTGTTGTAGTTAATATCAGGTGATGGTCAATAGAGGGTAATTAGTGACTTTGTTGGGTTTTGCTACTACTTCATGGGTCATTGCCATTTGGCACTTTGTTTAGACAAAGTTTGACCATGAGTTACAAATAGTTACTTTATTTATTAAGCTTGAAAAGTTGTGTCTAGACAAAAAAACTTGATATTAGTAAATAATCTTTCTTTTATTTGTGTTGCATTAGATATTAGGCTTAATATTGTAAAATTTATGTTTCCCAAGGATGAAAAAAAAAAAGTTGTGAGAGGGAGAGATTGCCAATGGTCAACATAATTTTGGATTTAGTAACATCATATAAAATGTGATAAATGTTAATTTTGCATGTTGTGTACAATACATTTACCATGTATAAACATGCACTCAATTAAGGGTATGTACACAGTATGTATATACACATACAACTTCAAGAATCATATATATATATATATATATATATATATATATATACATATCAGACACGGAAGCTGATTGGTTGAGGGTTGAATTCTGTAGAACCACTAGCCTGTACTTGGATCTCTGATAAACCTGTAAATGAAAAATGGAGACAGAAACTGATTCAGGAATGACCGAAAATGGTATAGAAGTTATCAAATATGATGTAAAAGGAATACAATGGACTCCTGAAGGAAAAAAATGGGTAGACTCAAAGAATGTAACATCTGCCCTGACATAATACTTGCGTGATTGTGGACTGTAACAACGATAACATTTTTTAGTACGAGGATAACCAAAAAAGACACTTCAGATATCTAGGAGCTAACTTATCTCGATTAGGTTCCAAGTTATGAACAAAAACGACACACCAAACTTATCTCGATTAGGTTCCAAGTTATGATCAAAAAATGAGCGACATATGTATGTAAAATAGAAAATAGAACTTTATTATTTAATGCATATGATGGCATTCGATTAATTAGATAACATGCAGTAAGAATGGCAGCTGTCCAATACTGTTTAGGGACATGCATATTGAACATGAGAGTTCGAACCACATCTAAAATGTGTCGTTATTTGCGTTCGGCTATACCATTTTGTTGAGAGGTGTGGACACAACTGGTTTGATGAATTATACCATGATCAACACAGAAACTGTTCACGGAAGATTGAGTATACTCCAAAGCATTATCAGAACGCATAATTTTGATGTGTTTATCAAACTGAAGACTTCATTGTAAAAGGCAGATAACACATTTGGAAACTCAGATCTTTCTTTCATTAAATAACACCAAGTGATTCTGGAATAATCATTAATAAAAATAACAAAATACTGAAATCATTTTGGAATTTTGACTCTAGACGAACCCCAAATATCAGAATGAACAAGATCAAAAGACTCTAACTGACGACTCTCACTACGACGAGAAAAGGAACTACGATGATGCTTGCCTAACTGAGAAGCCTTACATTCAAGACTAGAAACATGACTCAAACTTGGAACAACTTGACGCAATTTAGCCAAAGACGGATGTTCCAAACGATAATTCCACTACAACAGAGAAGTAGAAACAGAAGTAAAAGCATTTCCAGGTAGATCCAAGTAATACAGTCCATCTTTTTCATGCTCCGAACCAGTCATCTTCTTCGTCCTGAGGTCCTGAAAAATAAACGAATTGGAAGAAAATGTCACAGAACATTAAAGAGATTTGGTTAACTAGCTCACAGATAACAAATTAAATAGAAAATTAGGCGCATACAATGAATCAAATAATGACGGTGATTGAGTAGGGTGAATGACACAGTTAATTATTTTAAAATAATTAATGAAATATTTATAAATGATTTAGATGGCTCAATTTTTAGCTATTTTTAAGCCACCTTATATATATATTAGAGATATTCACGTATGATGCACATAAAACAATTTTTTATATATATAATTAAATTATTAGATAAACATTAAAATTATATTAAAATAGTTTAAATATAATTTTAATTAGAAAATTGTTATAGATATGTTTTTATAATTTTGGATATATATATATATATATATATATATATATATATATATATATATATATATATATATATATATATATTCAAATAATATCATTTAGTTGGTTTAAATATATTAAAATAGTCTAAATTATATAGAAATTTAAATTAGATAGAATTTGTACATGAGGGTAAATGATATACTTACATGACATTTAAAAGAATTTAATTTTTTTTTAATAAGTTAAGGATTTACAAACGGCTCGGATAGCTCACTTTTGAACCGTTTTCAAGCCGATATGATGTAAGTGCGGTGCAGGTGCGGACCTTCGGACAAGAAGTCTGTAACATAATTACCTCTTATATATATATATATATATATATATATATATATATATATATATATATATATATATATATATATATATATATATATATGTGTGTGTGTGTGTGTGTGTGTGTGTGTGTGTGTTGGGGGGGGGGGGGGGTAAACGGGATATAAGTCATAGACTCATATTCCTACATCATAAGCCATGCACATGTTGACCAATTGAAAATGACTCATACATTAATTTTATGTGCACTAGTACACTCCATTTATATTGGTCCACATGGACATTGGCTCATGTAGAAATATGAGCATTTGACTCATATTCCGTTTACCATATATATATATATATATATATATATATATATATATATATATATATATATATATATATATATATATATATAAGGATCTCTAGCTCAAGTGGTTAGAGTGAGATACATCCCCCAAAAGGTTGCAGGTTCTGTCACGTCCCGCTCTCAGAATACTGGATAAATACGAGAACCGACATGGCCAACCGCATATTACAAAATACCGAAGTAAGCCGCAATGTGTTAAGGTTGTCTAGAAGACGGATGGGTGAACTCTAGCATGCTATGATGTCAGTCCTAAGGCCAACAAATCCTATAATCTCAATCCAACAACGCAAGTACAAGAGTATATCATACATGAAAGTAAAGAGGCGTCACAAATTACATGTCACATATGATCATGAAGCTAATGAATACAAAATGCTACACTAGCAGAGTTTAAATATACATGATCAAATATACCAGCCAAGGTCTAATATATACATCATGTTGACCCTCAAAAATATAAGGAGCTAATTCTGCTTCTTGCTAAACACCATAAAATAAAGTAATCAAGACGAGGGGTGAAAGAAGAAAACCCACTTGCGAGCTTCGGCCGCAGTCCTACGAGTGCGAGCCATCTTGCTGGAAGTACAGTGAATCCTGGGTCTCCTCGGGATAATCTGGAAGTGGGGTCAGAACACCAAGCAACAAGTACTACAAAGTAGCTCCAGGTGATAGACCAAATACATCACAACATAAGCAAAAGAGACATGTAAGAAATAAATGCTAACCGAGACTTGTACGGTACCAATGTACTTGTCTCAAAATAATACTGGAAGAACTGATAATAAGTTCAGAAATAAAAGTAAGGCGACGAGCGGCAAGAGAGCATAAGAACTACTCTGGATCGAGACCACAACCCTTAAACCAAATAAGGACCGGGGTTGCAGACCTTCACCCGAGCAGAACTTAGCACCCAAACCACGTGGAAGAAAAATAAAACTAGAAGAGCGAGCTATAATGAAAGTAAGGCGACGAGTGGCAAGAGATCATAGGAACTACTCTGGATCAGGACCAAAATCCTTAAACCAAATAAAGACCGGGGTTGCATACCTTCACCCCAGTAGAACTTAGCATCCTAACAACGCGCCGAAAGAATAAATTAAAGGGACGAGCTAAACAAATAAACAAACATTCATTCCACAGTCAAACATGCCTACGGCTTGCTATAATTAATTAACTAGGGTTATCACAAACCTAGTTACTAACAAATGCATTTTTTTGAAAAATATCGCTACCACCGGCACTGCAATTAACCCGGATGGCCAAGGATACGCTTGTCTAGTACTTATAATGCATATCACAAACAATAATGGTTAAGAAACTAAAGCAGTGTAACACCCTTTTTTTTAAAAAAATAAAAATAAATTTTCTGGATTTTTTGGTAAAATTTTAATTAATTATTAAAAATGTCATTCAGGGATTAATATTTTTATAGATTAAAATTAATTATTAAAATATTACAAAAATGATATTTTTGGGTGTATTATTAATTATTGGATGTTGTGCAATTTTTTTGAAATTTATTGGGCTCAAAAACTATTTTTAAATTGCTAAAAAAAACCCGTTTTAAATAAACCAGATTGAACCGGGTTGAACCGGGCTCAAACCGGACTGAACCCGGTCCAACCGAACCGGACCGGCCAACTGAACCCAACCCTAACCCTAACGGGTCGGGTCCTACCCAACCCGAACCCGAACCTGACCCAACCCATTTCCCCTCACGCCACGCTCCGAACGGTTACTTAAGGAACACTAAACTGCTTCGACTCGGTTGAGAATCGAGTCTCGGGGAAACCTTACCGCCAAATCAACACGGACGAAGTGCAATGAACCCTTCGAATTGATCGAACAGCTTCTATTGAAATAGGTCCAAGAGTTTTCGTTGGTTGCTTTGCTTCTTGGTTTTGTGTTGCTTTATGTTTTGAGTTGCTTTCGATGACTTGGTTTTCATGATTTCGCTTTCTCGCTTGCACGTTCTTTTCAAATCGTAAGGGAAAGAGATTGAAGTATGCTAACCAAGTATTGTTGCATTTTCAGGACGCATAACCAAAGAGTGAACGTCGCTTAAGGCTTCCCCATCCTCTCGTTCGGTTCATTCGGTGAGTGGCTTAGGCCCTTCGATGAATCCTTTAGTGTCACACCCCGATCTCCCGCAGGCTAAATCGGCCGTTCCCGCTAGGCGGGAATCACCCTCGCCAGCGCTCCCGCGGAATGATCGCTTGACCCATCCGGGCGTGATATCGCACGAGCGTGAGCCACACCCGTGTAAGGCCATGGTTCATTGGCTGGCGACAAGAGTTCTAAGCCACAGAGTCGCATAGATTGTTCGAGTGCAGCGGAGTCATAAACGCATAGCGATTTGATAACAGGTTCACTGAGTTGACAATATAGCGGAAGCATTAAAACACAAGTTGAAGTAAAGCAAGCTCTTTTATTGATATAACCATGTGTTACAGGCGGCGTATAGCCGAGATTACAAGTCGCTCAAGCCTCTCTCTCTGAAACATAAAAGCGTGCCAAGTGGCTACAATTGTGGAATGATTGTACAGGCGATGTTCAGGCGACGCTCCAACATTATGTCTTGTATATGTGCTTCAGTTCTGGACGCACCATTGCTTCGGAGTGATCTTCACGCCTAAGCACGCACGTTGGAGGCATCCGCACCGCACGAGGTTCTCCCGCACCCTGCATACAAACTGGTGGATTATCAGTACATTGAATGCACTGGTGGGGAAGCTACTCGCCCGCTCGACAAATCCAAACACGTAATACTTGTTCCATGCACAACTATTAAGTTATCTTTCTAGTTGCCTTAGGATCAGTTTCGTGCAAATATTGAATAACCTAACGTGTCGGGCAGTGCGCCGTGCAACATGAGAGAAAACACGGCGAGACTTACCAACTTACCATCTCCTTCCCTGTCCAAGGCAAACATTGAGGCAAACATTGTTAATTCAAGCACGGGCAAGTATAAACATTCAGGGGCATAGCATATGCAAACACGAGGGTCGTTGAACAGGACAATATTTGGTGTGCTTAGTTGTTCTTTGATGCGATGCAATGACTCGCACGCGGATGGCCGCTAAGCGAGGATGACGTATCTATATGAACATGAGTCGCTGGCAAAGCCATAAAGGACTAATCCCAGACGAGAGTGGAACGCAACAAGAGCACACGATGCACTACGAACCATCTCACCCGTACACGATGGATTGCATATGTAGTCCAAGGCCAAGATGGAATGCAACCAAGTACACGATATGCTGCAAACCATCTCGCCAGCACACGATAGACTATACATGATGTGGTCCCAGGCCAAGTGAAATGCAACCAAGTACACGATATGTTGCAAAACACTCGCCTGCACACGATGGACCACACTTGAAGTTCCATCCGGATCGGAGTGGCCCCAGTGCCCCGGTGACCGTCCGTGGAACTATGCCTCATTTTCGAGTTGTCTGCGACATGCAAGTCAGGGTCAATCCAATTTCAGGCAATACGAGTACACGATTTATTTGACCAATCTCAGGCAACACGAATACACGATATCCTTGAACCATGATTCTACGTTCAGTGAGTGACTTGCCTTGATGCATTCCCCTGGTTCGGGGCTGCCTTGGGTGACCTAACGGTCCCGGATACTTGCAGGTTCATTCAGGCACGGAACGACTACGTAGTAGTCTTTCGGGATTTGGATGAAAACATGGCAACGTTACAAGCAGACAAGCATGCATTTCTAAGGAACATAATCAGCACGGTTGCTCGGGCCCGAAGGTAAGCCGAGAGATGAAACCGTTAGGGACTTAGCATGCGAGGGTCTGAATACGAGCAGTATTTTCAATTTCTATGTTCTAGCATAGCAATACAAGTTGGGATTATTCCCTTAGCTAGGTGCGTTGGATTCTTATTAGCATGCAGGGGGTGAATCACCTAGCGACTAGCATAAATATTCCAGATTTTATGCGTGCTGGCTAAGCAAAGACAAGTTCACCGTAGCCACCCACCTTAGCGATGATTCGTATTGGTAGAGCGATACGTCAAGCGAGCCTTTGAAAGTCTAAGCCGGATTCCTGTAGGGACAAGTCTGGATATCTTTTGCTTCTCGTTTGAGGCAAAGCGGGTCGGGACAATTGCACTTTTGCCGATTGAGTCGGCAGTCCGCTTGAGCGGAACGGGGTGTTACATCCTACCCAACTCAGAAAAAGTCTCGTCCTCGAGACTTACTGAGGACAAGCAGTAATCTAGGGTTGAGGCAATCCTAGACAAGTCGTTGTACTTGTTCATTTGGACCTTCACTTGCACAAGCGTCGAAATCAGCATATCGCTTAGACTGGATCGTGCGCACTCTCGAAGTGCACTTCTAGCGTGAGCACGTCAACCAGCTCAGTGATAGCGAAGTCTCAGCACTCGAGTTTCACCTTTTCTTAAGTCTTGGATGGTGCACTAGTTCAAGGCGTCCATCGAATAGATGCATTCAACCAAACTTAGAGTCAGTAGAATCGGACAAGCTACTAGCGATTCTCTCAAGGGTCCGCACAGGTTGGCACAAAGGCCACTCACAGCATACAACCAGACAAGCAATCATATCATTTAAAACGCATTTTGAAAGTATTTAGACTTATTGTTAGAATATCCCATCGAGGTATTGAGAGAGAGCGTGCACATAACCCACGAACGAGCTTTCGAAACAGAGATATAGAATTAAAGGCCAAAGGCGTAGAAGCCAGGCTCTGATACCACTATGTCACGCCCCGATCTCCCGCAGGCTAAATCGGCCGTTCCTGCTAGGCGGGAATCACCCTCGCAAGCGCTCCCGCGGAACGATCGCTTGACCCATCCGGGCGTGATGCCGCACGAGCGTGAGCCACGCCCGTGTAAGGCCATGGTTCATTGGCTGGCGGCAAGAGTTCTAAGCCACAGAGTCGCACAGATTGTCCGAGTGCATCGGAGTCATAAACGCATAGCGATTTGATAACAGGTTCACTGAGTTGACAATATAGCGGAAGCATTAAAACACAAGTTGAAGTAAAGCAAGCTCTTTTATTGATATAACCATGTGTTACAGGCGGCGTATAGCCGAGATTACAAGTCGCTCAAGCCTCTCTCTCTGAAACATAAAAGCGTGCCAAGTGGCTACAATTGTGGAATGATTGTACAGGCGATGTTCAGGCGACGCTCCAACATTATGTCTTGTATATGTGCTTCAGTTCCGGACGCACCGTTGCTTCGGAGTGATCTTCACGCCTAAGCACGCACGTTGGAGGCATCCGCACCGCACGAGGTTCTCCCGCACCCTGCATACAAACTGGTGGATTATCAGTACATTGAATGCACTGGTGGGGAAGCTACTCGCCCGCTCGACAAATCCAAACACGTAAAACTTGTTCCGTGTACAACTATTAAGTTGTCTTTCTAGTTGCCTTAGGATCAGTTTCGTGCAAATATTGAATAGCCTAACGTGTCGGGCAGTGCGCCGTGCAACATGAGAGGAAACACGGCGAGACTTACCAACTTACCATCTCCTTCCCTGTCCAAGGCAAACATTGAGGCAAACATTGTTAATTCAAGCACGGGCAAGTATAAACATTCAGGGGCATAGCATATGCAAACACGAGGGTCGTTGAACGGGACAATATTTGGTATGCTTAGTTGTTCTTTGATGCGATGCAATGACTCGCACGCGGATGGCCGCTAAGCGAGGATGACGTATCTATATGAACATGAGTCGCTGGCAAAGCCATAAAGGACTAATCCCAGACGAGAGTGGAACGCAACAAGAGCACACGATGCACTACGAACCATCTCACCCGTACACGATGGATTGCATATGTAGTCCAAGGCCAAGATGGAATGCAACCAAGTACACGATATGCTGCAAACCATCTCGCCAGCACACGATAGACTATACATGATGTGGTCCCAGGCCAAGTGAAATGCAACCAAGTACACGATATGTTGCAAAACACTCGCCTGCACACGATGGACCACACTTGAAGTTCCATCCGGATCGGAGTGGCCCCAGTGCCCCGGTGACCGTCCGTGGAACTATGCCTCATTTTTGAGTTGTCCGCGACATGCAAGTCAGGGTCAATCCAATTTCAGGCAACACGAGTACACGATTTATTTGACCAATCTCAGGCAACACGAATACACGATATCCTTGAACCATGATTCTATGTTCAGTGAGTGACTTGCCTTGATGCATTCCCCTGGTTCGGGGCTGCCTTGGGTGACCTAACGGTCCCGGATACTTGCAGGTTCATTCAGGCACGGAACGACTACGTAGTAGTCTCCCAGGATTTGAATGAAAATATAGCAACATTACAAGCAGACAAGCATGCGTTTCTAAGGAACATAATCAGCACGGTTGCTCGGGCCCGAAGGTAAGCCGAGAGATGAAACCGTTAGGGACTTAGCATGCGAGGGTCTGAATACGAGCAGTATTTTCAATTTCCATGTTCTAGCATAGAAATACAAGTTAGAATTATTCCCTTAGCTAGGTGCGTTGGATTCTTATTAGCATGCAGGAGGTGAATCACCTAGCGACTAGCATAAATATTTCAGATTTTATGTGTGCTGGCTAAGCAAAGATAAGTTCACCGTAGCCACCCACCTTAGCGATGATTCGCATCGGTAGAGCGATACGTCAAGCGAGCCTTTGAAAGCCTAAGCCGAATTCCTGTAGGGACAAGTCTGGATATCTTTTTGTAAGCCCCCTGATTTTCAGAATTTTTAATTTGGATTTTTCTGGATTTTTAGGAATTTTTCTGATAATTAAAACCTAGGCCTTTGTTGATTTAATGATTTTTAATTTCGGTTAATTCATATTAAAATATTATGAAAATAATATTTTATGGTATAAAATAGAAAACCGGACATAGGATAATTTTTCGGGAATTTATTGGACTCCGGAAGCATCTTTAAAGCCCTAGAAACCAACTAGAAATAAACCAATTTAAACCTGACTGAACCCGGTTCATTTGAACCAAAATAAACCAAACCACAGTGAACCAAACTGCCCCCTGAACCAACCCAGCTTAACGGGTCGGTCGGGTCGAATCCTTGAAACCCGACCCAAACCCAAACCCGAAACGACCAAACCCTAATACTAGAGTTACCGTGCGGCTCTTTAAGCCGCCTCGGGATCCGCGTCGCCGCCCTTCTCGACATCCGTGCCGCCGCCTCAACCACCCTCTCCTCCTCGGCTCTGCCCCGACGACCTAACTCCCCGCTACCCTCCGCCGAGAGCTATCTTCGCCTCCTTCCTCCACCTGAGTTCGCCCGCCCGCTCCGCTCGGCCACGCGCCTCCGCCCCCACTGCCTCGACAACCCTCCAGCGACCACCTTCTCCCCTGGCGCCTCCCGCCTTGCCGCCACGACGTCGCCCCTACCCGAGTCTCCACCTCCCCTCGACTGAACACCCGCCGCACCGCACTGCCGCCGAGTCCAGAGCCCTCTCCGGCCAGACCCCCTCCGGTCCGCCACCGTCCCACAGCACCGTCGCCACCGCTGCCCAGTCCGCCGTCGACGCCGCCTCGCCCAGCCCCCGGCTTCCTCCTTCTTCCTCCTCCTCTCCTCGACGACGAACAGCACAGCAGCACCCAAGCCCGCTCCGGTCCGCCACCGTCAGCCAGCGCCGCCGTCTGACCTCCTCGCCGCGCCGCGCTGCCCCGCCCTAGCCCCGGCCGGCCTCCCCCGCCGCAGAGCCGCCGCCTCCGGCCGCCACAGCAAGCCCTAACCCTAATTCCTTTGTATCCGACACGTGTCGGACACGGCGAACCCGGTTTCTGAGGAGCCCTGTTCAGGTACGTGTATCTTTCTGCTCGTAACCCCGTTTTCAATTCCGTCAATTGCGTTGCGAAGCCTGTATGACCCTCTCGGTGTCCGGACAAAGTGTTCGGGGCATCGCATTCTGTGGTGATCGCACACCGCGATCCAAAAACAGGAAAAACAATACCCCGTTTCACCCCGGAACCGAGTACGCCCCGCCAAACGGGATGACTTGGTCGCACGCGGTCTTTACCGAACCGTGCACGTCGTTGATACGGTCGTGTGGAATTTCGCAGAAGTCGATTCGGAGGTGCTTGCACCCCGGAATCAACGCGTATCCGCCGACGATACCCCGTATCCGACCTTTCTGGAACACGCTGTAACTTTGTCTACAATTGTCGGATCGAGACAAAACTTGCGCCATCGGACTGGTAGCAATACGCTGGTCCTGTGAGCCAAGTTTGGTCCGATTCTGAGAACGTTGATAAAATCGCGTATCGTGGGCTCCACCGGTTCCACTTGACGGGCGATTTTGTGATCGGCTCATCGGAATCCAATTCTGAAAGTTCCGTTGGGTTCGTATCATCGTTCCTGACTTGTAGACACTGAGTTTGAGGAATTTGGAGACCTTTGACCCTGACACGCTTTTCGGTTCAAAGTGGCCCACATGTGGACCCCGCTTTGGCCCGGAAATGTCATTTTTGCCCTTGTGTCCAAATTGGACTCAAGGACAGACATTTTTAGCTATTTGATATTTTTTGAATCTAATGGTGATATTTATTTCAGCAACCGGAGTAGTACCTGTAGATCACACTGAGACCAGAGCTACAGTTGGAGCCAGGACCCCAGGCAAGTGTACCTTGCCAAAACCTGCAGTTTTGCTATTTATTTTCTTGACTTATTTATGCATTGTCGTGCAATTATACCTTGTCAAATCCTGCAGTTTTGCTACTTATTTTTTTGACTTATTTATACATTGTCGTGCAAATATACCTTACCAAATCCTGCAGTTTTGTTACTTATTTCGTTGACATATTTATACATTATCGTGCAAGTGTACCTTGCCAAATCCTGCAGCTTTGCTATTTATTTCCTTGACTTAGTTATACATCAGTGGGCAAGTATACCTTGCCAACTTGGATTTCTTGTTGCATATTTTCTTGCTTTATTGTTGTGCATGCTTGACCTAGGACCGTGTGACTACTTAGCGTCCGATCATTAGTCGGGTGCCAACACCGTACGCGATGTTGTGTATGTCATCTAGAGATGGATATCCGTGACCCCTTGCATCCTCGTACTTGTCTTATCAAGTACACTATAACCCAGGACACTTGACACTATTCATGGACAGGATCTTTCTGAGATATTCATGGTGATTCTGTATAGGATACAGACTTTATGGCATTGGCATTATATTTCTAGATACTCTATGACTTCTGCATTAGATATGATTGTGCGTGACATGGACATGAGGCATCGTGGACATGAGACGTATGATTACATTGGGTGGGGAGAGTCACACAACTACAGGTTGATTTTATATTATGCCGGCGTCTTAGTCTCACTACGAGCTAGACAACCACATGATATCACTGCTACCGGCTCCCCGACACAGAGCTTGTAGTGGTTTCAGCCTGAGTTCTTGTGCTGCTCTCATCTTGCATATCACTTAGCTGGTTATTTAGTATTTTCCTATTGTTCCATTTATTGCTGGAGAGACACACATGCTACAGGTTGACTATATTGTGCCGGCGTCTTAGTCTCACTACGAGCTAGACAACTACATGATGTCGCTGCTACCGGCTCCCCTACACAGAGCTTGTAGTAGTCTCAGCCTGAGTACTGGTGATGTTCTCACCTGCATTTCACATAGATGGTTACATAAATACCCTGTTTATTCATTGACTATTTCACTGCATTATTATGGCTTGTATTTTCTGTACCTTGCTGTCCCCTGAGGACCTGGATCCGGATTATGTCCCCAGGTATAGCCGAAGAGATCCATCCAGAGATATACCGTACAGGAGCACTTCCAGGAGCAGTACCAGGATCCGAGGACGAGATCGTACCAGAGGACTTCTCCTGAGTATTTTTTTGAGATACTCTTTTATTTCTGTTTCTAGTTATTTATTCCAGTCTATTACATTATTGTATCAGACTTATTCTCGGATTATTCTCCGAGACACTTTATTGAGATATGCTAGATTATACTTACTTGCTTTTATTCTGGCATTTGATCTATGATTACCTGTTGTGGATGAGATTAGTATAGACTGTGATATGTATCATTGGACCTATTTATTGTTATATTACAGCTTAAGTATGCCCTGATGGATCCATTAGATTGGGTTTGTCCATCGGTGCGTACTGCTGGCCATTGCCACGCGTCCGGTCCCTCGATATTTTGGGACTGGGGCGTGACATGGTTTTTGTGGTGGCCCATGCAGGTCAACGACTAAATTGTTCGGTTTTAACTTAGGGACCGAGCAAGCCTGCAATAAGAATAGGATAAGTTTTAGGATCTCATCCACTTGCTTGAAACGTTCTTGATATCTATATCAGATTCGAATTTAAAATTCTTGACTCGCATCCTGCCTTGATTCTTGTGCGCCTCTTATTGTTTATTTTGGTTGCAGAGTTATGGATTCACGAGCAAGCGATGAGACACCTGCAAGATCACCACGGGATATTTTAGTAACCAACGAAGAGGAAGTAACACCAGTAGAAGAAGGTCAACCAGCTCAACAGCGCAGTCAAGAGAATCAACATGCCTCGGAAATCCACCAAGAGAATATTTCACCAATGCCTGTAATTCCACAATGGCAGGCCATAGACTGACAACAGATGTTTCAAATAATCTACGCAATAATGCAAGCTCAACAAGAGGCTTTGAGTGGCAGCCTAGCAATCGCATTGGAGCAGGCGAATCTACTAGCACGACGGCCAACGACGGGCTCTATTTTTGATTTCCGCCAGCTGAAATCCCGTACCTTCTCAGGCAAGGAAGAGCCCACAGAAGTTCATGAGTGGCTCACCAATACTCAACATCAATTGGAAGCAGCTGAGATTTCACAAGAACGTTGGATGACTGCCGTCAGAATGTAATTGACGGACAATGCCCATCACTGGTGGCTATCTGAAGAGACCAGGCTCGGACCAGATCGAGTCACTTGGGAAGAGTTTTCTAGACTCTTTCAAGAGATGTACATTCCAGCCATCGCTCGATCAGAACTTCGGGATAAGTTCAATCGTCTCACTCAGGATGCTATGATGGTGGAAGAGTACAATGTCGAGTTCATTCGCCTGAGTCATTTTGCCCCTACCTTGATTCAGACAGAAGAAGAGAAGGCCGAGAAGTTCTTCGACGGACTAAACATTGAGCTACAGAAACTAATTGGATCCGTTGCACCTACATCTTACTCGGACGTCCTTGCTGCAGCACGATGCATGGAGCGCGTCATCAGGAAAGAGACCAGTCTAAAGAGGTCATCCACATCAGCACTAGCCGGAGCACCACAGGAAGAAGCTACAAAAAGATTTTACAGTCACCAGCCACCAGAAGCATCTCCACGGGCAATACCTGTCTGTCCATATTGTCGCAAGCGAGGCCATATAGAGATCGAGTGCAGACGAAAAATGAGATTATGTTTAGTTTGCGGATTCAGTCAGCATTTAGTGAAGGAATATCCTGAGCGTAGAGAAGTAGCATCAACGGTAAACCAACAAGCGTTACCAGCACCAAGGCCAGCCTCTCCAGCATTGGAAGCACCGCGAACGAGAGTTGAAGGAGTTAGACCACCAGCCCCAGGAGGAAATCAGCCGAGGCCACCCTTGGCACCACAAGCAACACTCTTCCAGCAGGCTCAACAGCAGCAGAGGAATCAACTGCAAGGACGTGGACAAGCTCCAGCGATGACTTTAGAGGACGTGCAGACTCATGGAGTAGCTAATGCGCGTAATTTTTCGTAGTTTTCTGTTTCTAGATTTGTTTTATCTCGTGCCTATTGGTTCGTGACCTCAGACTTAACATATGTAATTTTGAACTTGCTTGTAATTGATAACTGTAGAGATTATAGAGTCTTTTGTGATTGTGCTTATTTTGTGTTACTTTGTGAACTTGAATTAAGTTGAACCTCCTTTCATCATCATCTAGCGTACTTCTAATTGTTGAACTATCTTGACTTATGCTGCTAATATAGCCTAGTTTTGCAAGCTTATCCTTTTATCGAGCTTGATCGTGACATCTGTATTATTGGACGCGTACACTAATACAGTTGACTATTCAGAATCAGTGTATTACGGTCTGATCAACCTTAGTGCATTTTGGTTCACTCTTCGCATGACTACTTTACGTGGATTGAGATATATAGTTGACTAGTATACTTGCCCTCTAGATATGTCTGAGCATATCGTATCAGTTACATAACTATACTGATACGAGCATGCGAACAAAGGATTACCAGAATAGGATTTCAATCCACAACTGTCTTGACAAATCCTATTTGAATTCGTTAAACGCCTTGATCCTGATACTCCTGTTCAATTAACTCACCCTTGAACTCTTTATCATTGATCTTCGTCTTCCCTTACTTCGGAAAGATGAACCCTCGTGCCTAGTATAAGTTGATATATAGACAATACTAGATATACCCCACAGGCCGGTCGCATTATTGATGACCCTTTTATAAAAGATTAAGGGAATATCGTAGGTGATGTGTTTGGTGTTAAAGACTTGAGGATTCAATAACATGATTAAATAAGTTGGGGCATAGCTTTCTTAGATGTATAGCCTTAGATGATAGATGGGTAAATTCTAAGTTGGGTAGAGACCGCAATGTTCACTTAGGAGGAATTCTTTAGACTGTAATCAAGTGAGATTTGATAAAGAGAACCATACCCTATTTTAATTTCGAGGACAAAATTTTTTTATAAGTTGGGTAGATTGTAAGCCCCCTGATTTTCAGAATTTTTAATTTGGATTTTTCTGGATTTTTAGGAATTTTTCTGATAATTAAAACCTAGGCCTTTGTTGATTTAATAATTTTTAATTTTGGTTAATTTATATTAAAATATTATGGAAATAATATTTTATGGTATAAAATGGAAAACCGGACATAGGATAATTTTCCGGGAATTTATTGGACTCCGGAAGCATCTTTAAAGCCCTAGAAAGCAACTAGAAATAAACCAATTTAAACCTGACTGAACCCGGTTCATTTGAACCAAAATAAACCAAACCACAGTGAACCAAACTGCCCCCTTGTAAACCCCCAAAATTTTTAAATTATTAAATCTTGGATTTTTCTCAATTTTCTGGAATTTTCTGGGAATTTTCTGTAATTAAAATCAAGCTTTTCAATTAATAAATAATTTTTAATTAACAATAAATAATATTAAAATGTCATGAAAATAATATTTTTGGGTGTAAAATGAAAAATTGGACTTAGGGTAATTTTTCTGGATTTTTCTGGGCCTGAGACATATTTTTAAATGCCTGAAAACTAATTTATTAATTATTTAAATTAATTATCTATTTATTTATTTATTTATTTTTTTTATTTTATTTTATTTTATTTTATTTTTCTGCGGGCCGTCCAGGCCCATTGGGCCGCGGTCCGACCCGCCGCATCCCCGACCCGCCCGCGCAACCCCGTCCCCCACGATCCCCCGACTCCACCGCCGCCCTCCGCGCGCAGCGCCGCCCTCAACGCGCTGCGCCGCTTCCCGCGGCCACGTCCCCCCCCCCCACGATCCGCCTTGGCCGGCCCCCTGCAACCGCCTGCTCCCCTTATAAAATCCCCCCGCCTCCGTTCTCCTCCTCTGCCTCAGTTCTCTCCCTCGCCGTAACCCTAGACGCCGCCGCCGCCTCCCAGAGCTCCGCCCACCGGCCGCTGCTCCCTCGCCGACCTCGCCCCACCGTCGCCTCCCCTCCGGCGCCCCGCTCCGCCGTCCCCGACGCCGAAAGCAACCCAGCAACAGCAGCAGCAGCCGCAGCCGCCGCTGCCGGCCGCCTAGCGCCACCGCCGCCCCCGTGGACGCCGCGCCGCCCCTCGGCGAACCTTCCCCGGCCCCCTCCGGCGCCTCTCCGGCCGTCCTCCGCCGTCCACGGCCATAATCCGCCGAAACCCTAACCCTAATCTCTGTTCCTGTGTCGGACACGGGACACAGTGTCCGACACGACTCGGACACGATTTTGACCCTGTTTTCAGGTCCCCTTCAGGTATGGGTAACTTTCGCCTCGTAGCTCCGTTTTCAATTCCGCAAATTGCGTTATGAAGCCTGTATGACCCTCTCGGTGTCCGGATAAACTGTTCGGGACACCGCGTCCTGTGGTGATCGCACACCGCGATCCAAAAACAGGAAAAACCAGACCCTGTTTCACCCCCGGAACCGAGTACGTCCCGCCAAACGGGACGACTTGGTCGCGTGCGGTCTTCGCAGATACGTACGCACCGTCGATACGGACGTGTGAGATTTCGCGGAAGCTGATTCGGGTGTGCGTGCACACCGGAATCAACGCGTATCCGCGGACATCACCCCGTATCCGGCTTTTCTGCAATTCACCCTAACCTTGTGCACACTCGTCAGATCGAGACGAAACTTGCGCCATCGGACTCGTAGCGATACGCTGGTCCTGTGGGTCAAGTTTGGTTCGATTCTGAGAACGTTGACGAAATCGCGTGTCGTGGGCCCCACAGGCCCCGCTCGATGGGCAATTTTGTGTTCGGCTCATCGGAATCCAAATCTGGAAGTTCCGTTGGGTTCGTATCAGCGTTCCTGACCTGTTGACACTAAGTTTGGTGAATTTGGAGACCTTTGACCCGGACGCATTTTTCGGTGCAAAGCGGGCCCACCGGCGGACCCCATTTTGACCCGAAACTGTCGTTTTTGCCCTTGTCTCCAAATTGGACCCAAGGACAGGCGTTTCTAGCTATTTGACATCTTCTGAGCATGATGGTAATGTCTATTTTAGCTTTTGGACTCATCTCTGGACTTTTCCCCCAATAACCTAATTAATCAGATCCAAACAACAGGCAAGTACCTGCACTTCAAGTTAATCTTTATATTGTGATAATTAAATTTCCTGCTCTACTAGTACTCTTGCTGATTACACGTAGTGTTAGAATACTATATTTCATGTCTTGAATATTGGAATTCATGTCTTATTTTTCATGTCGGGTGGGAGAATACTGAAAGGCATGTAGTTACCCTTCCCCTTGCCGTGAATAATAGCTGTTGGTACACGACTGTCCATCAGCCGGATCCCGATTATTCGTGACTAATAGCCGTTCATGACGGCCGGATTAGCCTTATAAACCCCTATATGCCAACTAAGTATTCTAAAAACAAACACAAGTTTCATACAGATAACTTCTGGTCATGTTATATTCCTTGCTGGCTGTGTAGTTTCTTTTCCTGCTCGCTTACTTTTGTTTTCTCATATTCCTGTTTATAGTTTTGACTCTGAGATATTAACTTTCCTTTATGCAAATTTCCTTAACATGATATCCAATATTTAATTGTCATATAATATTTAGTTTAACATTGTTGTGCACTGTGTACTTTGCTCCTTTCCTGACTGGATCTGTTGATTTAGGCGAAGATGGGGATCTTGCCCCTACTTATTATGGTCCTTATGAGGGTACAGATGATACCTATGAGGAGCCAGAACCCACTCAGGAGACCCCTGCTACAGAGTAGCTAGCAGTAGCTATCTTTCATTTCTATTTCTTATCTTATTTATCGGGTTTGTCCCCGATTTCAATATTGAATTTCTGTATTAAACATTTGAATTGTTGTCACATTTATTTTAGTTGCAAATTTTAAGTTTCTATTCCCATTATTATCTTGCCTATGTTAATTGTGAATGAGTTAGACTAGTTAGTAACTTTGGATTAACCTAGACAGCGTACTACCGCCGACTCTGCGGCGTAGGCTGGACGTACCCACGTACTCGTGCCCGAACTTCCGGGTGCGGGTCGTGACACGTTTTTATGGTGGCCCATGCAGGTCCTATCCTAAAATAGGGTAATACCCTAGGACAGGGTATGGAATAAAATTTAGGATTCTAGGAAAAGCTCATTCACAGTATAGCGTCCTTATTTCAAATTCTTGATATCTTTGCTGCTCAATTTACCTATCGCCTTTGATTCCCAAGTATTCTATTCTGATCTTCCTATCCCTTAATCTTTCAGAATGGTCCAGACCAGGAACACAGTAGGAGGCACATCAGAACCAGCTGAGCAGAATGTGCCCGAGACTCTTGCACTCCCGCCGCCTCCATCTGTTCCGGCAGTTACTCTTGATGGGGCACAACTACTTGGAGTGTTCCAGGGATTGGTGGAATCCCAGAAAGAACAGACTGCACTCCTGTGGACCAGCCTCTCAGAAGCTATTAAGTCCCAGGAGTCGCCACTCAAGAGGCCAGGAAGTGCCAAAGACTTCAAGAACCTTAGGCCTCTGGAATTCTACGGAACTGAGGGCATTCTCTACGCTGATGAGTGGATAGAGAATGTCGAGAGACTCCTGAAGACTGCTCGGGTTCCCGATGATCTCAAAGTGGAGTCCGCAAGCCTGCAACTGTTCGACATTGCTCGAACCTGGTTCAGAGATGAACCCCAACTATCTGCTCCCGACATCACCTGGGAGGACTTCAAGAGGCTATTCAAGGAGAAATTCTACCCCGAAGTGGCTCGGGAAGCTCTCGAGAGCCAATTCGAGAGACTGGAACAAGGTAACATGACTGTTGATGAATATACTGCTGAATTTAGCAGGTTAAGCCACTTTACGGAGTACATGGTTCGTACCCCGGAGGACAGAGCCCGTAGATTCAAGAAGGGGCTGTCTCCGGATATTCGCCTTGCTGTAACCACCAGCCGAGCTCGTACCTATGAAGAAATCCTGAGCGTGGCACAAGGCGTAGAGAGAGATATGGGGCACAAACTGAAGCGAGAAAGAGATACCGGAAATGCGGGACCCAACAAACGCCCTTTTCAACAACAGCAACAACAACAACAGAGGGCCCCGCAGCAAACTCATCGTCCTCTCCCTCGAGCTCCAGCACCCCAACCCCAGGCTCAAGGTCAGAACCAGCGAGCTCCCCCTTGCAACTATTGCCAAAAATTAGGCCACACTTGGCAAGACTGTAGAAAGAGGCTAGGTGCCTGTCTCTATTGTGGCTCCCCAGCACATCAATTGAGGGACTGTCCTGCTGCTCCAGGACGCCCTACTGCACCAAAGGCTCCAGTCCAGGCCAGGCCCCCAGCAGCACAACAGAGGGGACCCCCGCTTCCAACACAGCAACAACGCTTTGCTCAGCACCAGCAGCAACAGAGGGGTGCACCGCAGCAAGGCCGTGCTTATGCAATGACTCTGGAAGAAGCTGAGGCCACAGCAGACGTGATCACAGGTTCCGTGCTTATAAATGCAATACCAGCTATTACTTTATTTGACTCTGGAGCTTCTCATTCATTCATATCAGTAGATTTCCTTATGAAGCATAACTTAATCACTAAACCCCTTAGGAATTGTTATAAGATCATTACCGGTGGAGGAACCATTCCGGTTAGTGATGCCTGTAACAATTGTCCTATTACATTATGTGGAAGAGTACTGTATGCTAGACTACTTGTAATGCCAGTGCCCAGTTTTGACATTATACTGGGTATGGATTGGTTAAGTCAACATCATGCCACAATAGACTGTCACAGAGGTAGTGTAATCTTCAGGCTCCCTGACAAGCCAGAATTTGAATTTGCTAGAGGTTCTAGAGAAATGGGTAATAACATAATTTGTGGAGCCCTAGTAACAGAAGAATTGCCACCTATCATCTCTGAATACCTTGATGTCTTCCCTGAGGATCTCCCAGGCTTACCCCCAGACCGAGAAGTTGAATTCTCCATTGACTTAGTGCCAGGAGCAGCACCAGTGTCCCAAAATCCCTACAGAATCAACAAGAAGGAGATAATAGAACTAAATGAGCAAATCAAAGAACTAGAAGACAAATGCTTCATTAGGTCTAGTGTCTCACCCTGGGGAGCTCCAGTATTATTTGTGCCCAAGAAGGACGGAACATCCCGAATGTGTATTGACTATAGGGCCTTGAATGCCTTAACAATTAAGAATAAGTATCCCCTGCCCAGGATAGATGACTTATTTGATCAGTTGAGTGGAGCTCGGGTATTTTCAAAGATTGATTTAAGGTCTGGTTACCACCAAGTAAGGGTGAGAAAGGAAGACATCCCTAAAACTGCTTTCAATACCCGGAACGGACACTACGAATTCTTAGTAATGCCGTTCGGGTTGACGAATGCTCCAGCAGTTTTTATGAACCTAATGAACAGAGTTTTCCAGCCATACCTAGACAAATTTGTAGTGGTCTTCATTGATGATATTTTGATTTACTCCAAGACCCCCGAAGAACATGAAGAACATTTGAGGTTAGCCTTGGAGACTTTGAGGAAGGAAAAACTTTATGGGAAATTATCTAAATGTGATTTCTTCCTAGACAAAGTAGAATTCTTGGGACATGTTGTGACTGGGGATGGAATAGCAGTAGATCCTAAGAAGATAGCTGCAGTAGAATCCTGGCCCACTCCAGACTCTGTAGCCGAGATTAGAAGCTTCCTGGGACTAGCTGGATACTATCGGAAGTTTGTGAAGGACTTTGCAAGAATTGCGGAACCCATGACAAAATTAACAAGGAAGGATGAAGAGTTCACCTGGACTGATGAATGTCAGCATGCTTTTGAGGAATTGAAGAAAAGACTGACTACTGCCCCTATTCTGACCTTACCTTCTGGAACCGGAGGTTTCGCTATTTATAGTGATGCTTCTGGAAAAGGTCTAGGTTGTGTATTGGAGCAGAATAAGAAAGTAATAGCATATGCCTCTAGACAGCTTCGACCACATGAAAAGAATTATCCAACCCATGATTTAGAATTGGCAGCTGTCATTTTTGCTCTTAAACTTTGGAAGCATTACCTTTATGGAGAAAGGGTGGAAATATTTACGGACCATAAAAGTCTAAAATATATTTTCACTCAGAAAGAGCTAAACATGAGGCAAAGAAGGTGGCTGGAACTAATGAAAGACTTTGATATCACTCTTCAATATCACCCTGGGAAGGCAAATGTAGTTGCTGATGCTCTAAGCAGGTATCCTATGGCGATGTACTTGACTATGAACAGACACCTGCTGGAGGACTTGGAAAGTTTAGGTATTGAAGTAATTATCCCAGGAAAAGAAGGCCAAATGATGAACTTGCAGATTCAGTCTACTCTAATGGACAAGATCAAGGAGACTCAGTTTCAGGACGAAGGCCTGCGAAGCCTTCGAGGTCAAGTGCAAGCTGGACTAGTAGAAGAATTCAGAATTCATGAAGACGGATCGCTGAGGCATGGCGATAGATTATGTGTACCTCAAGGAGACATAAGAGAAGAAATTATGCAAGAGGCGCACAGATCGCAGTACTCTATACATCCAGGAGCCAACAAGATGTACAAGGACCTGAGGACGCATGTTTGGTGGCATGGCATGAAAAGAGAAGTAGCCAGGTTCGTATCTCGTTGTTTAGTGTGCCAGCAAGTCAAGGCAGAAAGACAAAGACCTGGAGGACTGCTTCAACCCCTACCCATCCCGGAGTGGAAGTGGGAACATATCACAATGGATTTTGTTTCCGGACTTCCAAGGACACCTAGTGGTAAGGATGCAATCTGGGTGATAGTAGATAGACTGACCAAGTCTGCACATTTTCTACCTTTCAAAGTAGGGCTATCTACAGAGAAGCTGGCAGATTTATATATCAGACACATTGTCAGACTGCATGGAGTCCCAGTAAGTATTGTCTCCGACCGAGATTCAAGGTTCACCTCTCACTTCTGGAAGAGCTTGCAAGCCAGCTTGGGGACTCAACTCAAATTCAGCACAGCTTATCATCCCCAAACCGATGGGCAATCGAAACGTACAATCCAGACCCTTGAAGATATGCTCCATACATGTGTTCTAGATTTTGGAGGATCCTGGGAAGACTACCTACATCTGGTGGAGTTCTCTTATAATAACAGTTACCAAGCCAGCATCGAGATGACTCCATTTGAAGCTCTGTATGGACGAAGATGTCGTACCCCGCTATCATGGGACGACGTTGGAGAAAGAGCCCTGCTGGGACCAGAGATGGTGATCGATTCAGCTGAGAAGGTAAAGCAAATAAGGGACAGACTTCGAGTGGCTCAAGACAGGCAACGACATTGGGCAAATAGCCACCGAAGGCCCTTAGAATTTGAGGTTGGAGAGCTGGTGTTCTTAAAGATTTTCCCGACACGTGGCACCATTAGGTTCGGAAGGAGTGGAAAACTCAGCCCAAGATTCATTGGACCTTTTGGCATACAGGAGAAAATCGGAGAAGTGGCATACCGACTGGCATTGCCACCCTCTCTGGATGGAGTACATAACGTCTTCCACGTGTCGCAGCTGAGGAAGTATGTGTCAGACCCCAGTCACATTTTGGATCACTCAGAGCTCGAAGTAGGCCCAAGTCTGACTTACCAGGAGCAACCCGTGGAGATACTGGATCGCTCGGAGAAAGTCCTACGGAACCAGGTTATCTCCCTGGTTCGCGTAGCTTGGAAGCACCATTCTCCCGGCGAATCCACCTGGGAGCGAGAAGACGAGATTAGAGAGCGATACCCCTATCTTTTTGAACCCTGAGGTGTATTTTATTTTTCGGCCTTTTTCTTTTCGTGCCTTGTTATTCTTAAATTTCGAGGACGAAATTTTTGTAAGTTGGGTAGGTTGTAAACCCCCAAAATTTTTAAATTATTAAATCTTGGATTTTTCTCAATTTTCTGGAATTTTTTGGGAATTTTCTGTAATAAAAACAAGCTTTTCAATTAATAAATGATTTTTAATTAACAATAAATAATATTAAAATGTCATGAAAATAATATTTTTGGGTGTAAAATAAAAAATTGGACTTAGGGTAATTTTTCTGGATTTTTCTGGGCCTGAGACATATTTTTAAATGCCTGAAAACTAATTTATTAATTATTTAAATTAATTATCTATTTATTTATTTATTTTATTTTTTATTTTATTTTATTTTATTTTTCTGCGGGCCGCCCAGGCACATTGGGCCGCGGCCCGACCCGCCGCATCCCCGACCCGCCCGCGCGACCCCGTCCCCCACGATCCCCCGACTCCACCGCCGCCCTCCGCGCGCAGCGCCGCCCTCCGCGCGCTGCGCCGCTTCCCGCGGCCACGTCCCCCCCCCCCACGATCCGCCTTGGCCGGTCCCCTGCAACCGCCTGCTCCCCTTATAAAACCCCCCCGCCTCCGTTCTCCTCCTCCGCCTCAGTTCTCTCCCTCGCCGTAACCCTAGACGTCGCCGCCGCCTCCCAGAGCTCCGCCCACCGGCCGCTGCTCCCTCGCCGACCTCGCCCCACCGTCGCCTCCCCTCCGGCGCCCCGCTCCGCCGTCCCCGACGCCGACAGCAACCCAGCAACAGCAGCAGCAGCCGCAGCCGCCGCTGCCGGCTGCCTAGCGCCACCGCCGCCCCCTTGGACGCCGCGCCGCCCCTCGGCGAACCTTCCCCGGCCCCCTCCGGCGCCTCTCCGGCCGTCCTCCGCCGTCCACGGCCGTAATCCGCCGAAACCCTAACCCTAATCTCTGTTCCTGTGTCGGACACGGGACACAGTGTCCGACACGACTCGGACACGATTTCGACCCTGTTTTCAGGTCCCCTTCAGGTATGGGTAACTTTTGCCTCGTAGCTCCGTTTTCAATTCCGCAAATTGCATTGTGAAGCCTGTATGACCCTCTCGGTGTCCGGACAAACTGTTCGGGACACCGCGTCCTGTGGTGATCGCACACCGCGATCCAAAAACAGGAAAAACCAGACCATGTTTCACCCCCGGAACCGAGTACGTCCCGCCAAACGGGACGACTTGGTCGCGTGCGGTCTTCGCAGATACGTACGCACCATCGATACGGACGTGTAAGATTTCGCGAAAGCTGATTCGGGTGTGCGTGCACACCGAAATCAACGCGTATCCGCAGACATCATCCCGTATCCGGCTTTTCTGCAATTCATCCTAACCTTGTGCACACTCGTCAGATCGAGACGAAACTTGCGCCATCGGACTCGTAGCGATACGCTGGTCCTGTGGGTCAAGTTTGGTTCGATTCTGAGAACGTTGACGAAATCGCGTGTCGTGGGCCCCACAAGCCCCGCTCGACGGGCGATTTTGTGTTCGGCTCATCGGAATCCAAATCTGGAAGTTCCGTTGGGTTCGTATCAGCGTTCCTGACCTGTTGACACTAAGTTTGGTGAATTTGGAGACCTTTGACCCGGACGCGTTTTTCGGTGCAAAGCGGGCCCACCGGCGGACCCCGTTTTGACCCGAAACTGCCGTTTTTGCCCTTATCTCCAAATTGGACCCAAGGACAGGCGTTTCTAGCTATTTGACATCTTCTGAGCATGATGGTAATGTCTATTTCAGCTTTTGGACTCATCTCTGGACTTTTCCCCCAAGAACCTAATTAATCAGATCCAAACAACAGGCAAGTACCTGCACTTCAAGTTAATCTTTATATTGTGATAATTAAATTCCCTGCTCTACTAGTACTCTTGCTGATTACACGTAGTGTTAGAATACTATATTTCATGTCTTGAATATTGGAATTCATGTCTTGTTTTTCATGTCGGGTGGGAGAATACTGAAAGGCATGTAGTTACCCTTCCCCTTGCCGTGAATAATAGCTGTTGGTACACGACTGTCCATCAGCCGGATCCCGATTATTCGTGACTAATAGCCGTTCATGACGGCTGGATTAGCCTTATAAACCCCTATATGCCAACTAAGTATTCTAAAAATAAACACAAGTTTCATACAGATAACTTCTGGTCATGTTATATTCCTTGCTGGCTGTGTAGTTTCTTTTCCTGCTCGCTTACTTCTGTTTTCTCATATTCCTGTTTATAGTTTTGACTCTGAGATATTAACTTTCCTTTATGCAAATTTTCTTAACATGATATCCAATATTTAATTGTCATATAATATTTAGTTTAACATTGTTGTGCACTGTGTACTTTGCTCCTTTCCTGACTGGATCTGTTGATTTAGGCGAAGATGAGGATCTTGCCCCTACTTATTATGATCCTTATGAGGGTACAGATGATACCTATGAGGAGCCAGAACCCACTCAGGAGACCCCTGCTGCAGAGTAGCTAGCAGTAGCTATCTTTCATTTCTATTTCTTATCTTATTTATCGGGTTTGTCCCCGATTTCAATATTGAATTTCTGTATTAAACATTTGAATTGTTGTCACATTTATTTCAGTTGCAAATTTTAAGTTTCTATTCCCATTATTATCTTGCCTATGTTAATTGTGAATGAGTTAGACTAGTTAGTAACTTTGGATTAACCTAGACAGCGTACTACCGCCGACTCTGCGGCGTAGGCTGGACGTACCCACGTACTCGTGCCCGAACTTCCGGGTGCGGGTCGTGACACCCCTGAACCAACCCAGCTTAACGGGTCGGTCGGGTCGAATCCTTGAAACCCGACCCAAACCCAAACCCGAAACGACCAAACCCTAATACCAGAGTTACCGTGCGGCTCTTTAAGCCGCCTCGGGATCCGCGTCGCCGCCCTTCTCGACATCCGTGCCGCCGCCTCAACCACCCTCTCCTCCTCGGCTTCGCCCCGACGACCTAACTCCCCGCTGCCCTCCGCCGAGAGCCATCTTCGCCTCCTTCCTCCACCTGAGTTCGCCCGCCCGCTCCGCTCGGCCACGCGCCTCCGCCCCCACTGCCTCGACAACCCTCCAGCGACCACCTTCTCCCCTGGCGCCTCCCGCCTTGCCGCCTTGCCGCCACGACGTCGCCCCTACCCGAGTCTCCACCTCCCCTCGACTGAACACCCGCCTCACCGCACAGCCGCCGAGTCCAGAGCCCTCTCCGGCCAGACCCCCTCCGGTCCGCCACCGTCCCACAGCGCCGCCGCCACCGCTGCCCAGCCCTCCATCGACGCCGCCTCGCCCAGCCCCCGGCTTCCTCCTTCTTCCTCCTCCTCTCCTCGACGACGAACAGCACAGCAGCACCCGAGCCCGCTCCGGTCCGCCACCGTCAGCCAGCGCCGCCGTCCGACCTCCTCGCCGTGCCGCGCTGCCCCGCCCTAGCCCCGGCCGGCCTCCCCCGCCGCAGAGCCGTCGCCTCCGGCCGCCACAGCAAGCCCTAACCCTAATTCCTTTGTATCCGACACGTGTCGGACACGGCGAACCCGGTTTCTGAGGAGCCCTGTTCAGGTACGTGTATCTTTCTGCTCGTAACCCCATTTTCAATTCCGTCAATTGCGTTGCGAAGCCTGTATGACCCTCTCGGTGTCCGGATAAACCGCTCGGGGCATCGCGTCCTGTGGTGATCGCACACCACGATCCAAAAACAGGAAAAATAATACCCCGTTTCACCCCGGAACCGAGTACGCCCCGCCAAACGGGACGACTTGGTCGCACGCGGTCTTAACCGAACCGTGCGCGTCGTTGATACGGTCGTGTGAAATTTCGCAGAAGTCGATTCGGAGGTGCGTGCACCCCGGAATCAACGCGTATCCGCCGACGACACCCCGTATCCGACCTTTCTGGAATACGCTGTAACTTTGTGTACACTCGTCGGATCGAGACAAAACTTACGCCATCGGACTCGTAGCAATACGCTGGTCCTGTGAGCCAAGTTTGGTCTAATTCTGAGAATGTTGATAAAATTGCGTATCGTGGGCCCCACCGGTTCCACTTGACGGGCGATTTTGTGATCGGCTCATCGGAATCCAATTCTGGAAGTTCCGTTGGGTTCGTATCATCGTTCCTGACTTGTAGACACTGAGTTTGAGGGATTTGGAGACCTTTGACCCTGCCACGCTTTTCGGTGCAAAGTGGCCCACATGTGGACCCCGCTTTGGCCCGGAAATATCATTTTTGTCCTTGTGTCCAAATTGGACTCAAGGACAGGCGTTTCTAGCTATTTGATATTTTTTGAATCTAATGATTATATTTATTTCAGCAACCGGAGTAGTACCTGCAGATCACACTGAGACCAGAGCTACAGTTGGAGCCAGGACCCCAGGCAAGTGTACCTTGCCAAAACCTGCAGTTTTGCTACTTATTTCCTTGACTTATTTATGCATTATCGTGCAATTATACCTTGCCAAATCCTGCAGTTTTGCTACTTATTTTCTTGACTTATTTATACATTGTCGTGCAAGTATACCTTGCCAAATCCTGCAGTTTTGCTACTTATTTCCTTGACATATTTATACATTATCGTACAAGTGTACCTTGCCAAATCCTGCAGCTTTGCTATTTATTTCCTTGACTTAGTTATACATCAGTGGGCAAGTATACGTTGCCAACTTGGATTTCTTGTTGCATATTTTCTTGCTTTATTGTTGTGCATGCTTGACCTAGGACCGTGTGACTACTTAGCGTCCGATCATTAGTCGAGTGCCAACACCGTACGCGATGTTGTGTATGTCATCTAGAGATGGATATCCGTGACCCCTTGCATCCTCGTACTTGTCTTATCAAGTACACTATAACCCAGGACACTTGACACTATTCATGGACAGGATCTTTCTGAGATATTCATGGTGATTCTGTATAGGATACAGACTTTATGGCATTGACATTATATTTCTAGATACTCTATGACTTCTGAATTAGATATGATTGTGCGTGACATGGACATGAGGCATCGTGGACATGAGACGTATGATTACAATGGGTGGGGAGAGTCACACAACTACAGATTGATTTTATATTATGCCGGCGTCTTAGTCTCACTACGAGCTAGACAACCACATGATATCACTGCTACCGGCTCCCCGACACAAAGCTTGTAGTGGTTTCAGCCTGAGTTCTTGTGCTGCTCTCATCTTGCATATCACTTAGCTGGTTATTTAGTATTTTCCTATTGTTCCATTTATTGCTGGAGAGACACACATGCTACAGGTTGACTATATTGTGCCGGCGTCTTAGTCTCACTACGAGCTAGACAACTACATGATGTCGCTGCTACCGGCTCCCCTACACAGAGCTTGTAGTAGTCTCAGCCTGAGTACTGGTGATGTTCTCACCTGCATTTTACATAGATGGTTACATAAATACCCTGTTTATTCTTTGACTATTTCACTGCATTATTATGGCTTGTATTTTCTGTACCTTGCTGTCCCCTGAAGACCTGGATCCGGATTATGTCCCCAGGTATAGCCGAAGAGATCCATCCAGAGATATACCGTACAGGAGCACTTCCAGGAGCAGTACCAGGATCCGAGGACGAGATCGTACCAGAGGACTTCTCCTGAGTATTTTCTTGAGATACTCTTTTATTTCTGTTTCTAGTTATTTATTCCAGTCTATTACATTATTGTATCAGACTTATTCTCGGATTGTTCTCCGAGACACTTTATTGAGATATGCTAGATTATACTTACTTGCTTTTATTCTGGCATTTGATCTGTGATTACCTGTTGTGGATGAGATTAGTATAGACTGTGATATGTATCATTGGACCTATTTATTGTTATATTACAGCTTAAGTATGCCCTGATGGATCCATTAGATTGGGTTTGTCCATCGGTGCGTACTGCTGGCCATTGCCACGCGTCCGGTCCCTCGATATTTTGGGACTGGGGCGTGACACTTTTGCTTCTCGTTTGAGGCAATGCAGGTCGGGACAGTTGCACTTTTGCCGATTGAGTCGGCAGTCCGCTTGAGAAGAACGGGGTGTTACATCCTACCCAACCCAGAAAAAGTCTCATCCTCGAGACTTACTGAGGACAAGCAGTAATCTAGGGTTGAGGCAATCCTAGACAAGTCGTTGTACTTGTTCATTTGGACCTTCACTTGCACAAGCGTCGAAATCAGCATATCGCTTAGACTGGATCGTGCGCACTCTCGAAGTGCACTTCTAGCGTGAGCACGTCAACCAGCTCAGTGATAGAGAAGTCTCAGCACTCGAGTTTCACCTTTTCTTAAGTCTTGGATGGTGCACTAGTTCAAGGCGTCAATCGAATAGATGCATTCAACCAAACTTAGAGTCAGTGGAATCGGACAAGCTACTAGCGATTCTCTCAAGGGTCCGCACAGGTTGGCACAAAGGCCACTCGCAGCATACAACCAGACAAGCAATCATATCATTCAAAACGCATTTTGAAAGTATTTAGACTTATTGTTAGAACATCCCATCGAGGCATTGAGAGAGAGCGTGCACATAACCCACGAACGAGCTTTCGAAACAGAGATATAGAATTGAAGGCCAAAGGCGTAGAAGCCAGGCTCTGATACCACTATGTCACGCCCCGATCTCCCGCAGGCTAAATCGGCCGTTCCCGCTAGGCGGGAATCACCCTCGCCAGCGCTCCCGCGGAACGATCGCTTGACCCATCCGGGCGTGATGCCGCACGAGCGTGAGCCACGCCCGTGTAAGGCCATGGTTCATTGGCTGGCGGCAAGAGTTCTAAGCCACAGAGTCGTACAGATTGTTCGAGTGCAGCGGAGTCATAAACGCATAGCGATTTGATAACAGGTTCACTGAGTCAACAATATAGCGGAAGCATTAAAACACAAGTTGAAGTAAAGCAAGCTCTTTTATTGATATAACCATGTGTTACAGGCGGCGTATAGCCGAGATTACAAGTCGCTCAAGCCTCTCTCTCTGAAACATAAAAGCGTGCCAAGTGGCTACAATTGTGGAATGATTGTACAGGCGATGTTCAGGCGACGCTCCAACATTATGTCTTGTATATGTGCTTCAGTTCCGGACGCACCGTTGCTTCGGAGTGATTTTCACGCCTAAGCACGCACGTTGGAGGCATCCGCACCGCACGAGGTTCTCCCGCACCCTGCATACAAACTAGTGGATTATCAGTACATTGAATGCACTGGTGGGGAAGCTACTCGCCCGCTCGACAAATCCAAACATGTAATACTTGTTCCGTGCACAACTATTAAGTTGTCTTTCTAGTTGCCTTAGGATCAGTTTCGTGCAAATATTGAATAGCCTAACGTGTCGGGCAGTGCGCCGTACAACATGAGAGAAAACACGGCGAGACTTACCAACTTACCATCTCCTTCCCTGTCCAAGGCAAACATTGAGGCAAACATTGTTAATTCAAGCACGGGCAAGTATAAACATTCAGGGGCATAGCATATGCAAACACGAGGGTCGTTGAACGGGACAATATTTGGTGTGCTTAGTTGTTCTTTGATGCGATGCAATGACTCGCACGAGGATAGCCGCTAAGCGAGGATGACGTATCTATATGAACATGAGTCGCTGGCAAAGCCATAAAGGACTAATCCCAGACGAGAGTGGAACGCAACGAGAGCACACGATGCGCTACGAACTATCTCACCCGTACACGATGGATTGCATATGTAGTCCAAGGCCAAGATGGAATGCAACCAAGTACACGATATGCTGCAAACCATCTCGCCAGCACACGATAGACTACACATGATGTGGTCTTAGGCCAAGTGGAATGCAACCAAGTATACGATATGCTGCAAACTACTCGCCTGCACACGATGGACCACACTTGAAGTTACATCCGGATCGGAGCGACCCCAGTGCCCCGGTGACCGTCCGTGGAACTATGCCTCGTTTCCGAGTTGTCCGCGACATGCAAGTCAGGGTCAATCCAATTTCAGGCAACACGAGTACACGATTTATTTGACCAATCTCAGGCAACACGAATACACGATATCCTTGAACCATGATTCTACGTTCAGTGAGTTACTTGCCTTGATGCATTCCCCTGGTTCGGGGCTGCCTTGGGTGACCTAACGGTCCCGGATACTTGCAGGTTCATTCAGGCACGGAACGACTACGTAGTAGTCTCCCGGGGTTTGGATGAAAACATGGCAACATTACAAGCAGACAAGCATGCGTTTCTAAGGAACATAATCAGCATGGTTGCTCGGGTCCGAAGGTAAGCCGAGAGATGAAACCGTTAGGGACTTAGCATGCGAGGGTCTGAATACGAGCAGTATTTTCAATTTCCATGTTCTAGCATAGCAATACAAGTTGGGATTATTCCCTTAACTAGGTGCGTTGGATTCTTATTAGCATGCAGGGGGTGAATCACCTAACGACTAGCATAAATATTCCAGATTTTATGTGTGCTGGCTAAGCAAAGACAAGTTTACCGTAGCCACCCACCTTAGCGATGATTCGCCTCGGTAGAGCGATACGTCAAGCGAGCCTCTGAAAGCCTAAGCCGGATTCCTGTAGGGACAAGTCTGGATATCTTTTGCTTCTCGTTTGAGGCAAAACGGGTTGGGACAGTTGCACTTTTGCCGATTGAATCGGCAGTCCACTTGAGCGGAACGGGGTATTGTATTTAGTCTGCATGCCTAATAAAAGAATCTCTAGTTCACTTGAATAATGTTGTCTCACTAAAAAGATAAGCTAAAGAGAAAGAAAAGTATTGCATGCTTCAAGTATTGAACTGCTACCTTGCTAGTTGCTTATTGAATGCTTATTGTCCCTTGTATGCTGTACATTGAGTATTATGGCTGGAAAACTCTGGACTTGATCTAGAAAATGGGAAGAAGAGATAGACTTGCTTGTTCATTGTCCATCGTTTGCATGATAGCATATTTTCTGATAATAGCTTGCATTCATGCATTTGGTCAGGACAACTTGTGCACAAGGATTATCTCTCGAGCGGTCCCTGGGGCACTGGGGATCGTTCGGCCTGGGAGAGATCTAGATACCCTGAGGCTTGAATGTCCTTATTTATGGGAGGGTAGACATGTCCATTAGTGAGATGGGCTTGTATGTCCCAACTGCTAATCCCGTGGAGGGGACCATCATATAGTTAGGGCGCATGCTAGGTTTACCTTCTTGCATACCTAACACTTGATGCCTATTTTGATTCATAAGTTATTCATATGCAAATTGTGGCTAACTTGTGTGTCTGCTGCAGGGATAACCGCTCGGATGTGGGTAAGAATTATCCTATGCATATGCTATATATTGTCTATGTTTTCTTGCATGAATTGTTAAAAAGAAACTAGACAACCAGAAAGATCACCTAATAATGCTAGCTTCATATGCTTTACTTAGTGTGGATTTCTAAGGTGAGTTTGGCCATTGTCGCTCACCAGTACATGTGGTAGTACTGACACACATTTGTGGGCAAATATTCAGGTGCTGGAAGCGAGAGTTTGGCAACCATCTTGAATCTGAATCAGCGTGTGCGCACCCTTCCATAGAACTGTGTTCGTGCTGCTTCCTCAGTTGCTTTCCTCTTCAGTGGGCTACTCCTCTTCTGCTAGATGTTTGTTATTTTGGTCCTACTACAAGGATGTAATGTTTGGACGTTGTGGCTAGTTCTGGGAATGTAAAAAGAGTTGTAAGCCTTCTAAGGCATATTTTGTAACTCAGCAAAGCAAGCACTTTGTAATTCAAATCTTCAGTATTCAATAAAAAGCAAGTATTTTGTGTGCCTATCAAATGTGTTCAACTTTGGTTCTCTGTATTTACTCTGTGCCTATATATGTATATTTTCGTCTAACTTGTGTCTTGTGCAGGTACGTTGCCTGGTGCAAGCACAACTTAGGCTTGCACGGCATCGCGCCCAAGCGAGGACGAGCGGTTCCGTAGGGACCAAGCGAGGACGATCAGCCCCTACGGGATCGGGGCGTGACAGTAGCAACCCAACCGAGTCTGACTGGAGATCACAAGAAGTCGGTTCAATGGGTAGGAACAAGCTGGACTTAGGTGACTTTTATGGAATATTGACCCGAGATTAAAATCTTATTCTATATATATTGCCCAAGTGGCTGTACATGCGTACAATAATTCTCTATCCCTATGGTGACAGTGTTCTTGAATGATATGGTTAGGATGAGTTTTAAAACTCTTAATAGGTCCAAGCTGATATGCAGGGTTGAAACCTATCACCAACCCTTAAGGACTTACCTATATGAGAGGTCGTGAAGGCCGCGACTATGGGACAAGGCGATCCCAGACAACTCTCAGAAATTTGGAATTAGTGCGCATGGCCAACCAAAAGCGCCACCCGATAGACCCAGAGCCTCTAGCGTACTATGTGTGCTATTTTTCTAAATCTGGTGAAAGAAGTCTGATTCAAGGCATAGTCCATCAAGCACTTCTTCAGACAACGACAATAGTCACTAAGTGAGATTCAAGGCTGTAGTCCATCTCATCTATGCATAGTATATACCTGCCTAGAAACTCTTCTTTTTTATTTTTGTCACTTCTATTTCGGAACTTGACCTTTGGGGGGGGGGGATTGTTAGCTTTGCTTGAGCAAAAGCTCAACTTCCTTTTTTTCTTTAGTCCCACATCGGATGGGCCAACCCCTCTGTGTATGTATATATTAGTTCCTCTTCATTGCTGTAAGCCCCCTGATTTTTTCAAGAAATTTTTTTTCTAGAATTTTCGAGATTTTTCTGTCATTAAAACCTAGGTATTTTCTAATTAAATGATTTTTAATTGCTATTAATTAATACTAAAATATTATGAAAATAATATTTTATGGTGTAAAATGGAAAACCGAGCACGGGGTAATTTTCGGTGAATTTATTGGACTCCGGAAACCCGTTTAAAGCCCTTAAAACTATTTATAAAATAAACCAACTTAAACCCCTGAAATAAACCGGGTTTATTTCAATTAAAACCAACCAACTTGAACCAACCCGCTGCTGACCCAAACCAAACCGATTTCTTAGTGGGTCGGGTCGGGTCGGATCTGAATCGAACCCGACCCGAAACCCGTTAACCCAACTCAGAAACCCTAATCCTAATCCAGCCTCGACTCCGCGACGGCGCAGCCTATAAAGTCGCCTCGACTTCCACGCCGCCGCCTTCTCGACTTCCACGCCGCACACCCCTCTCTCTCTTCTCAGCCCCGCCGCCGTCTCCGGTCATCTCCTCCGATGATCTCCCCGACCCCCTACCCTAGCACCCGTCTCCACCTATCGCTCCACCTCCCTCTCTCCGCCCGCAGCGTCCTCGCCGTCGACCATCCGATCGACGCCGCCACCCTAACTGCCCAGCGCCGCCTCCCCCCTTGCCGTAACCCTAGCCGCCCCAGGCCTCTCCTCCTTCCTCCCCTCTTCTTCACCTCAGACCCGAGAACCGCCCATCCCCTCACCGGACGACCTCCGCCGGCTCACCCCTCCCCGTGCCCAGCCACCCCAGCCCGCACGACCACCGCCGCTGCACCTCGCCACGCTCGAGCCCCCGACCAGTCGGCCGACCACCCCCATCAACCTTCTCCCTCCTCCTCGAGCCATGACGGAACCCTGACCCAGACACGGCCACCCGGACACGGCAAACCCTAGCTGTGGACACAGCAGACCCTAGAAGCACAGTGGACACAGGACACCGACTCGACACTCGGACACGCAGGAAACTCGGTTTTTTAGACCAGTTCAGGTATTCACATCTTTCTCCTCATAGCTCTGATTTCGTTTCCGTAAATTGTATTGCTAAGCCGGTATGACCCTCTCGGTGCCCGGACAAACTGTTCGGGGCATGGCGTCCTGTGGTGATCGCACACAGCGATCCAAAAACAGAAAAAAACCAGACCCTGTTTTACCCCGGAACTGAGTACGCCCCGCCAAATGGGACAACTTGGTCGCACGCGGTCTTTACCGAAATGTGCGCGATGTTGATACGGACGTGTAGAATTTTGCAGAAGTCAATTCGGGTGTGCGTGCACACCGGAATCAACGCGTATCCGCCGACACCGCCCCGTATCCGTCGATTCTGGAACACGCTGTAACTTCGTGTACACACGTCGGATCGAGACGAAATTTGCGCCATCGGACTCGTAGCGATACGCTGGTCCTGTGACCCAAGTTTGGTTCGATTCTGAGAACGTTGACGAAATCGCGTGTCGTGGGCCCCATAGGCCCCGCTCGACGGGCGATTTTGTGATCGGCTCATCGGAATTCAATTCTGAAAGTTCCGTTGGGTTTGTATCAGCGTTTCTGACCTGTTGACACTGAGTTTGGTGAATTTGGAGACCTTTGACCCTGATACGCTTTTCGGTGCAAAGTGGCCCACATGTGGACCCCGTTTTGGCCCGGAAATGTCGTTTTTGCCCTTGTGTCCAAATTGGATGTAAGGACAGGCGTTTCTAGCTATTTAATATTTTTTGAATCTAATGGTGATGTTTATTTCAGCAACCGGAGTAGTACCTGCAGATCACACGGAGACCAGAGCTACAGTTGGAGCCCGGACCACAGGCAAGTGTACCTTGCCAAACTTTGCAGTCTTGTTACATATTCTCTTTGATTCTTTTACATTGTTGTGCCTGCTTAACCTAGGACCGTGTGACGTACTTAGCGTTCGATTATTAGTCGGGTGCCAACACCGCACGCGGTGTTGGGTACGGTCATCTAGAGATGGACATTCGTGACACTATACATTCTCGTACTTGTCTTATCAAGTACAGTGTACCCAGGACACTTGACACCATTCATGAGATAGAATCTTCCTGAGATATTCATGGTGATTCTGTACAGGATACAGGTTTATGACATACACAGTTTACATGCTTAGATTATATCCGGACTTGTTGCATTAGTCTTGATCCTGCGTGTCATGGACATGAGACGTGAGATTTCATTGGGTGGGGAGAGTATTACCATATGAAAGGCTAATTATATTATATATTGACATCTGGATGTGTCTTAGTCTCTGACAAAGAGCTATGGCACCAGTTCTGGCCCTTCGAGAAAATACTGCTATGGGTTTCTCCGACACTGATCCTGTAGTAGTCTCAGCCCTAGTATGGAATAATGTTCTCATTTGCATATCACTTAGCTGGTTATTTATTCACCCTATTGTTCATTTATTGCTGCACTTCATTTATTTTGGCTTGTATTTTCTGTACCTTGCTGTCCCCTGAGGACCTGGATCCGGATTATGTCCCCAGATATAGCTGACGAGATCTATCCCGAGGTATACGGGACTGGAGCATTAGCATTAGCAGGAGCAGGAGCCTACCTTGGAGCAGAGCCAGGATCTGAGGACGAGATCGTACCAGAGGACTTCTCTTGAGTATTGGCTTGAGATACTTATTATTTTCAGTTTCTAGTTATTTACTTTCCAGTCTATTTCATTGATGTAGCAGACTTGTACTCGGATTGTTCTCCGAGATATTTTATTGAGATTTGTCAGTTATTTATTTACTTTATTCTGTCATTTGATCTGTGATTATCTGTTGTGGATGAGATTAGTATAGACTGTGACTGGTACCACTGGATCTACTTATTGTTATATCACAGCTTAAGTATGCCCTGATGGATCCATTAAATTGGGTTGTCCATCGGTGCGTACTGCTGGCCATTATCACGTGTCCGGTCCCTCGGTATTTTGGGACTGGGGCGTGACAATTGCTTTCTTAAAGATGTTGTGGGGGAACCCCTTAGGCCACACGCGCGTGCCGCCGCCGCCGCCCGGCCCGTCTCGGTTCGGTTCGACGCGCGTAACGGGTGCGGGTACGTGCCCATACCTGCGGGAGCCGAATGCCGATCCAATTTGCTCTTCGGGTTCGGGCTGGGATCCAAAAATCTTTTTGCTGTTTTTTTTTTTTTTTGAACCCATTTGGCTCATTCAAATTTTGGACGAACATTGAGGCTTTATGTCCAGGTTCATTGAACCTTGTGACACCTTCTGTAACAGCTTTTTTTGACAGCCATTCATCCACGTTTATTTCTCTTTTTATCACTCTCTAATGGCTAATTTTATGAGCCATTTAATCTCTTGTCGGTTGGCTCTGTCTTTGATCTGCCTTTATATTGCGGTCACTTCCTCCTTCTTTCTTTACAGAAAATTCTCCTACGTGAAACCTCTCTCTCTCTCTCTCTCAAACCATATTCTGTTCTCCAAATTCTTGCTCTGGGCAGAGCTAAGTTCGGTCTCTCTCTCCGAGTTGTGTGCAACGAAGAGAACCCGGTAGTCAGGGGGTTTTACCACTAGGAGCTTCCGAGAAACGTCTGCACATAGACCTCGGATCAACTCTTAGGGCAGTGCTTCGTGCACGACTTTTCCGGAGGCCGGTAACAATTTTTAGTTTCTTTGTCCTCTCATAAATCTCTGGAAAATAATATATATTTTGTTATCATAATTTGTAACAATTATCGCTTTGGTGGATATGGAATGAGAGGAATGTTAGAAATTCTTTTAAACAAAAAAAAATAATGTTGTACAATTACTATTTAATATTATTACTTCAACTATATATATTTTTTTGTCTAAGTTCAATATTAGATAAAAAGAAGACTATAGTGGAATTGTCAATAATATGCGTTGAACTAATTCTGCAGGAACGAGAGAATGACAAGTTCAAGAAATGACAACGAATTATAAGAGAGAGATTCAATAGCTAGCAAAATTCTCCATGGTTCTAATTAAGACTTGGTCTAGTAAAGTATGTATTAATTTCTCCATATATATATATATATATATATATATATATATATATATATAAAAGCAAAATTGAAAGTCGTAGAATTTTCTTGTTGCAAATTTATGAACGTGTACTATTTCATAGTTTTGGCAAAGAAAAGTCAATAAAAGGAGTTTGGTGGTGCAATAAAGATGGTAGGTGTTGTCAACGTAAGAGCACAATTCTCTTTTATTTGTTACGACTTTGTATAAAGAAGAATGCATGCATGCATGTGGTTGCTTCTCTGAAATTGAAAGGTGTTGTCAACGAGAAAGTATTGTATGTTCCGACTCACCACTTGACAATGGTGAGTCATTAGTCCAGCCAATAATTTTTAGATACTTTTTTTTTTACCATATCACTATATTTTCTCTGATTCATATATATATATATATATTCTTTATAATAATTTTGAAGACAAGAAATTATAATATTTTTTTAATTTTATGCATAGTGAATTTTTATATTTTTTTGATATTTTTAAAAAAATTTATAGCAAATGTTTATGTCAAGTGTCAAATAAATATTAGTCAGACTTACCCCTCACCGTATAATAATTTCTCATTGTCAACCTTTTTTGATTCGTTGAAAAGGTTACCAATGACAAAGTAGCAACACATTGTTATTCATCCTGAATTCTTTTTTTAAGAACAAAAAAATAATATTTGTCAACAAAATAAAATTTTGAATAATGTCAAATCTTTCATTACGTAGCATTTCATATGGCAGCTTACATCACAGTCGATATAACAAATTTTAAAATAAAAATAAAAATAAAAGTAAAAATAGCATTTACATTAAAAAAATGAGGTGAATAATTTAAAATTGTCAGTCGTCATGTGAAATGTATATCACAAAAATATTTTCGAAGACAAATAGTATAATTATTTTAGAATATATAATTGAGATCAATATATACACAAGGCTAGCTATGTCAATCCTTTCATTAATACCGGAATTAAACCTACCAAAAATCAACATCGAGAAGAATGGAGGGGTTCTGCATTCAAAAGCGAGAGACAACCGAAATATAGAGCTTGTGTTCATCCATATGCATTGAGCTTTTTATTCATCAGTAGATCAGTCACGTACCTATATTTTGTGGAGAAAGATGCAGTATGCGCATAATTGATCATTAATTTAGTTTCGTCAAATTTTGTTTTGTCAAATTTTTTGAGATTATTTAGTTTTAGGTTCTCGTATAATATTCAAAATTTATTTTTAGGTCTCTATATTATCTAGAAAATTATTTAGAGTTTATCTTGACAGTTGACTTTGACTAACCGTTAGATCTTGTTTAGGTTCTATAATATTAAAATTTTAGATATAGTTTTAGGATTTTCTATGATATTCGAAATTTACATTTAGATTTTTATTTTGGACGATCAGTCCAAGTCAACGGTTTAGAACTAAACTTAAATCCTATTATAGACAATATTAAGACATACATTTAAATATTGAATATTATACGATACTATAAAACTAAATAATCTCCAACCACACCCACACCCACACTCACACCCACACCCCAACCAGAAAAAAAAAAAAAAAAAAAAAAAAAAAAAAAAAAAAAATCCTAAAAGTCAGTTACTGTAGAGTAGAAATCGTCACTTGCTATCATTCAAATTAATAGCTTGTGAATCTTCGAAATTCCCAAGCGGTGCATGAAATATAATGATTCCTCTTGCATGCTTCGTTGACTTTTTACAAGTCAGCTAGGCTTGTTCAAAACTGATCTAATGATCATAATTCAAATGCTTAATTTTGGCTTTGACAGAGTCACTACAAAAGTGGTTCGAGATAGTCCAAATTTTTACCATTGATAATTATAAATTTGTCACTCAAAAAAATGATCTATCGGAGTATCCACTTCTAATTGAATTTTTTTATAATCAAGACTGTCAAAATTTTGACAGTCCTACCAATTGTTAGGATTGTCAAAATTTGACTGTCCTAAAAATATATGTTGATTTTTTAGCACTGTCAAAATTTTTACAGTCCTTCCAATTGGTAGGACTGTCAAAATTTTGACAGTTCGGAAGGAAGGACTGCACGATGTGACACGAGGACTGGGCTGCGTGGAGGCCGGAAGGGGGGACGAGACGGAGGAGCGGATGGAGGAGGAGGAGGAGGAGGCGGAGGCGCGCGTGCGGTGGAGGACGGGACCGCTGCAGCGTGCGGAGATGACGGTGAGCGGTGGGGACGGGGACGAGTTGTGGAGGACGGGACAGCTGCTGCGTGCGAGGACGACGGCGAGCGGGAGCAGGAGGAGGGAGGTGAAGATGGTGAGCAGTCCTAATAAAATTTGGACTAGTCTGAATAATTTCTTTTTATAACTTGACTAGCATCAATACTAGACTAGCATTGAGTCTACTTTGTAGTACCTTTCTCATAAACCTTTGTAGGCCTTTGTTACAAACCTTAATTTTTTTGTGCAAATTTTGACTTGACAACACAAGTCAAAAATGAAAAGTAGGCAAAGGGGATTTGGCTTTGATCAAAGAAGAAAGCAAGCACTCATTCTGTGTGCTTGTGGCTGTGGATTGGATGATGGTCACTTTTCACAGGAGAAGTTATAAGGAAGAAGGCTTCAATGAATAGGGTTATTCAGAGACTTTTGGCATTTGGGTTGATACCTAACCCAACTATCATCATCATCATCATCATCTCCTCCATAATATTCTCTACTCCCACTCTGAGCCATTCTCACGTGCACCACATCATCTACTTAGATATTATCGTTGGGGTGAGGATTCGGATTACGAAAAAACCCGACCAGAGAGAACCGCACGACAGACCGAGACTGATGTGACCTCCTATTGGTCCAGTTCCTTTGTTAGCACCTACCCCACCTCTGTCCAATAAAAAACCGTCATGTCAGTGCGATCTCCACTCAGTTCGTAAGGTACCGCTGTTGGGATTATTCTGTTTCAATAAAATCAAAATAGTCAAAATCAAATAAATCAAAATTCTAAAAATTCAAAATCGAAATTGAACTAAAATTAGCTATAACGAAAGCCGAACCGAACCGAGTAGTCGGTTTGTTCGTTGGACTATTTATATTGTTTAATTAATCGAATCAAAAGTTGAAATCGTGGTTAAATTATATTTAAAAAAAATACACAAATTTGTTATATTTCAAAGCTGAGCCCAAAGTTACTTTAGTTGTTAAATTATCAAAGTTGGACTTCGAAACACAATTGCTGTTTTTAAAATATACACAAAAATATGCACTTTTTTAATCATAAAATATGTATAAAATTAAAGATATTTACATAATTGTATAAGTCATATTCGGTTTCGATTTTAGATAAATTATATAATCGAATAATTTTTTTAGCATTTTTAAAACCAAAATCGAACCAATTTTTTTTTTCAAATCAAAAAGAATCTTTTATTTGATTCGTTTCGATTTTCGTTCCAAAATCGAATAATGCTTACCTCTAATTATTGTGATAAGTTGTTATCATAAGTTGTTGATGATGAAACTTTCTGGTAAACAAAAATCTATACTTTATGTTGATCAAACTAGACATGTAATAATCAAGATATACTGTGTACTAAGAAAATATATATCCAAATACTTCGAGCAAGTGGATGAGAAATTTAGACCGGGTCTCCCCTGCCATTGTCTTATGGCAGACCAGACCAACACACTCCTTCCTTGTCTACAGAAATCTCATGACATTTATATTATTTTTAAAAATAGTTAGCAGAATAGTTTGATAGAGGTGGTCAGAACCATCGTTATTCAAAACAAGATTCGATCATCTTTTATGTCGATTTACTCCCATGAAGTATTAAGTTCCACTAAAAAATATCTATCATACTAAACACATTTTATATATATATATATTCAAGATCAAACACGCAATGGTAGGACTGGATTACCAATGAACAAGCTCGACAAACCTCCAACATATACATGCATGCATATACCTTAGCCCTTGTAGACTTTTCAAGAATGTTTAATTATCTACTACTAAGTCTTCTTTTCTTTTCTTTTTTCTTTTTCTTTTTTTTTCCATTTAAAGGATATATTTATCTTCTCTTCTAGTTTCTAATTTGTACACTATTCTTGTGAAGCTTCAAGATTTAATCCCACATGTTTCTTATGGTATGGGTTAGGCGGCTTGAGTTTAAAAAAAAAAAATTATTTTTTTAATTTTTGTCTCATTTAATAATATAAATTTAGGATTATATTTTAAATTTTTTTCTTAGACTTATATTTTAATTTTTGTCAAAAAAAATATTTGACGTCAGTTTTTCGTGATAAATAAATATTTTTTATGACAAAAAATAAAATATAAATCTAATAAATATGAAATGTGGAATATAAGTCTAAAATTAATCCAATAGATACTTCCGACTTTGTTGCTTCTGGCGTTGACGTTAGAAGGTTGGATTTCCCAACATGGAGAGTTGAAGTCAACTTTCTAGATGCAATCTTAGTCTACAGCAACATGGTAGTTGAAGAATATTCATTTCTAGTTTATAAACAATTTGTTAATTTAATTGGACTTAGATGGATATAACAAAAGCAACATGTGAAGTGTAAACTCTTTAAGATCTCATCATAGGATGAATTCTATTTAGAATTTAATAAATGAAATCATACTTCCTTTGCCATCAACCCCCCACCAATCGAAGGTATTTAAAGGGTCAGGACATGAATCTAAAATGTGCTCTCAATTTACACACTTAATTATTAAAATTTAAAAATACTTTTTTTATATAAATTAGTTATTTTTATTTTATTCTGAGACCTCGTTAAAATTTTGTCAGAAAAAATTCATTGGAATGAAACTCCAGACAAAAGAAAAGGAGTACCACATGTCCGATATATTATATTCAATTCGTTAAGAAGAAAATTAAATCATATGTTTTTTTTTCTAACTTGTACCATAATGATTATGTTTAAATTTCAGACTAGTAGACTACAAGCTTTCATTCGGTACAAGATTATTAATATAATTATGTTTAGACTGATTTTGTTTGGAGAGGCTGTGAGACTCGTCTCACTGATCTAGTATACGTACACGATATGCGCATATTATACATGTATACCTTGCTTATTGTTTAATTGCTTACATTATGTTTTATTCCATTCATGTATTGTTTAGGTTATTTTTGTAAGTTTTTCTTCGTTGCATGCTTTGGACCGTTGGTCCCTTAGTTTTTATGGTGGGTGGCTATGATTTCGGGTGTGGGACATGGATTATGATCCAATGGCCTACAATCAATCTCTTGGCTATTTAAGCAATCCTATTCTCTTTCCTCCACTTTTTTTTCTTTTATTTTTCTTTCCTTCTTCTTTTCTTCCACAACAGAGAGCAGCAGCCAAGCTTGGACTTGGCCATGGGTGACCTTGGTAGTGATGATATTAGGCTAGAACTTGACCGCAGACAAATACATCTTGCCAACCGAAGGAACAACCCTAGATCTTGCTTTGATTCTTAGTATAACTTGTTTTAATCATTTGATCGATTTTATTTTTGGTAACACTTAGAACTTGTCTCATTGATGATTCTATTTTCCTTGAATTAGATTGCTCATGGAGCCCGAGAACAGCAAGTCAGAGAATGCAAAGTTGGCCTAAGAATGCATATAAAAAGTACACAGGGAACCTTTGTTGCATAAGCGAAGTTCCAGTGAGCGCACTTGTGTATGTTTCACAAATTTCTTAGAAAGTGCACAAAGATATGTTGAGTACTCTGGACGCACTTCTCTACTCCTACGTACGTTTTGTACTATAAAAATTTCTTCAAAAGTACGTCAATCCTACTTGACGCACTTTTGAATAGGTCTAAAAGTCATCAAGAATGTACGTCACTGCTTAAATAGCCAAGTTGGCGCATTTTGCAGATATTGCAGAGTTGGTGTACTTTGGTAAACTTTTCTTACCGACACATTTTGTCGCTTCTAGAGAATGGCACACTTTGCTGTGTTGGCGCACTATGTGACATTCTCCAGATATGTCACTACCACATTTTAGGAAAAAGGGGTATTTTAGTAATTTCTTATTTAAATAAATATTGTGCATGGTAAATAATTTTTGTTGTATTATTTAATTATTGTTGGATGTTATTTAATTATTTTGGACTTATTTTAGTGGACCCAACTAGTTTAGTTTGGACCCATGGACCAACATGAATTAAATAGTTAGACTTGGCCCATTTAGAAAGCCCATGGTTAAGGAGATGGATTAAATTAATTAAGTGATTAGACTAGAAGCTTTCTTCCTTAATTATTTCTTCATGAGAGGCCCCAAGGGGTACATTGGACATTTTACAATTGCTTGGGAGAGGGGCAAGGCCGGCCTATTAAAAGAGGGGGAAAATTTCTCTCTCCTCTCATTCTCATTTCCAATCTAGATCTAGAATTCTCCACTCCCAAATTCTTTCCATTCCCATTCCAATTCCCCACCAAATTCATTCCAAATTCTTCCCAATTCACCATTAGAAAGTTGAGAAGCAAGGATCTAGAAGGAGGAAGCAAGGATCTACAAAGAGGAGCAAGGATCTACAATTTAGAAGCAAATTCATCTCAATTGGAGGTTTCATTGGGAATCTATCTCCCAATAGGTATAATTCAATTTTTTCCATTAAAATAGCTTCTAAATCTGAGATTTAATCATGTAAAATCAACCTATGTGTATGTACTACCCATAGGACTTTGTTTTGTGTTCATAGGAGACCCATGGAGAAAGTTATGGTACTTTTTGTGTCAATTTTGTTGGAATTCCGAATTTACATTTTGTTGTGTGTGTCAATTGATCCTATAGATCAATTGGACATGTGCTTATATATTTGGGACTTGTGTCATGTCCATATTTGGGTACATGTGGTTCGTATCCCAACTATTTGGTGATACGTGTCATTTTGGGGGTTTTTCCTCCGACACGGGGCTTTGAACATGTCGTATTTTAACACGGACACATAGATCTACTTTTGACACTTTGATTTATTCATAAATATTATTTGTGACTTGTTTGTGTCCTTCGGGATACAATTGGTTGTGTGTTGGACTCGTGTCACATGCGTATCCTAGATCTAGTGGGATACGGTGTGATACTCTCCAATTGTGTGGATTTTTGAATAGATCTAATTATGTATGGTTTAAATTCTTCAATTATAATTAGTAAATATATATAGATATTATATATTTATTTTGTGTATTTATTATAGTAATTATTGTAGCATAGATCTATATATTTTTGTGTGAGCTAATATGATGTACAAATATAATATGTAGCTTTCTTGCATGTAATTATATATGTACTTATGTTAATAGTATAAATTATACATAAATATTTTATAAAATATATTTATGTGTAATTATATTAAATATAATTATTATGTAATTATTTGGATTTAACGAATGTATTTTTATGTGTGCTTCTAGCCATGTAAAATATGTACATTAATATGTGCATTGTGTTTAGTAATTATTAATATTTTAATGTGCAAGTTTATGTGTATATATATATATAAGTATATATATTTATTAATTGTTTTATATATGTATATATATAGGTGTTTTTGTGAGGTATAATACTAATAATAATATATTATATTATTTGTATAAATATTGGTTTGTATATACTTTATATTAGAGTGTATATTATTTATACTTTGTGTGGGTACCAATTGGGATCAAGACCTTGATTCCTAATTGTGTATTTTTATTCTATATTATTTATATAGATGTCTTGAGAGGTTGACCTTGGTTTGACCATGTTTGACTTTAGTTGACTTTAGAGTTGACCATAGTTGACTTTTGACTTAGAATTTATTTATTGACCTAGAAGTTGACTAGTTTGACTTGTTCTCTTTCCGGGACCTTGTATTAATGTGGTATTCCATATCTAGGTCTTCGAGGCACCGAGTCAGACATCTGTGAGACTGTTCTTTGGATTTCAGGCGAGTACATTCTCTGATAGTTTCTCATTTATGATATCCTCTATGTTCGTTGTATCTAGTGTAGATTTACATGTTTCTCTCGACACTATGGTTACACGGATTGGTATATCCGGATCTCGTCATGAGATGTTATTCCTTGGTATATGGTGTATATGGTGCAAGTATTGTTTCATTGGTTATCTTGTACATATACAGACACCGATTCTCGGGGAGACTAGCTATCTTCTTGGGGAATCTAGTGCCATAGCATACCGTGGTTGGATCTATTATACCAGTTGGGGGTGGGGAGTATTAGTATAGATATGTGATCAAATCCCTATTGAATAAAGTATTGGTAAGCGAATAGTGTTGATCATGCACCGCACGTATGATTAGCCAGGCCGCATTGTATCTTGCCCAAGCCGATCACATGTTAAGCTAGTACTCACACACTTAGTCATTAGTATTATTGTTTCATTGGCATATTGTTCATTATTGTATTTCTTTCCAGTATTTTCTTATTGTCTATATATCTCTTGCATCTATTTTTGTGCATCCTGTTTATCCACAGCTATTTACTGTTACATAGTTTTTATCATGGATTAGAACTGCTGTTAGAGATGTACTCTGCTCCTTTCCTGACTGGATATATTTTTTCAGATGACACTGAGGAGTACCCTACTTATTATGGACCCCAAAATGTTGTGGGTTTAGATTCGGAGACCCTGGCTCAAGAGGGACTTATCCCAACTGAGACAGTTGACCCTGGAGTGTAGCTTGTAGTATGATAGTATTCTTTTGTACTGGATTTGTCTTCAGCTTATTTTTGTTACTCTTCAGACTCATTGATGTATTATTTTAAACTCATGAGTTGATGACTATTCTATTCTTATCTGATTCGTGTTCATTCTATCTTAGTTCTGTGATTGAGTACACTATCTTTTGGTGGTTCATTATATTAGATAGACTTTCTAGACATCGTTCTACCGCCGATTCTGCGGCGTAGGCTGGGCGTTGTTTCCGACTAGTACCCTTACCCCGGGTGCGGGTCGTGACACGTTTTTGGTGGTGGTCCATGCAGGTCTAGCTTCACAAGTATGTGATATCGTGGTAGTGCGACTACTTAGTTGTACTACTGCGAGCCTGCAATAGGATATAGGATATAGGCTGAGATACTCAATCACATCTAGGAAAATTCTTTTGATTCAACTATTCTCCTTTGATATTGATACTTGATCTCTTAAACTGTCCTTTCCTTGATGTCTTACATCTTGTGCCATATTGATTCTTTCTTTCGCTTTGTCTCAGGATGCCGCCTAAGACTAGATCACAGCAGGGGAGAGCAGCTTCTGAGAGGTCTGCGACATCCCGAGGGCCTGCACCAGTCACTTCTCCGGTGATTGGAGTGTCAGCTGCTTTCGGAGGTCCACCACCTACTCAGAGGACTGTGCCAGCTGTATCTGAGGGGCTTCCACCTCCACCTCCTGTGCCAGCAGAGGCGTCACAGATGTTTATACTGTTTCGTGAGATGCTCGAGGCACAGAGGACTCAGTCAGAGGCACATCAGAGGCAGACCGACGTTCTACGGCAGGGCATCGAGAGTGCTCATCAGCTTGCTCGTGCTGTAGTTGAGAGAGGAGTTCCGATCCAGCAGCAGGTTGTTCCTCAAGTTGCTCAGCTTCGGCCAGGCAACATTCAGGACTTCAAGAAACTGGAGCCTAGGGTTTTCAAAGGGACGGAGGGCATCGTCTATGCTGATGATTGGCTCGAGGACATTGAGCGTCTTATGAGGGTATCCCGTCTTTCTGAAGATCTGAAGGTTGAGGCGGTAGGACTTCAACTGTTCGACGTCGCTCGCACTTGGTTCAGGAATGAGCCGGTTCTAGTTGACGCAGGACAATCTTGGGAGGTATTCAAGGACCTTTTCAAGAAGAAGTTTTTCGCTCGGATAGACAGGCTTGACTTGGGGAGATAATTTGAGAGTCTCATTCAGGGAAGCATGTCTGTGGAGGAATACGCTGCGGAGTTCGGTAGGTTGAGCCGATTTGCAGAGTACTTGGTGAGGGAGCCGGAGGTTCGAGCTATTCGTTTCCGAAAGGGTCTAAACTGGGAGGTAAAGATTCTCATTCCGTCTTTTTATGAGACATACTCGGAGATACTTGCGGAGGCACGAAAGGTTGAGCGGGATCTGGGTTTGAAGACCAAGAGAGACCGTGATTCTTTTCTGGGGGCCAACGGCAGTGCAGTATCTGCCAAACGTCCTCATTTTCAGTCCAGACCTTTCCAGCAGCCACAGCAGAACCAGACTCCAGCTAGAGCGCCTTTTCACCAGGCACCTCAGCAGCAGAGGCAGTTACAGCAGGCCCCATGCAACTTCTGCAAGAAGCCCGGCCATATCTGGGAAGTTTGCAGGAGGAGGCTAGGAGTTTGTTTGTATTATGGTACTGAAGGGCATCAATTGAGGGAGTGTCCTCGTCGTGCAGTTCAGGAAGCAGCTCCAACTCCGAGGACACAGACGAGACCACCTGCAGCACAGCCGAGGGGACCGCTTCCGACACAGCAGCAGCGTTTTGTCCAGCATCAACAGCAGGGAGGTGCTCGGCAGGGACGAGCGTTTGCTATGACCGTCGAAGAGGAGGAACCCACAGGAGATGTCATCGCAGGTTCTATTCTTCTTGATTCCATTCCAGCTTTAGCTTTGTTTGGTAGTGGTGCTTCCCATAGTTTTGTATCTGTTTCTTTTGCTCTGAAGCATGGTTTGGTAGCTGAGTCTTTGCTTAGGACTTACAAGATCATGACCGGGGGAGGCATTATCATGGTTAATGATATTTTCAAGGATCGGAGAGTTACTCTGGGAGGCCGGGAGTTGAGTGCGTGTCTACTTGTAATGCTACTTCCAAGCTATGACATTGTACTTGGGATGGATTAGTTGAGTAGGCACCGTTCTAGCATAGACTGTAGAGGAGGTAGAGTTTTGTTTGGTCCGCCAGGAGAGCCAGAGTTCGAGTTTACTAGAGGAGCTGTGGAGCAGGAAGAATGCATTATTTGTGGAGCTATGGTAGAAGACAAGGAGTTGCCACATCCGTTGATAGCAGAATTCTTGGATGTGTTTCCTGAGGAATTGCCAAGATTGTCACCAGATCGAGATGTTGAATTTTTTATAGATTTGGTGCCAGGTGCAGAACCAATTTCGCAACATGTCTATAGAGTAAACAACAGCGAGCTGGTCGAGTTGAAGAAACAGGTGGACGAATTGCAGGATAAGGGGTTTATCAGATCGAATTCTTCACCATGGGGAGCCCCGGTATTGTTTGTACCGAAGAAGGATGGATCGGTGCGTATGTGCATTGATTACAGGGCTTTGAATAATCTCACTATCAAGAATAAGTATCCTTTGCCACGGATTGATGATCTGTTTGATCAGTTGAGTGGTGCGAAGGTATTTTCTAAGATAGATTTGAGATCAGGCTACCATCAGGTGAAGGTGAAGCCGGAGGACATACCAAAGACTGCTTTTAAAACTCGGTATAGTCAGTACGAGTTTATGGTAATGCCGTTTGGTTTGACTAATGCACCAGCGGTATTTATGAACTTGATGAACAAGGTGTTCCACCAGTACCTTAACAAGTTCGTGGTGGTGTTCATCGATGACATACTCATATACTCGAGGACACCGGAGGAGCATGAGGAGCATTTGAGGATTGTGTTGGATGTGCTGAGGAAGGAGGAGTTGTATGGGAAGTTGTCCAAATGTGAGTTTTTCTGGGACAAAGTAGAATTCTTGGGGCATGTTGTGACTGGTGATGGTATTTCAGTAGATCCGAAGAAGATTTCAGCAGTGGAATTGTAAACTCCCTCGACCAGATTTTAGTATTTTAATATTATTTCTAGTTAATTAGAATTAGTGTAACTTTTTAAAAATTTATTTATTAATATATTCTATTGATTGTGCACCTGTTTGTTACACAATAAATTAGGGCACCACACTAGCTGTTAACCCTAAACTAATTTCACATCCCTGCCCTAGACTTGCTAGACTACATTTTCTGTATTTTTAGCAACTCCCAGAAACCTCGTTTTGTGCTTCGTTTTAGTCGCACAAATATCGTTACAAACGTACGTATTTAATTCCTATTTAATTTTCTGCTCTTTACCAACCTCTGTACCCTAGAGATTTGAGGACCAGTAGGCACCTGTTTTGCCCAACCAAAAATACGATAATATTCTACACTAATTGTATTACAATTATCGTATTGACACCGTAGAAAAATTATGACCCTAACTGTCCCTAAATAATTAGTGAACACCGTGCGCAGTATTTATTAAATAATAAATACGGTGACCCGTATCACCTGCAGAATCAGACCCTGACCCTGCCCAGGCTCATCCCCACAGCCCAGGACAATTCCCCAGCATTTTTCCCTCAATTCTGTGAATTTTAGTAATTTTTAGGACCAGGTGATTTTCCAGACAAATTGCATAATTGCGTAATTTCCCAATTTTTGGACTTTTATGCAAATTGTGAAAAGATTAGGGTTTTTATGCAAAAATGCATGCTAGGTGGCAACACCCTATTGGCTAGACAATAGGTGGCATGGGACCCACAGAAAAATCTGCTGAAAATATCCCAAAAATTCAAATTACTAAAATACCCCAACATTTCCCTTTAATTACCAAAATGCCATTGGGATAAAACTTATATAAACCCTAGAAACACCCCCTCTCTCTCTCATTCCCCGACTCCCCTCGGCCAGCTCCGACCACCGCCCACCGCCGGACCACCGCCAACCCCTTCGCCCCTCCCTAGGCCACCCTCCGGCCAACTGCCTCCCTCCCTGGCCGCCTGCTCCGCCGTGGCGAGCCACCGCAGCGACCTCCCCTTCACTGCACCACAGTGGCTCCCCGACCTCCGACCGCCCACCACAGCCTCCCTAGCCGTCGCCGACCACCGCCACCACCCCCATCCACTCCGCCTTGACTTCCTCTCTCCAACCATCACCGCCCCGTCCCTCCACGACAGCCTCCGCCGCCGGCAGCTCCCCCGCAACCCCCACCGCCTCACCGCACAGCAACTCCCCTCCCCCACTCCCCGACGCTTCCCACCGCCACTCCGGCCACCCCCGACCTCCGCCACCACCACCAATCTCTCCGCCACCCTCCCCTCCTTCGATCCCTCCGCCTAGCCGACCGTCTCCGCCGCAGCTTCGCCGCCGGCAGCTGCCACAAGCCGCTGCTGCTGCTACTGCTGCCAGCAGCTACTGCTACTGCCGTTGCTCCTCCGGCCGGCCGCCGTCGACTCCGCCGCCGACCTTCCGCCGACGACTCGCCGTGGACCCCACCTGCCACCTTGTCAGGTAAAAATACGCTATTATATACGTATTTATATATATATATGTATATGTATGTATATATATTTATATATATATATGTATATTAATATATATGGTTATATATATTATATATTAACATATATTATATAAATACTGTATAAATACAGTATATTATATGTATTATTATTATTATTATTATTATCATTATTGTTATTATTATTTGTATATATTTTATATATATGTATATATATATGTATATTAAATATATATTTCTATGTATATATATATATGATATATATTTCTATGTATATATATATATGATATATATTTCTATGTATATATATATATGTATATATATATATATCAATATATATATATATATCATTATTATTATTATTATTTAGTATTTAATAAAAACAGTATATATATTTACTTATATATATATATATATGTATTTTGTTCATTTTACATATATATATATGTATTTTGTGTATATATATAAATATGCATTTTTCATTTCCGTTTTTCCTTACTTATAAATATATATATATATTTATATATATATAATTATAATATATAATATGTATACTATATATATCATATATATATAACATATTTGTATATGTTATATAAATTCTACTATAATGTATATATGTATACTATGCACTCTTTTTCTTTTATTTATTTCTGCACTTAATTTCCTGCACCTATTTATATAAATATATATCTATATAGATATATATATATATTATCTATATGTACATAATATAACATATTATTAATATGTTATATTTATACTATGTATTATTATTAATAATATTGCTGATAATACCGCTTATATTTATATGCATATTTTAAATTCTAGCACTGCCTTTAAATTTATATATTATTATATATATGACAGTGGTCACATATAGACCCTTACAATAATTATATTATAAATACTGTATATAACAGTGGTCACCTATAGACCCTGGTATTAGTGCTGGATATTACAGCATTTATATTTGTATTTAAATTCCTGCAAATGTTATTTTCTTTTTATATATATATTATATCTATATATATATATACTATACAGTACATAGATATATACGTATTTAATTTCTGCCCTGTCATTTCAATTTATTATATCAGTGGATACACCCTGATAAATACTATATTATATATCTGCAGCAGTGGATATACCCTGCTATTATTATAATACCTGCATTTGTCTGTTCTTCATATACTATATATATTATATCTATATATATACATACTATATATAGATCTATATTATATATGTGTATATAAGTATATATATATACTTTATATTACAGACTTGATATTTACGAACCCTGTCTGTTTTAAACAGAAACCATCTTCAGCACAGCCAGTGACCCCCTGTCACCAGCAACCTTAAACTTGACTGCAAGATCAGGTTATCAACACTATCAGGGAGTAGGCAAGTATACCTTGCCAAGTTAATGCTTAAATTCAATTCTTGATATCTGCGTTGTTCTTAAATTTTATATACTTTGATCACCTGAGACTGCCTTGGTACAGTCAAACTGTTATGTTGACTTGTTATTAACAGACTCACCAACAGCTGAGAGTATTCTAATATTCTCCTAGACCCTATCACGGAAACACGCAACATGGTTGCAATGCATATTGGGATGCGAGCTGCGTAGTTGACTAGCTACCAGTACGTGTGACCGCATCACGGATTAGAATAATTCAGGAAATATACGACTTGACATTTAGTTACATTGGGAGGGGAGAACAACTAAAATACGTATGGGACACCCATCTCTTTACCATGTGCCGCACTCGACGGAGTGATACGGATGATAAAGATATGTATTCATGTGACCATTCTCATCGTAGATGGAAAATTGGATAGTGCCCTTGAACGGGGGCATATGTGGCATATACTAGCCTGTCACTACAGATTGGTGAATTACGTCAGCATATGTCTAGCCACACATTTCCCATACGTATTAGGTTGTCTCAAATTGCATTTCACATAGTTGGTTAGCACCCTGTATTTATTTTATTCAGTAATTTCTATTCAGTATTTACACACATGGCATGTTGTTTTCCTGTATCTTGTTACGTCCCTCTGAGGACCTGGTTCCCTGCCAGGTTTAGCTGAGACATTCCACCCCACAGTACCTGGACCTGGACAGGAGTCTGGACATGCCTCGGAGACGGAGTTAGAGGAGATGCCGTCAGAATCTACCTGAGTGCACCAGGAGTTGGAGCTACATATTTTGAGGATGTTGTGCTAGTTTATCTTATTTCACTCCTGCTTACTTTTGTAGTGGGATTGTTCCCACCTGACTTTATCTGGGTTGTATATGACATTTCCGATTTAGCATCTATATATATATTCAGCACTTTCCCTGTTATTCTTGTGGATGAGATAGATTTACCTGTATTTTAGACTTGTAGTATTTTAGGACAGCGTAGCACATCACTTCGGGTCCATTAAATTGGGTAATCCCTTAGTGACGTGTCAGCTGGCCAGTGACACGTGGCCTAGTTCCGTATATTTTTGGGACTGGGGCGTGACAGGAATCTTGGAAGACTCCGAGTTCGGTAGCAGAGATCAGGAGTTTCTTGGGATTGGCAGGCTACTACAAGAAGTTTGTGCAAGATTTTTCGAGGATTGCCGAGCCGATGACCAGACTCACAAGGAAGGATGTGGAGTTTGTTTGGACGGAGGATTGTCAGGTTGCTTTTGAGGAGTTGAAGAAGAGGTTGACGTCTGCTCCTATTTTGACGTTGCCATCAGAGTCCGGAGGTTTCACTATTTATAGTGATGCATCGGGGAAGGGTTTAGGTTGTGTTCTTCAGCAGCATGGGAAAGTGATTGCCTATGCATCCAGGCAATTGCGTCCTCATTAAAAAATTATCCTACCCATGATTTTGAGTTGGCAGCTGTCATATTCGCCCTGAAGTTGTGGAAACATTATTTGTATTGAGAGCGTGTGGAGATCTTCACAGACCACAAAAGCTTGAAGTACGTTTTCACGCAAAAGGAGTTGAACATGAGGCAGCGTCGGTGGTTGGAATTGATGAAGGATTTTGATATCTCTTTACAATATCATACTGGGAAAGCCAATGTAGTTGCCGATGCTTTGAGCAGGTATCCGGTAGCTATGTTCTTGACGCAGGATCGATATCTGTTGGAGGACTTGGAGAGCTTGGACATTGAGGTGATTGTTCCTGGGTGTGCTATGCAGATGTGGGGATTGCAGATACACTCAGATTTGATGGACATGATCAAGGCAGCACAGTATGATGATGTATCTTTGAGGAGTATCAGAGCTCAGGTGAGAGCAGGATTGGAGGATGATTTCACTATTGCAGAGGATGGATCCTTGAGGCATGGAGTTAGATTGTGTGTGCCTAGTGGAGAGTTGCGCGAGGAGGTGTTACAGGAAGCGCATCGCTCTCAGTATTCCATACATCCAGGTGCTAACAAGATGTATCGGGATATGCGAGAGAGTGTGTGGTGGTATGTCATGAAGAGGGAAGTGGCACAGTTTGTATCCAGATGCTTAGTGTGCCAGCAGGTGAAAGCCGAGAGGCAGAGGCCAGGAGGGTTACTTCAGCCATTACCCATTCCAGAGTGGAAGTGGGAACACATTACTATGGATTTTGTGTCCGGACTTCCACGATCTCCATGAGAGAAAGACGCGATTTGGGTCATTGTTGATAGATTGACCAAGTCGGCCCACTTTTTGCCTTTTAAAGTGGATTTGTCTACGGAGAAGCTGGCAGAGATGTATGTGAGGCAGATCGTTAGGATACACGAAGTTTCCGTCAGCATAGTCTCAGATCGAGATAGTCGTTTCACTTCTCATTTCTGGAGGAGTTTGCAGGAGAGTTTGGGCACTCAGCTCAAGTTCAGTACTGCATATCATCCCCAGACAGATGGGCAGTCAGAGAGGACTATCCAGACTCTCGAGGATATGTTGCGCACTTGTATACTAGATTTTGGGGGTTCTTGGGAGGACCATCTTCATTTGGTAGAGTTTGCTTACAACAACAGTTACCAGGCCAGTATAGAGATGTCACCTTTTAAAGCTCTATATGGTCGGAGATGTCGTACTCCTTTGTCTTGGGACGATGTTGGAGAGAGAATTTTGCTTGGGCCAGAGATGGTTGTGGATGCAGCGAAGAAGGTTCATTTGATCAGAGACAGACTTCGAGTGGCGCAGGACAGACAGCGGCATTGGGCCGATAGCCATCGGAGACCTTTGGAGTTTGAGGTATAGTTTAGATTTTGTTTGTGCTTGTTCTTGTTTGTTATAGATTAAGTTCTTAAGATGGTGTTTTATTCTAGGTGGATGGTTTGGTGTTTCTGAGGATTTCTCCGACACGAGGCACAATTCGCTTCGGTGGAGGCGGAAAGCTTAGTTCGCGATTCATCGGACCTTTCACTATTCTAGAGAGGGTCGGTGCAGTTGCTTATAGACTAGACTTGCCACCTGCATTGGAGAAAGTGCACAACGTATTTCATGTGTCGCAGTTGAGATGATACGTGGCAGATCCTAGTCATGTATTGGATCACTCGGAGATAGAGTTGGGCCCTACTCTTAGCTATCCAGAGCAGCCAGTTGAGATTCTGGATCGGAGAGAGAAGGTGCTGAGGAACCAGACTATTCCTTTGGTGCGCGTCGCATGGAGGCATCACTCTCCGGGGGAGTCTACCTGGGAGAGAGAGGATGACATGCGAGAGCGTTATCCATATTTGTTTGTACCTTGAGGTATGTTATTTCTAGTTATGTTCTGTTCATTGTTATGTCCTGTTCATTAGTTAGTTGTGATTCTTTAGTTCTGTTCTGTATTTTTCTGGGGGTAGTTTTCGTCTTTGAATTTCGAGGACGAAATTATTTTAAGGAGGGTAGACTTGTCACTACCACATTTTAGGAAAAGGGGTATTTTAGTAATTTCCTATTTAAATAAATATTGTGCATGGTAAATAATTTTTGTTGTATTATTTAATTGTTGTTGGATGTTATTTAATTATTTTGGACTTATTTTAGTGGACCCAACTAGTTTAGTTTGGACCCATGGACCAACATGAATTAAATAGTTAGACTTGGCCCATTTAGAAAGCCCATGGTTAAGGAGATGGATTAAATTAATTAAGTGATTAGACTAGAAGCTTCCTTCCTTAATTATTTCTTCATAAGAGGCCCCAAGGGGTACATTGGACATTTTATAATTGCTTGGGAGAGGGGCAAGGCCGGCCTATTAAAAGAGGGGGAAAATTTCTCTCTCCTCTCATTCTCATTTCCAATCTAGATCTAGAATTCCCCACTCCCAAATTCTTTCCATTCCCATTCCAATTCTCCACGAAATTCATTCCAAATTCTTTCCAATTCATCATTAGAAAGTTGAGAAGCAAGGATCTAGAAGGAGAAAGCAAGGATCTACAAAGAGGAGCAAGGATCTACAATTTGGAAGCAAGTTCATCTCAATTGGAGGTTTCATTGGGAATCCATCTCCCAATAGGTATAATTCAATTTTTTCCATTAAAATAGCTTCTAAATATGAGATTTAATCATGTAAAATCAACCTATATGTATGTACTACCCATAGGACTTTGTTTTGTGTTCATAGGAGACCCATGGAGAAAGTTATGGTACTTTTTGTGTCAATTTTGTTGGAATTCCGAATTTATATTTTGTTGTGTGTGTCAATTGATCCTATAGATCAATTGGGCATGTGCTTATATATTTGGGGCTTGTGTCTTGTCCATATTTGGGTACATGTGGTTCGTATCCCAACTATTTGGTGATACGTGTCATTTTGGGGGTTTTCCCTCCGACACGGGGCTTTGAACATGTCGTATTTTGACACGAACACATAGATCTACTTTTGACACTTTGATTTATTCATAAATATTATTTATGACTTGTTTGTGTCCTTCGGGGTGCAATTGGTTGTGTGTTGGACTCGTGTCACATGCGTATCCTAGATCTAGTGGGATACGGTGTGATACTCTCCAATTGTGTGGATTTTTGAATAGATCTAATTATGTATGGTTTAAATTCTTCAATTATAATTAGTAAATATATATAGATATTATATATTTATTTTGTGTATTTATTATAGTAATTATTGTAGCATAGATCTATATATTTTTGTGTGAGCTAATATGATGTACAAATATAATATGTAGCTTTCTTGCATGTAATTATATATGTACTTATGTTAATAGTATAAATTATACATAAATATTTTATAAAATATATTTATGTGTAATTATATTAAATATAATTATTATGTAATTATTTGGATTTAATGAATGTATTTTTATGTGTGCTTCTAGCCATGTAAAATATGTACATTAATATGTGCATTGTGTTTAGTAATTATTAATATTTTAATGTGCAAGTTTATGTGTATAAATATATAAGTATATATATTTATTAATTGTTTTATATATGTATATATATAGGTATTTTTGTGAGGTATAATACTAATAATAATATATTATATTATTTGTATAAATATTGGTTTGTATATACTTTATATTAGAGTGTATATTATTTATACTTTGTGTGGGTACCAATTGGGATCAAGACCTTGATTCCTAATTGTGTATTTTTATTCTATATTATTTATATAGATGTCTTGAGAGGTTGACCTTGGTTTGACCATGTTTGACTTTAGTTGACTTTAGAGTTGACCATAGTTGACTTTTGACTTAGAATTTATTTATTGACCTAGAAGTTGACTAGTTTGACTTGTTCTCTTTCCGGGACCTTGTATTAATGTGGTATTCCATATCTAGGTCTTCGAGGCACCGAGTCAGACATCTGTGAGACTGTTCTTTGGATTTCAGACGAGTATATTCTCTGATAGTTTCTCATTTATGATATCCTCTATGTTCGTTGTATCTAGTGTAGATTTACATGTTTCTCTCGACACTATGGTTACACGGATTGGTATATCCGGATCTCGTCATGAGATGTTATTCCTTGGTATATGGTGTATATGGTGCAAGTATTGTTTCATTGGTTATCTTGTACATGTACAGACACCGATTCTCGGGGAGACTAGCTATCTTCTTGGGAAATCTAGTGCCATAGCATACCGTGGTTGGATCTATTATACCAGTTGGGGGTGGGGAGTATTAGTATAGATATGTGATCAAATTCCTATTGAATAAAGTATTGGTAAGCGAATAGTGTTGATCATGCACCGCACGTATGATTAGCCAGGCCGCATTGTATCTTGCCCAAGCCGATCACATGTTAAGCTAGTACTCACACACTTAGTCATTAGTATTATTGTTTCATTGGCATATTGTTCATTATTGTATTTTTTTCCAGTATTTCCTTATTGTCTATATATCTCTTGCATCTATTTTTGTGCATCCTGTTTATCCACAGCTATTTACTGTTACATAGTTTTTATCATAGATTAGAACTGCTGTTAGAGATGTACTCTGCTCCTTTCCTGACTGGATATATTTTTTCAGATGACACTGATGAGTACCCTACCTATTATGGACCCCAGGATATTGTGAGTTTAGATTCGGAGACCCTGGCTCAAAAGGGGCTTATCCCAACTGAGACAGTTGACCCTGGAGTGTAGCTTGTAGTATGATAGTATTCTTTTGTACTGGATTTGTCTTCAGCTTATTTTTGTTACTCTTCAGACTCATTGATGTATTATTTTAAACTCATGAGTTGATGACTATTCTATTCTTATCTGATTCGTGTTCATTCTATCTTAGTTCTGTGATTGAGTACACTATCTTTTGGTGGTTCATTATATTAGATAGACTTTCTAGACAGCGTTCTACCGCCGATTCTGCGGCGTAGGCTGGACGTTGTTTCCGACTAGTACCCTTACCCCGGGTGCGGGTCGTGACAAGATACGATGTACTTTTGTAGCTTTTCGTAATTACTTAATGACTAAGCAATGACTTCTGACCATTCTCGAGAATTGTGTTCTCGACTGCAGGGCCTTCTCGACTATTGTGCCATGTCTTGGAACTTATGTTTTGTCTTTTAGTTGGCCTTCATGCGCTTGTTTGTGCGCTAACCTCACTACTGTCATACTTGGTGAAATTGCACCAAGTTCATAGCTTGGGTACTTTCATTTGTGCGCCAATGATAGATTTATGCGCCAAGCTCCTGGCTCGTGCACTTCTATGATCATTGTGCATCAAGGTCATTGAAGTGCACTTTAGTATGATTCTACCGACGGCGGCGGTTGTTGTGGCTGCGGGGCTGCTCGGGGTGGTCGTGGTGGGTCGGCACCGTCGGTGGGGGAAGTCGTCGCCTGGGAAGCGGTCGGTGGCCGGAGCAGCGAGGGGGGGTGGCGGTGATGGTGATGGCGGGTGGCGGTGAAGTAAGATTTTATAGAGAGAGGGAAGGCCGAGCGGGGGGGGAACGGGGGGTGGCCGCGGCGGAGTCAGGGCCGGTCGTGGGGCGGGGTCGTGGCCGGCGGTTGCGGGGCAGTTGGCCGCGGAGTTGGCGGCGGGGACGGGGGATCGTGGGGGAGAGGGGAGTGGGGTTTTGGGTTATCGGGTTAGCGGGCTAGCGGGTAGGAGGGTCGGGTCCAGACCGACTCGTTAGGTTTAGGGTCCGGGTCGGTTGGGTTTAGCTTGTTCGGTTCGGGTTGGGTTGGGTCTGGTTCAATTCGGTTTAATCCGGTTTAGTCTGGTTTAATTGAAAATAGTGTTTTTCGTCATTTAAAAATAGTTTTTGAGCCCAAGAAATTCCAGAAAAATTACACAACATCCAAAATTAATTATACACCAAAAAATATATTTTTTTATAATATTTTAATAATTAATTTAATACATTAAAATATTAATCCATGAGGGACATTTTTAATAATTAATTAAAAATTACCAAAAATCCAGAAAATTTATTTTACATTTTTTTAAAAAATAGGGTGTTACACAAGGTAAACTAGAAATAATATTAACCAATACTAATACTTATGCTAACTAGTGCTTATATATATACCCTCATATATATATACTAAATCATATATACAAATCTAACTAACAAAATTAACTAACTTAGCTTATACATACAACCTAATATCTAATGCACTATGCTACACCATGTTGTTGCTGCTGCTTCTGCTTATTGCTGCTGCTGCAGCTTACTGCTTCTGCTGTTGCTTCTTGCTGTACAATGCTGCTGCTCCTAGCTGCTCAAGCTTGTTGTGCAATGCTTCTGCTCCTAGCTGCTCAAGCTTGTTGTGTAATGCTGCTGCTCCTAGCTGCTGCAGCTTACTGCTTCTGTTGCTGCAGCTTACTGGTGTTGCTTCTTACTTGTAAACACCCTAAATTTTTAGAGATTTTTTTAAAATTAATTTTTGGAATTAATATGCAATTTTTTCAGGAATTTACATAGGTCCTGTAGTGAGTTTGTAATTTTTAATTGCCAATAAATAACATTAAAATGAAATAAAAATATGATTTTATGGTGTAAAATAGAAAACCGGACTTAGGGTAATTTTCTGGGATTTTATTGGGCCTCGGACCTATTTTTAAAAAAGCCTAAAAACTATTTTTATAATTAAATTAATTAATTACTGTTTTAATTATTAGTTATTATTATTATTAATATAATTTACTGGTTATTTTGGTTTTGGGCCCGGCCCAGTGGGTCGAGCCCGTTCGTGCAGCCCGGTCGCCTTAGCGGGTCGGGCGGGTTGGCCAGACCCGGATCCGCGCCCGACCCGACCCGGACCTCCCTCTCCCTCCCCACGTTCACGACCCCACGCCGCCCCGAGAATCCCGCCGCCCGCCGCGTGCCCGTCGACCACGACCCACGACCTCCTCCCTTGGCCGACTCCCTCGGCCCACGTCGTCCCCGGCCGAACCCCTCCCTCGAGCCCTATTTAAAACCCTCTCCTCCGCCTCCCTTTCCCCCCAAACCCGAGCCCTAACCCTAGCTCCGGCGACCCCTCGGCGCCGCCCTAGCCGCTGTCCTCCGCCTCCCAACCGCCGAGAGCCGGCCATCCCCCTCCAGAACCACCCTCCTTCCCCTTCCTCTTCCTCCTCCGCCTCCCTCAGAACCGCTCGACGCCGACCAGCTCGTCTGAGAAGCACGCGCCGCCAGAGACCTAGCCGGCCCCTCACCGCCCTGAGTCGCCTCGACCGTCCTGCGCTCCTCCAGCGAAGCCCGGACACGCGGACACAGCCCAGCCCTAGGCCGGACACCGCAGGACACGAACTCGCGTGTCGGACACAGTTCAAAACTCAGTTTCTCGGGTCCCCTTCAGGTACTCGTAACTTGCACCTCGGATCTCTGTTTTCGATTCTGTAAATTTCTACGCGAAGCCTGTATGACCCTCTCGGTGCCCGGATAAACCGCTCGGGGCATCGCGTCCTGTGGTGATCGCACACCACGATCCAAAAACAGGAAAAACCAGACCCTGTTTCACCCCGGAACTGAGTATGCCCCGCCAAATGGGACGACTTGGTCGCGTGCGGTCTTCACAGATGCGTGCGCCTCGTCGATACGGACGTGTGGGATTTCGCGGAAGCTGATTCGGGTGTGCGTGCACACCGAAATCAATGCGTATTCGCGGACACCGTCCCGTATTCGCCTTTTCTGCAATTCACCCTAACTTCATGCACACACGTTACGCTGGTCCCGTGGGTCAAGTTTGGTCCGATTCCGAGAACGTTGACGAAATCGCGTGTCGTGGGCCCCACAGGCCCCGCTCGAAGGGCGATTTTTTGATCGGCTCATCGGAATTCAAATCTGAAAGTTTCGTTGGGTTCGTATCAGCGTTCCTGACCTGTTGACACTAAGTTTGGTGAATTTGGAGACCGTTGACCCTGACACATTTTTTGGTGCAAAGCGGGCCCACCGGTGGACCCCGTTTTGGGCCGAAATTGCCGTTTTTGCCCTTGTCTCCAAATTGGACCCAAGGACAGGAGATCCTAGCTGTTTGACACCTTTTGAGCGTGATGGTACTATTTATTTCAGCTTTCGGAGACATCTCTGGAAATTTCTGAAACCAGGACCTAAGTGGAATTCAAACATTAGGCAAGTGCACCTTGCCAAACTTGCAGTCATTATTTTCATATTTTCTGTAAAAATACTCTGCTGGATTTCTTGTGCAAATTTATATAAACTGATTTAAAACTGCTTAACCTAGGGAACGTATGACGTACCTAGTGTCCGATCATAGTCGGGTGCCGACACCGTACGCGGTGTTGGGTTCGTCATTTAGAGATGGATTTACGATTCCCTGACTTTGTACTTGACCTATCAAGTACCCTACAACCCAGGACACTTGACACTATCATGGACAGAATCCTCCTGAGATATTCGTGGTGATTCTGTATAGGATACAGGACTTGATAGAGACATCTATTATAGACAGTATGACTTGTTGCATTAGTTATAATCCCGCTGACATGGACATGAGACGTTATGGTCATGGCTTGCGTGATTACATTGGGTGGGGAGAGACACACAGGCTACATGCTGTTCTATATATATATATCTACTATTATTGTGAGGTTGTAGACTCTCCAGCAGAGCTAGACCCTTTACGTGTTATTACTGCTACCGGCTCCCCGACACAGAGCTTGTAGCGGTCTCAGCCTGAGTACTAGTGTTGCTCTCATTTGCATATCACATAGATGGTTACTTAGTTTACCCTGCTGTTCATTTATTTATTGCACTGCTTATTCAGTTGGCTTGTTTTATCTTGTGCCTTGCTATGTCCACTGAGGACCTGGAATGGATTATGTCCCCAGGTTTAGCTGAGGAGCAGTATCCCGAGATATACGGGACCGGAGCTGAAGCTATTGCTGGAGCTGAACCGAACACTGAAGACGAGGTGACTGCCGAGGACTTCTCCTGAGTGCCTGTCCCAGTACTCATTTATTTATTTCATGTTTATATCTTTTGTTCCTGGCCTATAGAGCCAGTTATTTCAGACTATAGTCGGATTGTTGCTCCGACTGACTTGCTGTGATTTATTGTTGCTACTTATTTCCATTCAGTATGCAATTTATTTCTTTATCTTTATGGATGAGATTAGTGTGACTTGTGAGTAGACCTTATTTACAGCTTAAGTACGCCCTGATGGTTCCATTAAATTGGGTTATCCATCGGTGCGTGCTGCTGGCCATTGCCACGTATCTCCAGTCCCTCGGTATTTTGGGACTGGGGCGTGACATTACTGCTTCTCACTGCTGCTGCTGCACTGTTAGCTATCTGATGCTGAACCCGATCTCCTCCACTCCAATGCACACTGACATCTCGATTCCCCCCATAAATGCTAAATGAAACCATACCACACACAACCCTATATATTAATATATCTATACATACACATACACATACATATATAGATTAATATATCTATACACACACACACACACACATACATATATAGATTGAGGCATTTAAACAAATACCTAAAGTGCACCAACTAGGATATTTATGATACTCAACCCATTGAGATCCCAAACTCTACATTATCCATAATTGATCATTCCCTCAAGTCATATATATATATATAATTATAACTATTAGAAGTCATTATAACATACAAAAAAGAGAATTCATGTAAATCACTCAAAATTGACCCCGTATCACACTGTATCGTAAGATACCGTGATACGGCCTATACATATCCATTTGTGGACACGTACCTACTCCCATAACCCGATCTAAGTCTAATTATATCTAATTGGTCTCATGACACACAATTGATGTATCAAATTCATAATTTCTCCAACATACACACAAATTACCTCATAGATCTCACAATACAAAGCCAAATAGCCTAGAATTTGTTCCTATAGGTAATCCTATGACATTGGGTCATTTCTAATGGTCAAATGCATGATTAAGAAGCTACAATGAGAGAAAAATTCAGGAATTATCAATTGGGAGATGGATTCCCAATGAAAATACAATTGGACACGATCCGAACACGGTCTCTAGCTCCAAAGCTTCTCCTCCTTGTGCTCCTTGCTTCTCCAAGCTTCAAGGCCCCAAGAGTGGTGAATTTGGGAAGAAAATGGTGGTGAATTGTGTAGAATTTTAATGGAGGAAAATTGGGGATATAGAATTTGGACACAAAATAAAATAAAAATGAGGAGAGAGAGAGAGAGAGAGAGAGAGAGAGAGAGAGAGAGAGAGGAGAACCCCTCTCTTCATGTGGCCGGCCCCTTCCCCCTTCCTCAAGCAATGTCAAAAGTCCAAGTTGCCCCCTACATGTTGCATTATGAGAAATAATTAAGGATGAGTATATTTGGAAGTCTCTAACTAATTGTAATTACACTAATCCTTCTTAATTTAATTAGTGGAATGACTAATGGGCTTGGGTTCTAGTTGGGCTCACTATTTGTCATGACAATTTAAATAGGTCCATATGTGACAAGGCTAATTATTGACTAGTCTCTCTGACTAACTAATTAACACAAGTCTCTAATGACTAATTAATACTAGTCATAATAATCATAGCTTATCTTAATTAAATAAAATATGCAATCATCACACAAGATTCAATATTATATTTCTAAAATTAAATTCCATTGCCAAATTATCAAACTACCCCTAGATGGAACAGTGAGGGTGACAGAATCCAATACTATTTGAATATTTTCTCCTTCTAATTATTGCGTTCCCTCCTTGAGGTTTACTCATTATTCTTCTACGTGACTCGCAATCTCATAACCGTTGACTTTAAACGTTGATGGAAATCATATCGTGCCACCTTATCTTCTAATTGTTGGACAAGTAATTTCTTTATTGCATCAGGATTATAGCTTGTTAGTTTTAAATTTTGATTTATGGTTAGTTGTTAGAACTTGATAGGTTGAGTTGTTCATTTAGTTTAGATTATGATTTGGTAATTATTCTTTAGTTTTAAACCATGTAGTCGTTATCCCTATATCTCAATGCATATTATATTCTAACATGGTTATTAATTTGAAGAGTATTATTATGAGAAGTTGTATCATAGAATTACAATAAGACAATTACACCATTAGTTGATTCTTATAAGTTGGGTAGCGTGTCTTACAACATAAAATCACATTATCATAAAGATACAATAATGAGACATGATTGAATAACATAAGTGTAAGAAGATAGTGTATATCTAGACTGTAGAGTTTTAGAGGTCAATACCCAATTTTGTCGACCATAGACTTAGCAAAAAGTTAGTTTGGCAACTGTAGAGGCACAATCACCGGACGAGACTTAGATTCTTGATGAACTTAAACTATTTGTACTTTTATTCATCATAATCTCACGTACTTATATTTTTAGACTATCTTGACTTATGCTGCTATTATAGTCTAGTTTTGCAAGCTTATTCTTTTATCGAGTTTGTTCCTGACATATGTGTTAGTGGGGGGGCCACACTAATACATTATCTAATTAGAATCGGTGTATTACGGTCTGATCGGCCTTAGTGCACCTGGTTCGCTCTGTGTATGACTATTTTATGTGGATTGAGATATAGCTGACTCAGCTTATTAGATGAATATACTTGTCTTCTAGAGAGGTCTGAGCCTATCGTATCGGTTATGTAACTATATTGATACGAGCTTGTGAATATGAATTTACCAAAATAGGATTTCAATCCACAACTACCTTGACAACTCGCTTTTGAATTCTCCAATCGTCTTTGAACACCGTACTTGTATTCTATCACATTTTCTTGAACTCTTTATTGTTGTTTTTTGCCTTCCCCTATTTCGGAAATATGAATGTTCATGCTTGATGGAAGTTTGACACACTGATAATAATAGATATATTCCATAGGCCAATCGCATTACTTGGTGATTATCTTTTGTAATTAAGGGCATATCACATGTGATATATTTTGTGTTAAGATTTTGAGGATTAGTAAGCATTATTGAATGAATGAGAAAAAAATAATTCTTAAAGGTATAGCCTTGTGTTTATGAAATATTGATAAATTCTAAGTTGGGTAGAAGTTGTGTCACGACCCGCACCCGGTTATTCGGGCACGAGTGCGTGGGCACGTCCAGCCTACGCCGCAGTATCGGCGGTAGTACGCTGTCTATGTCATTTCTGGGGTCAATAAGTATCTATCTCATCCACAATAATGAACATGTAAGAATAATCACAGGAAATAGGAATGCTAAGATTTCATAATATTTAATTTGTGACAACCAATCCACAGTTAATACAAGCCAGAAGATAAATCGGGGACAAACCCGAGTTTATGCTGAAAGAAAATAAATAAGCAGCTACTGCTAACTACTCTGCAGAAGTAGCCTCCTGGGTGGGAACTGGCTCCTCATATGAGTCACCGGCTAACTCATAGTGGGCATAATAGGTAGGGGCAAAGTTCTCATCATCGCCTAAAACAACGGATCCAGTCAGGAAAGGAGCAAAGTACACAATGCACATCAAGATTAAACTAAATATTCATGACAATTAACTTGAGTATCATGTTGAGAAAGTTGCATAGAAGAACATCAATATCTCAGAGTTAATGCTATAAACAGGAATATGAGAAAGCAGGAAATAAATGAGACAGGAAATAAAACTACAACAGTCAGCAAGAACTATAACAAGACCAGAAGCTATCTGTGTGAACTTGTGTTTATTTTAGAATACATAGTTGGCATGTAGGGATTTATAAGGCTAATCCGGCCGTCATAGACGGCTATTAAACATGAACAATCGAGATCCGGCTGAGGGTACAGTCGCGTACCAACAGCTATTAAACATGATAGGGGGAAAGGTAAACTACATGCCTTCTAGTATTCTTCCACCCGACATGAAAAGCAAGACATGAAATACAGTATCCAAGACATGAAATCCAGTATTCTAACACTACGTGTAATCATCAAGGGTACTAGTAGAGCAGGGAATTAACTATCACAATATAAAGATTAAACTTGAAGTGCAGGTACTTGCCTGTTGTTTGGATCCGATTAGTTGGTTCTTGGGAAAATTTCCAAAGATGAGTCCAAAAGCTGAAATAGATATTACCATCACGCTCAGAATATGTCAAATAGCTAGAAACGCCTGTCCTTGGGTCCAATTTGGAGACAAGGGCAAAAACGGCAGTTTCGGGTCAAAATGGGGTCCGCCGGTGGGCCCGCTTTGCACCAAAAAACGTGTCCGAGTCAACGGTCTCCGAATTCACCAAACTTAGTGTCAATAGGTCAGGAACGCTGATACGAACCCAATGGAACTTCCAGAATTGGATTCCGATGAGCCGATCACGAAATCGCCCGTCGAGCGGGGCCTGTAGGGCCCACGACACGCGATTTCGTCAACGTTCTCAGAATCAAACCAAACTTGACCCACAGGACCAGCATATCACTACGAGCCCGATGACGCAAGTTTCGTCTCGATCTGACGAGTGTACAAGAAGTTAGGGCGAATTGCAGAACAGTCGGATACGGAGCGATGTCCGCGGATACGCGTTGATTCCGGTGTGCACGCACACCCGAATCAGCTTCCGCAAAATCTCACACGTCCGTATCGACGACGCGCACGTATCTGTGAAGACCGCACGCGACCAAGTCGTCCCGTTTGGCGGGGCGTACTCAGTTCCGGGGTGAAACAGGGTCTGGTTTTTCCTATTTTTGGATCGCGGTGTGCCATCACCACAGGACGCGATGCCCCGAGCGGTTTGTCCGGGCATCGAGAGGGTCATACAGGCTTCGCAACGCAATTTACGGAATCGAAAACAGAGCTACGAGCAAGAAGATACACGCACCTGAACGGGACCCGAAAACCGGGGTCGAAATGTGTCCGACACGACACAGGACTCGTGTCCTGTGTCGGACACGGGGGAGAGAATTAGGGCTAGGGTTAGGGTTTTGCTCCGGCGAGGGGACGCTGGCCGGAGGAGGGCGGCGCCGCTGCGGGGGAGGCCGGCCGGCGGCAGGCGCTGGCTGCGTGGTCGGGGAGAAGAAGGAGGAGGAGAAGGAGAGGGGGCGGCTCGGTCGTCTCTGCCGGCGGGGTGGCGGTGCTGGAGGGGAGGAGGACGGCGGGGCGAGGTCGTCCGGCGGCGAGGCGGTGGGTGGTCGACGGCCAGGAGGGGGAGGGGACGACCGGGGCTAGGTTATATAGTGAGAGTGAGGGAGAGGGTGGCGCCGGGCAAGGCGGAGGGGCCGGTGGGGAGAGGAGGTCGTGGGGTAAGGCGCGGCGGAGCGAGGCGTGGCCGGAGGCGCAGGCGGCGGATGCGGCGCCGGACGCGGGGAGGGAGGCGACCGGGTCGTAGGGCTGGGGTGTTCGGGTTCGGGTGCGGGCGGGTCGGGTTCGGTCGGGCGGACCCGACCCGACCCGTTAGGGTTAATGGGCCGGAGGGGACTGGGCCGTGGGCCGGGCTGGGGAAAATGGGCCGGGCTCAGATAATAATAATAATAATAATAATAATAAAAATGATAATAATTAATAATTAATTAAATAAATAAATAAATAGTTTTTAGGCATTTAAAAATAGGTCTGAGGTCCAATAAATTCCAGAAAAATTACCCTAAGTCCAGTTTTCCATTTTACACCCAAAAATAATATTTCCAAAATATTTTAATATTATTTATTAACAATTAAAAATCATTTAATAATTTAGAAACCCTGATTTTAATTACAGAAAATCCCCAGAAAATTCCAGAAAATTGCAAAAAATCCCAAATTAAAATTCTTACAAAATCTGGGGGTTTACAATCTACCCAACTTATAAAAATTTTGTCCTCGAAATTTAAAATTAAGCCATAATCTGTTAACCCTTCATGTACATAGGGCAAGTCGATCGCCATCTCTTTGCGATAATTAAAAGCCTAATCATATCCACTGCAATCACTTCAAAGTTTAAGATGACTACTTGTTCCCATCAAGAATTCAACCTATGGCTATTACTTCTTACTTCCTCAAATTACCCACAGGCAGATTTTAGACTAAGTCCATATAGCATCTTCCAGATTTGCACGTGCTTATGAATTTACCTCACGATCGAAATTTTTTCTGGAAGTAATTCGAGTCCATTAGTATTTCCATTCACTTGTATGCTTCAACTTTTTAAATTTCATTCATCTCCTCAATAATCCAACTAGTTAGTCCAACCATCAAATTTTAATTTGTAATTCAAATCATCAAGTTGAAAAAATAATTTAAGTGTAGTCCACCACTGTTCAAGTCTGAATCATATATCTCCTAAATTCAAATTGGCGATTTTACTTTCATTATTCAAGATTTAAATCATGTATCCAAGATACAACTTATTGGGTCCTCGATATCAATTCATTAATCATTTTAGTCACTCCTCTAAATTTTCAAAATTATAATGGCTTGCTTCTTCCAATCTGACCTTACTCGGTCACGATCCAAAGGACATTCCTCTCGAGTTGACAAATGCATTGCTACCCAACTTAGAGTTTACCCATTCATCACAAAAGACTATATACCTTAAGAAAAATATTCCTTAATATGCTTACTTACGTCATTCAATCCTCGAACTTCAACGCCGATCATGTCACATATGATATGTCCTCAATTACGAAAGTTTAATCCCTAAGTATGTGATCGGCCTATGTGGCATATCTAGTACTATCTATGTACTAACTTATACCAGGCACGAGATTTCGTCGTTCCGAAATAAGGGAAGACGAAGATCAATAATAAAGAGTTCAAGGGTGGGGTGATAGAAAAGAAATATCGGGGTCAAGGCATTTTAAAGTATTCAGATGGGAATTGTCAAGCGATTGTGGATTGAATCCTATCTCGGTAATTTCTATTCACATGCTCGTATTAATACAGTTATGTAATCGATACGATATGCTCGGACATATCTAGAGGGCAACTAGTCAACTATATATCTCAATCCACGTAAGGTATTATTTCGAAGGGCGAATCAAGCGCACTATGGTTGATCAGACCGTAATACACTGATTCTGAAATGTATCATTGTGGGCCTCCCCAATAATACACTTGTCATGAACAAGCTCGATAAAGAGTAAGCTTGCAAAACTAGGCTATAAAATAGCAGCATAAGTCAAGTACATCAAAATTTAGTGCACTAGATGATGATGAAAGGAGGTACAAATTATTTAAGTTCACAAAACAACCTACAATAAGCACAATAACAAAATATTCTACAAACTCTACAGTTATCAGATACAAAAATATACCAGGTTATTAGCAAGTTTAAAGTTACTAGGTTGGGGCTGAGGTCACGAACCAATAGGCACGAGCTAAACAATACTAGAAACGATAGCTAAAAATTACTTACGCGAATTAGTTACTCTAAGAGTCTGCACGTTCTCCATGGTCATCGCGTAAGCTTGTCCGTGTTCTGGAGGTGGTGCCCTCTGCTGCGCTGCTGGGGCCTGGCCTGAACTGAAACTTTGGTGCAGTTGTGCGTCTTTGAGCAGCAGGACAGTCCTTCATTTGATGTGCTGCTGATCCACAATATAGACAGGCACCTAGCCTCTTTCTACAATCCTGCCAAATGTGACCTTATTTTCGACAATAGCCACAAGTGGGAGCTTGTTGGTTCTGTCCTTGAGTTGGATTCATCTGTGGTCGCTTTGCAGCTTTTTCCTGTTGTGCTTGGTCTGGTGCTGACGCATACGGCCGCTTCCGGCTGGACTCGATCCTTGTGGTGCACTCCACAGGTCGCGCTGCTGTAAGAACGTCCTCGTCGAAGGTAATTGCATTTGAACTGCTTGGCTTCCGTGACTCCGAGCTAATTCTGTCGATGAAGTTCTCCGCTTGGTTTTGCTGAGTTTCTTGTTGAACCTTCTGATAGGCTTGCATCATTATGTAGAACATGCGGAACATCTGTTGTTCGTCCATAGGCGGTCCCGGTGGGAAGGAAGGCATCGGTGGAATAGGCTGCGTCGAGGGTGGAACGCCATCTTGATGGATTATTGAGGCAGGCTGACTTGCTTGACTGCCTTGTGATGATTGGCCTTCACCGACTGGTATCACATCGTCTTCTTGGGTAACCACAACGGTTTGTGGTATTTCTGCATGAGCCTCGTTGCTGGCTTGTGGGTCCATTTCCCTGTATCCAAAATAACCAATAAGAGGCTGTCACGACCCGCACCCGGAAATTCGGGCACGAGTGCGTGGGTACGTCCAGCCTACGCCACAGAATCGACGGTAGTACGCTGTCTAGGTCAATCCATTATTTGCTAACTAGCTCATTCACAAATAACATAGGCAAGATAATAATAAGAATCAGATACTTAAGATTGCAATAAATGCGACAACAGATTCAAATGTTTAGTACAGAAGTTCAGAATGAAGTCGGGGACAAACCCGATTACTAAGATAAAGAGCAAAAACTAAGATAACTACTGCTAACTACTCAGCAGGAGTAGCTTCCTGTGCGGGAACTGGCTCTACAACTGTATCATCTGCTGCCTCATAGGGGCCATAATAGGTGGAGGCAAGGTTCTCATCATCGCCTAAACAACAGATCCAGTCAGGAAAGGAGCAAAGTACACAGTGCACAACAAGATTAAACTAGATATTTATGACAATTAAAATGAGCATCATATTGAGAAAGTTGCATAAAAAGAACATCAATATCTCAGAGTCAATGCTTTTAAACAGGAATACGAGAAAACCGAAATAAATGAGACAGGAAAAGAAACTACAACAATCTGCAAGAAATATAACAAGATCTAGAAACTATCTGTGTGAACTTGTGTTTGTTTTAGAATACATAGTTGGCATGTAGGGGTTTATAAGGCTAATCCAGCTGTCATAAACGGCTATTAAACAGGAATAATCGAGATCAGGCTGAGGGTACAGTCGTGTACCAACAGCTATTAAACACGACAGGGGAAATGGGTAAACTACATGCCTCCTAGTATTCTCCCACCCGACATGAAAAACAAGACATGAACTCCAATACATGAAATCCAGTGTTCTAGCACTACGTGTAATCATCAATGGTACTAGCAAAGCAGGGAATTAATTATCACAATATAAAGATTAATTTGAAGTGCAGGTACTTGCCTGTTGTTTGGATCTGATTAATATTGGCTCTCGGAGGAAAATTCCAGAGATGAGTCCAAAAGATGAAATAGACATTACCATCACTCTCAGAAGATGCCAAATAGTTAGAAACGCCTGTCCTTGGGTCCAATTTGGAGACAAGGGCAAAAACGACAGTTTCGGGTCAAAACGGGGTCCGCCGGTGGGCCCGCTTTGCACCGAAAAATGTGTCCGGGTCAAAGGTCTCCAAATTTACCAAAATTAGTGTCAACAGGTCAGGAACGCTGATACGAACTCAACGGAACTTCCATATTTGGATTCCGATGAGCCGAACACAAAATCGCCCGTCGAGCGGGGCCTGTGGGGCCCACGACACGCGATTTCGTCAACGTTCTCAGAATCAAACCAAACTTGACCCACAGGACCAGCGTATCGCTACGAGTCCGATGGCGCAAGTTTCGTCTCGATCCGACGTGTGTGCACAAAGTTAGAGTAAATTGCAGAAAAGGCGGATACGGGGCGATGTCCGTGGATACGCGTTGATTCCGGTGTGCACGCACACCCGAATCAGCTTCCATGAAAGCTCACACTTCCGTATCGATGATGCGTACGTATCTGTGAAGACCGCACGCGACCAAGTCGTCCCGTTTGGCGGGACGTACTCAGTTCCGGGGTGAAACAGGGTCTGGTTTTTCCTGTTTTTGGATCGCGGTGTGCGATCACCACAGGACGCGATGCCCCGAACAGTTTGTCCGGACACCGAGAGGGTCATACAGGCTTCACAACGCAATTTGCGGAATCAAAAACGGAGCTACGAGCAAAAAAATACACGCACCTGAAGGGGATCCGAAAATCGGGTATTCACCGTGTCCGTGTCGTGTCCGACACGGAATTTGGGAATTAGGGTTAGGGTTTCTGATTTGGCCGGAGCTCGGGCTGGCCAGGGTGGCTCGCGGCGGGGAGGGGCCGGCCAGGGCGACGCCGCTGTACGGCGGGTCGAGGCGGAGGCGGGCGGAGCCGCGCGGGAGGCGGCCGGAGCCGGGCTCGGGTGCGGTGCTGCAGCTGTCGGCTGCTGCGGGGGAGGAGGAAAGAGGAGGAGAGGGAGGTGGCACGGCGGCTTCGTCGTCGGGGCGGCGAGGTGGTGGTTGGCAGCGGTGGCGACGAGGTGGTCTGGGCGGAGGTGCGAGGAGGCGACGGTGGCCGGGGAGGAAAGGGGGGGATTTAAAGGCCAGGCGGAGGAGAGGCAGCCGGGTGAGGCGGGGGAAATGGTCGTCGTGGCGAGGTGGAGGCGCTGGAGGCCGGGAGGGACGGCGCAGGCGGCGGAGGCGGCGGGAAACGCGGGGACGGCCGGGTCGTGGGGAGGGGTGAGGAAGAACGGGTTAGCGGGTCGCGGTCGGGTTCGGGTGGACCCGACCCGACCCGCTAGGCGGGTGGGCCGGTTTGTGGGTTTGGGCCGTGGGCTGGGCCAGGGAAACGGGCCGGGCTGAAATAATAAGGAAAATAATAATAATAATAATAATAATAATAATAATAATAATAATAATAATAATAATAATAATAATAAATGTTTTATTTAATAAATAAATAGTTTTAGGTGATTTAAAAATAGGTCCGGGGCCCGATAAATTCTAGAAAAATTACCCTAAGTCCAGTTTTTTTATTTTACACCCAAAAATATTATTTCCATAATATTTTAATATTATTTAATATCAATTAAAAATCATGTAATAATTTAAAACCCTGATTTTAATTTCAGAAAATTCCCAGAAAATTCCAGAAAATTGTGAAAAATCCTAATTTTAATATTTTTGAAAAATCAGGGGCTTACAATCTACCCAACTTATAAAATTTCGTCCTCGAAATTTAAATTATGGCAGGGTTCTCTCTGTCCAAACTCACTTGATTACAGTCCAGCGGGTTTCTCTCAGGTGGACATTGCGGTCGCTACCCAACTTATAGTTTTACCCATATCCTCTAAGGCTGTACAACTAGTAAAGCTAGGTCTCAACTTTATAAATCAGGGTATTGAATCTTAAGCCTGCAACACAAAACACAGCACCTAGGGTCTTGTCTTAGTCATAAAGGGTTATCATCAATTCGACCGGTCTGAGGGGTATGTCTAGCACTATAAATCAACTTATACCAACCACAGGTTTTTGTCTTTCCGAAATAAGGGAAGGCGAGGATTAATAATAAAGAGTTTTAAGGGCGAGATGGTAGAACAGAGGTATAGGGATCAAGGCGTTTAAGGAATTCTAATAGGAATTGTCAGGCGGTTATGGATCGAGATTCTATTCTGGTAATGCTGATACGATATACTCGGACGTATTCAGGGGGGGGCAAGTATACTAGTCAACTATATATCTCAATCCACGTAAAGTAGTTGTGCGAAGTGCGAATCAAAATGCACTAAGGTTGATCAGACCGTAGTACACTGATTCTGAGTAGACACTTGTATTAGTGGGGTTGATCAGGCCTCAATAATACAGGTGTCATGAACAAGCCTGATAAAGAGTAAGCTTGCAAAACTAGGCTATAAAATAGCAGCATCAGTCGAGTTGAGCAAAATTAAGTGCGCTAGATGATGATAAAAAGAGGTGCAAATTTATTGAAGTTCACAAGACACAAAATAAGTACAATAGCAAAAGCCTCTAAAAACTCTACAGTTTATCAAAACTAAAAAGCATACTAGGTTATTTAGCAAGTTCAAAAATTACTAGGTTGGGGCTGAGGTCACGAACCAATAGGCACGAAAACAATACTAGGAAAAGGTATCTACGAATCACTTACGCGCATTGGCTGCTTCCAGCGTTTGCGCGTTCTCCACGGTCATCACGTAAGCTTGTCCGCGTCCTGGAGCAGTGGGGGCAGTCCCTCACTTGATGTTCTGTCGATCCACAATATAGACAGGCACCCAGTCTCTTCCTACAAACTTGCCAGGTGTGACCTTGTTTTTGGCAAAAGTTACAAGCAGCCGCTGGTTGGTTCTGTCCTTGAGCCTGGTGTTGGGGTGCTGGAGCTCGAGGGAGAGGACGCTGAGTTTGCTGCGGGGCCCTCTGCTGTTGTTGTTGTTGTTGAAAAGGGCGTTTGTTGGGTCCTGTATTTCCGGTATCTCCCTCTCGTTTTAGCTTATGCCCCATGTCTCTCTCGATGCCTTGTGCCACGCTCAAGATTTCCTCATAGGTGCGAGCTCGGCTGGTGGTGACAGCAAGGCGAATATCCGGAGACAGCCCCTTCTTGAATCTACGGGCCCTGTCCTCCGGGGTACGAACCATGTACTCCGCAAAGTGGCTTAACCTGCTAAATTCAGCAGTATACTCATCAACAGTCAGGTTACCTTGCTCCAGTCTCTCGAATTGGCTTTCGAGAGCTTCCCGAGCCACTTCGGGATAAAATTTCTCCTTGAATAGCCTCTTAAAATCTTCCCAGGTGAGGTCAGGAGTAGATAGTTGGGGTTCATCTCTGAACCAGGTCCGAGCTATGTCGAACAGTTGCAGGCTTGCGGACTCCACTTTGAGATCATCAGGAACCCGAGCAGTCTTCAGGAGTCTCTCTACGTTCTCTATCCATTCATCGGCATAGAGAATGCCTTCAGTTCCGTAGAATTCCAGGGGTCTAAGGTTCTTAAAGTCCTTGGCACTTTCTGGCCTCTTTTGTGGTGACTCCCGGGTCCGAAGAGCTTCTGAAAGGCTAGTTCGTAGTAGGGCAGTTTGTTCCTTCTGGGATTCCACTAGTCCCTGGAACACTCCAAGTAGCTGTGCCCCATCTAGAGTAACTGCCGGAAAAGATGGAGGCGGCGGGAGTGCAAGAGTCTCGGGCACATTCTGCTCAGCTGGTTCTGATGTGCCTCCTACTGTGTTCCTCGTCTGAACCGTGCTGAAAGATTAAGGGGTAGGAAGATCAGAATAGAATACTTGGAAATCAAAGGCGATAGGAAAATTGAGCAGAAATGATATCAAGAATTGAAATAAGGACCCTATACTGTGAATGAGCTTTCCCTAGAATCCTCAATTTTATTCCATACCCTGTCCTAGGGTATTACCCTATTTAAGGATAGACCTGCATGGGCCACCATAAAAACGTGTCACGACCCGCACCCAGAAATTCGGGCACGAGTGCGTGGGTACGTCCAGCCTACGCCGCAGAATCGGCGGTAGTACGCTGTCTAGGTCAATCCATTATTTGCTAACTAGCTCATTCACAAATAACATAGGCAAGATAATAATAAGAATCAGATACTTAAGATTGCAATAAATGCGACAACAGATTCAAATGTTTAGTACAGAAGTTCAGAATAAAGTCGGGGACAAACCCGATTACTAAGATAAAGAGCAAAAACTAAGATAACTACTGCTAACTACTCAGCAGGAGTAGCTTCCTGTGCGGGAACTGGCTCTGCAACTGTATCACCTGCTGCCTCATAGGGGCCATAATAGGTGGGGGCAAGGTTCTCATCATCGCCTAAACACCAGATCCAGTCAGGAAAGGAGCAAAGTACACAGTGCACAACAAGATTAAACTAGATATTTATGACAATTAAAATGAGCATCATATTGAGAAAGTTGCATAAAAAGAACATCAATATCTCAGAGTCAATGCTTTTAAATAGGAATACGAGAAAACCAAAATAAATGAGACAGGAAAAGAAACTACAACAATCTGCAAGAAATATAACAAGATCTAGAAACTATCTGTGTGAACTTGTGTTTGTTTTAGAATACATAGTTGGCATGTAGGGATTTATAAGGCTAATCCGGCCGTCATAAACGGCTATTAAACAGGAATAATCGAGATCCGGCTGAGGGTACAGTCGTGTACCAACAGCTATTAAACACGACAGGGAAAATGGGTAAACTACATACCTCCTAGTATTCTTCCACCCGACATGAAAAACAAGACATGAACTCCAATACATGAAATCCAGTGTTCTAGCACTACGTGTAATCATCAATGGTACTAGTAATACAGGGAATTAATTATCACAATATAAAGATTAACTTGAAGTGCAGGTACTTGCCTGTTGTTTGGATCTGATTAATATTGGCTCTCGGGGGAAAATTCCAGAGATGAGTCCAAAAGATGAAATAGACATTACCATCACTCTCAGAAGATGCCAAATAGCTAAAAACGCCTGTCCTTGGGTCCAATTTGGAGACAAGGGCAAAAACGACAGTTTTGGGTCAAAACGGGGTCCGCCGGTGGGCCCGCTTTGCACCGAAAAATGTGTCCGGGTCAAAGGTCTCCAAATTTACCAAACTTAGTGTCAACAGGTCAGGAACGCTGATACGAACTCAACGGAACTTCCAGATTTGGATTCCGATGAGCCGAACACAAAATCGCCCGCCGAGCGGGGCCTGTGGGGCCCACGACACGCGATTTCGTCAACGTTCTCAGAATCGAACCAAACTTGACCCACAGGACCAGCGTATCGCTACGATTCCGATGGCGCAAGTTTCGTCTCGATCCGACGTGTGTGCACGAAGTTAGGGTGAATTGCAGAAAAGGCGGATACGGGGCGATGTCCGTGGATACGCGTTGATTCCGGTGTGCACGCACACCCGAATCAGCTTCCACAAAAGCTCACACGTCCGTATCGACGATGCGTACGTATCTGTGAAGACCGCACGCGACCAAGTCGTCCCGTTTGGCGGGGCGTACTCAGTTCCGGGGTGAAACAGGATCTGGTTTTTTCTGTTTTTGGATCACGGTGTGCGATCACCACAGGACGCGATGCCCCGAACAGTTTGTCCGGACACCGAGAGGGTCATACAGGCTTCACAACGTAATTTGCGGAATCAAAAACGGAGCTACGAGCAAAAAGATACACGCACATGAAGGGGATCCGAAAATCGGGTATTCACCGTGTCCGTGTCGTGTCCGACACGGAATTTGGGAATTAGAGTTAGGGTTTCTGATTTGGCCGGAGCTGGGGCTGGCCAGGGTGGCTCGCGGCGGGGAGGGGCCGGCCAGGGCGGCGCCGCTGCACGGTGGGTCGAGGCGGAGGCGGGCGGAGCCGCGCGGGAGGCGGCCGGAGCCGGGCTCGGGTGCGGTGCTGCAGCTGTCGACTGTTGCGGGGGAGGAGGAAAGAGGAGGAGAGGGAGGCGGCGCGACGGCTTCGTCGTCGGGGCAGCGAGGCGGTGGTTGGCAGCGGTGGCGGCGAGGTGGTCTGGGCGAAGGTGCGAGGAGGCGACGGTGGCCGGGGAGGAAAGGGGGGGGGATTTAAAGGCCAGGCGAAGGAGAGGCAGCCGGGTGAGGCGGGGGAAATGGTCGTCGTGGCGAGGTGGAGGCGCTGGAGGCCGGGCGGGGCGGCGCAGGCGGCGGAGGCGGCGGGAAACGCGGGGACGGCCGGGTCGTGGGGAGGGGTGAGGAAGAACGGGTTAGCGGGTCGCGGTCGGGTTCGGGTGGACCCGACCCGCTAGGCGGGTGGGCCGGTTCGTGGGTTTGGGCCGTGGGCTGGGCCAGGGAAACGGGCCGGGCTGAAATAATAAGGAAAATAATAATAATAATAATAATAATAATAATAATAATAATAAATGTTTTATTTAATAAATAAATAGTTTTAGGTGATTTAAAAATAGGTCCGGGGCCCGATAAATTCCAGAAAAATTACCTAAGTCCAGTTTTTTTTATTTTACACCCAAAAATATTATTTCCATAATATTTTAATGTTGTTTAATATCAATTAAAAATTATGTAATAATTCAAAACCCTGATTTTAATTTCAGAAAATTCACAGAAAATTCCAGAAAATTGTGAAAAATCCTAATTTTAATATTTTTGAAAAATCAGGGGCTTACAGAGGCGCACAGGAATCAAGGCAAGATGCAAGTTCAAATTAGTTCGAATACGATATAGATATCAAAAAAAATGATTCAAGCAAGTGGATGGACTTTTTCTAAAATCCTCAATCTTATTGCAGGCCTGTTCGGTCCCTAAGTTGAAACCGAACAATTTAGTCGTTAGACTTGCATGGGCCACCACAAAAATGTATCACGACCCGCACCCGGTTATTCGGGCACGAGTGCGTGGGCACGTCCAGCCTACGCCGCAGTGTCGGCGGTAGTACGCTGTCTAGGTCATTTATGGGGTCAATAAGTATCTATCTCATCCACAATAATGAACATGTAAGAATAATCACAGGAAATAGGAATGCTAAGATTTCATAATATTTAATCTGTGACAACCAATCCACAGTTAATACAAGCCAGAAGATAAATCGGGGACAAACCCGAGTTTATGCTGAAAGGAAATAAATAAGCAGCTACTGCTAACTACTCTGCAGAAGTAGCCTCCTGGGTGGGAACTGGCTCCTCATATGAGTCACCAGCTAACTCATAGTGGGCATAATAGGTAGGGGCAAATTTCTCATCATCGCCTAAAACAACGAATCCAGTCAGGAAAGGAGCAAAGTACACAATGCACATCAAGATTAAACTAAATATTCATGACAATTAACTTGAGTATCATGTTGAGAAAGTTGCATAGAAGAACATCAATATCTCAGAGTTAATGCTATAAACAGGAATATGAGAAAGCAGGAAATAAATGAGACAGAAAAAAATAAAACTACAACAGTCAGCATGAACTATAACAAGACCAGAAGCTATCTGTGTGAACTTGTGTTTATTTTAGAATACATAGTTGGCATGTAGGGGTTTATAAGGCTAATCCGGCCGTCATAGACGGCTATTAAACATGAACAATCGAGATCCGGCTGAGGGTACAGTCGCGTACCAACAGCTATTAAACATGATAGGAGGAAAGGTAAACTACATGCCTTCTAGTATTCTCCCACCCGACATGAAAAGCAAGACATGAAATACAGTATCCAAGACATGAAATCCAGTATTCTAACACTACGTGTAATCATCAAGGGTACTAGTAGAGCAGGGAATTAACTATCACAATATAAAGATTAAACTTGAAGTGCAGGTACTTGCCTGTTGTTTGGATCCGATTAGTTGGTTCTTGGGGAAATTTCCAGAGATGAGTCCAAAAGCTGAAATAGACATTACCATCATGCTCAGAAGATATCAAATAGCTAGAAATGCCTGTCCTTGGGTCCAATTTGGAGACAAGGGCAAAAACGGCAGTTTCGGGTCAAAACGGGGTCCGCCGGTGGGCCCGCTTTGCACCAAAAATGTGTCCGGGTCAACGGTCTCCGAATTCACCAAACTTAGTGTCAACAGGTCAGGAACGCTGATACGAACCCAATGGAACTTCCAGAATTAGATTCCGATGAGCCGATCACGAAATTGCCCATCAAGCGGGGCCTGTGGGGCCCACGACACGCGATTTCGTCAACGTTCTCAGAATCGAACCAAACTTGACCCACAGGACCAGCGTATCGCTACGAGCACGATGGCACAAGCTTCGTCTCGATCTGACGAGTGTACAAGAAGTTAGGGCAAATTGCAGAACAGTCGGATACGGGGCGATGTCCGCGGATACTTGTTGATTCCGGTGTGCACGCACACCCGAATCAGCTTCCGCGAAATCTCACACGTCCGTATCGACGACGCACACGTATCTGTGAAGACCGCACGCGACCAAGTCATCCCGTTTGGCGGAGCGTACTCAGTTCCGGGATAAAACAGGGTCTGGTTTTTTCTGTTTTTGGATCGCGGTGTGCGATCACCACAGGACGCGATGCCCCGAGCGGTTTATCCGGACACCGAGAGGGTCATACAGGCTTCGCAACACAATTTACGGAATCAAAAACAGAGCTACGAGCAAGAAGATACACGCACCTGAACGGGACCCGAAAACCGGGGTCAAAATGTGTCCGACACGACACAGGACTCGTGTCCTGTGTCGGGCACGGGGGGAGAGAATTAGGGCTAGGGTTAGGGTTTTGCTCCGGCGAGGGGACGCTGGCCGGAGGAGGGTGGCGCCGCTGCGGGGGAGGCCGGCGGCACGGCGCGGCGGCAGGCGCTGGCTGCGAGGTCGGGGAGAAGAAGGAGGAGGAGAAGGAGAGGGGGCGGCTCGGTCGTCTTTGCCGGCGGGGTGGCGGTGCTGGAGGGGAGGAGGATGGCGGGGCGAGGTCATCCGGCGGCGAGGCGGTGGGTGGTCGACGGCCAGGAGAGGGAGGGGACGACCGGGGCTAGGTTATATAGGGAGAGTGAGGGAGAGGGTGGCGTCGGGCAAGGCGGAGGGACCGGTGGGGAGAGGAGGTCGTGGGGTGAGGCGCGGCGGAGCGAGGCGTGGCTAGAGGCGCAGGCGGCGGATGCGGCGCCGGACGTGGGGAGGGAGGCGACCGGGTCGTGGGGCTGGGGTGTTCGGGTTCGGGTGCGGGCGGGTCGGGTTCGGTCGGGCGGACCCGACCCGACCCGTTAGGGTTAATGGGCCGGAGGGGACTGGGCCGTGGGCCGGGCTGGGGAAAATGGGCCGGGCTCAGATAATAATAATAATAATAATAATAATAATAATAATAATAATAATAATGATAATAATTAATAATTAATTAAATAAATAAATAAATAGTTTTTAGGCATTTAAAAATAGGTCTGAGGTCCAATAAATTCCAGAAAAATTATCCTAAGTCCAGTTTTTCATTTTACACCCAAAAATGATATTTCCAAAATATTTTAATATTATTTATTAACAATTAAAAATTATTTAATAATTTAGAAACCCTGATTTTAATTACAGAAAATCCCCAGAAAATTCCAGAAAATTGCGAAAAATCCCAAATTAAAATTCTTACAAAATCTGGTGGTTTACAAGTTGCATTGTCAACTTGAGCTGAATGTTATATGAAGGTGGAAATCTTATATCGTGATCAAGTAAGATAAGATCGAGAGAATTAAGTCATTTTAATTTCGAGAATTTTAAGAAGAATGCTTATGATGACAAGAATTTAATTTTAAAGATAAGAATGTCTTATAGAATAAATTTTGAACTTTGATATATTGGACCAAATATTTATAATTTAAGCATATGATTTAAATTTTGAATATTTGAGGTTGAATCATCGATTTAAATTTTGAGGATAAAATATAGAATTTTAAACTTGAACATAGATGGATTGGATTTAAAATTTTACAATTTGATGGTTTGAATTAGATGTTTAATTTTAATGTTGAATCACCTATTTAAAATATTGACGATAAAATTTGATAAGTACGAAATTCTTAAGTTTGAAACTCGGAATAAGATTTGATTTAATTTTTGATATTTAAAATTTAGAGGAGATTATGATAGTTGGAATAGTGATTTAAAATTTGATGTGGGTTATTTAAATTTTGAAGGTGTCATGTAGATTTGACTTAAATTTAAATTTTGGTTATTTGAAATTTGAAAAGAGATTACGATAGTTAAATTTTGATTTAAACAGTGGTTATTTAATTTTGAAGAGATTGCGTTGAATTTGAATATGTTTTGTTATTTAATTTTTGAGAAGATTATGGTTGACTTGACTTAGATACGAAGTTGGAGAAAAAAATAAAAAATTTGACGACTTCAATGAGAACAAATGTAGGCTATAGTGGCTATGAAAAATTTATAGAATAGAGGAACATTTTTTTTAGATCATTAGATCATAGATAGCTCAAGATCATTCATGTAACTAAGTAGTGACAGTTCATCCTCCGTTCTATCAACATCACTTCATATCGTGTACTCATCTCCCCTGTCATATCCTTCACATTCTTGATTTCATGTGCAAGTTCTCGTTGTACTAAATCTTATTCGTGACATATCAGCTCACCCAAACCCGATCCTACTGACCCCTAGATTTTCATACCTATTTCTTTATGTTACCCTTCCGAAGTTAAGGTACGATATTTCGTACTTAACCATTTCTACTATATTGCCTTCTCTTATTCATCAATTGTGCCTTAGTTTTAATTTCGAGGACAAAATTCTTGTAAGTTGGGTAGAATGTAAACCCCCTAATTTTTAATTTTCAAGTTTAAATTTTAGTATTTTTTTATTAAATTATTGGATTTCTTTTGGCTATTGTGCTGGTTAATTTGAAAATAACTTTTCTGGATTAATTACTTATATAAATACTTATTTAGAATTATTTTCAGGCTATTGTAGAATTTTTTGAATTTTTCTAGAATTTTTGGGTATTGAAAACCTACAAAACATAACTTTTTTTAGGGCTTCCTTGATTTACTGTGAGACCATACTGCATATTTTTCTACCAAACATTTATTTTAGGGTTAAAATGCTTAAATATATTTTCTGTAATTTATTTTTGGAATTTATTTGAATTTATTTGGTTTTAAAATAGGCTAATAACTAATTTTCTAAGACTTTTAGAATTTACTGTAGAAACATATGACTATAAAATGGCCCCAAGTATTTTTATAGAGTTTATAATGGTATTTTACATTTTCAAAAAAAATTCTGAAATTTTTTGATATTTTTTTACATATTTATTTTTAGTTAATTAGGTTAAAACTGCTTAATAAATGAATTTTCGGCTATTTTGAGTTAATTGGGTGGGGGGAATACACACGAGTCATTTGGGCTACTTTACACTTTTTTTTTGTAATCCGCACGCTCCACCGGAGATGCGCGGTGAGATGACCCTTATATTATTTGCAGGCAGCCTCTGACGATCGAAAGACGTTATGCTTTGTAGGTCACTGACTTCCCGAGAGAATTATGTCAATTCCATTTTTAGCCAGACAACCAATTTGTGCAAAGGTTATCCTCAATTGCATTCACGTAACTTGGTTAGTTTACCCAGTACATATGTTTATTCTCAGTTTATGATTGGCATGCTTCTATGTATCTTGTTACGTCCCTCTGAGGACCTGGTCTCTTTCTAGGTATAGACGATCGGGACTATCCGCAGAAGTACGGACCGGAACCTGATTCTTTTGTCGATTAGGTCTTTCCTTCGAGCCTTTCTGATCACTAGATGATGTACTTATTATATTTTCTTTCATATCCTAGTTTGGTAATGAATTTGTCTCCACCCAACTATTAGTTCTTCTTGACTATTTCATACTTGGTTCATTGTCATATTTGGTTATTTCTTTCTATTTGGTTTTGTGGATGAGATTTAGTTGTGTTTGTGACTTATATATGTACCACTTGTGAATTATCATTCATAATACAGCGTACGTATGTGTTATGGTTTTCATATATTATAGTTGCCATATACATACGGCTGACATGTTTACGTATTCCTAATCTTACGTATTTTGGAACTGGGACGTGACATAAGTATTAGTTTTTGATCTTTTTGATCTAAAATCGGTGCGCCCTCACTATCAGTGAAAAATATTTTTGTAAAAAAATTTCATAAAAAAGATTTTTTTTTCTATTGGCAACATTTGTAGCCGTGGTCATACTACTAACTTCAGGAGGTGACATTTGTATCGGTGGCGCAGAATCAGGAATAGGATTATTTTTAAACATCTTATTATAATAGTCATTTTTTTTAAAAGGTGGGTTTGAACATTATCAGTCCATATTTAAAAAAAAATATTCCAAAAAAAATTAGAGCAAAATTAATTACTTCTCTACAGAAAAAGATATATATAGAGAGAGAGAGAACAAAGAAAAATTTCAAATCAGAAAAAAAAAACTATTATGTAATTATTAAAGTTATTTATAATGTCTACTAGAAGCCTCCAAAAGACATCGCAAAAAAATGTGTTGAGAGGGAAGAAGTTGGATTCTAGTAATTACTTTGTTTCTAAACTTTGTAATTGCCTTGCTTCTAAACTTTGTAAGAGAGGAAAAAAAATTTGTAGAAAGGAAGAAATTGTGTTGTGTTTATTTTTCATGAATTATAGACTATTTATAAAAAAAAATTGGGGCTAAATGATCCCAAATATCCCAAAAAAAAAGTTGTTATAATGGGTATGTTGGTCATTTTTAAAACGAAAAAAAAACTGCCACTAAAACGGGGATATTTTGGTCAAAATATCCCCAACGGCTATTTTATTAAAAAAAATCGAACTGGACCAAACATGATCTGAACCGGGCCGACCGGACCGTCGGAATTTGACTCAGCCCGAACGGAGGATTGACTGGGTCGGACCAGACTTGCAGGTCGGATCCTCCGACCCAGTCTGAACCCGTAAAAGGAGTGGGCCGAAACGGACCGGTCCATTGACCGAATCCGGACTGAATTTAATCGGATCGGACCCACGGCGGATTCGGGCCGTCGCACTTTTACACACCTTAACACAACTCTTGAAAAATGAGCAGACCTTTTGATGCTGAGAAAGATTCTCCTACAACTACGAGAACCCTACTGGCCTGCACTAAATTTGAAACCTTACACTACACAGCACGAATTATATAAAGAGTCATTTTCATTTATAATGTTCCAGCTATTAAAATTACATCAGCTTGCCTAGGACTAGACCTTGGTGCCAATTCACAATGATATTGATCGAATACCGAGTCTATTAATGAACTAAATTCAATGAAACAACATCTAGCAAGATTATATGAACAAATACATGAACCAAAATATATTATTGCTACGGAAGCATGTATTATTACGAAAGATATGTTCAGCACTGATTCGTATAGTATTGTTCGAAGAGTTGATAAGCTAATGCTTGTAAATGTCTATTTGCCAAGTTGTTCGTCTAAACCGACAACAATTATAGATGCTATAACGAAACTTCGTAAGAAGATATCTCAAAAAATTCTTGAAGTTAGAAACGTGTCTCAACAAGAAAATCGATGTTTTACTACTAACTGCAAATTTTATGTTTGACGTAGTATTCTACTGGAAATTACGATCAAGGATTACTCCATCAATCCCCATCTACTTCAGAGATACTTTATGAAACATGATTAATTCAAATCTAAAAGTTCGGTATCTTCACACAAATTAGTGAATTAGAACCAAAATATATGCAAAAAAAAAACAAAAACAAAACGGGTCGACTGTTTTTTACGTTAAAAAATATTTGCACATGAAGAGACATTAATGAAAAATTCTATTTTCCCGAACAAATGTGTTTGGAGTCAGCATCGTCATTAATATCACCATTCAAGTATTCTCCTATTATAATAGGATCGGCTATATATACGAAGTATATAAAAGATTCATAAAAAAAAAAAATTTGACAAAGTTTTTAATTGGTTGTCAACATGACATCAATTTTCTCTATATGTTTGTGTCAAATTCGAGTTACACTATAAACCTAGACATCCATTTGGCAAGCACTAGTGACGTGTTTATTTGAGTTCAAATTTCAAACAGTAACTAATATTTTTAAAACAAAACGACTCAAATCCTAGGCCATTTGGGCTTGGATTCATGAGCTCCACATGCATGGAGGAAATTGATCCTCTAAAGAAGGAAGTACACTCTCCTCCTTTGTATAAAAGAGGACTTTGTGAGTGGAGCTTTTATATGTTTGACTTGCCACATAAAGACTGGCACAAGCCCCCCTTTAGTTTGTGCTTGTTCTTCTTTTCACAAGTGCTTCTCTCCCTACCAAAAATACTATTGCAATGGAGAGGAAGTTGAGAGAGAGAGAGAGAGAGAGAGAGAGCATATGAAAAAAGGAGGTGCACTTCACTGAAATGTCCTTGGACACTTATCCATGTTCCCATGTATGGGAGGGAATAACTTTTATTCCACCCAAGAAAAGATTATGAGGCCTTTTCAGAAAGATGTCTTTATGGAGCCTTAGTTAATTGGTCCTCCTTCAGATGGGGCCTTCTCTCAATTCCCATATCCTCCCATGTCAAGTGAGTGATGAGTAGTTCCACTTCCAACTTGCTAGAAGAATCAACAAACTATACATATGTTTACAGAATATGAACTTGGATACCTTGCCTAATGTTCTTTGAAACACCACCAATTTATGCAAATACAACAATATGATGGAATCTGCAGATTGAGTTGCATCACTCCCTTAGCTATAATACATGTCCATGATCATCCCTTTTGCATAACTACTGATTATTATACAAGTCTTAAAGCAGAGAGGTTAGAGTCCTAGAATCCCCTTCAAACCATTCTCTGTCGATTGAAGTACCTAAGAAACATATAATCTTCGATAATCGGAGAAAAAATCGAGCATGGCCTCCACATTGGACACTTTTTCCCATTTCCACATCTTGTAGGAGTCTTCTGCAATTAATGTCCAAATTACACAGACTTCTTATCAAGAGTACCAACTATTGTTGGCACTAAGACAAACCAATTCTGTGGAGTTCAATAAAATCAAATGAAAACAAACAACTGCAGCCCATTTCATGAACCTTGAGGCCTTGCAATTGGCAACATAAATAATAATCATCAAGTCACTCAAGAACATCACTAATTTGCCTTAACATCTGGTCAGTTTACAAAAGAAAATGTAGTATTCCACTATGAAGAACAATCTATATTTTCTCATAAAGTTCCGCAGCTTTAGCGTTTCTAGTCTCTGTTCCTATTGCACTAGCGACAGCCACGACAAAGACCACTCAACTGATGATCCTCCATCCTTTAGCTGCTTCTATTTCACCTTGTCTAGATATATATATTTTGCTGAAACAAGCACCTACTCCTACTCGAGAAGTATCCCAGCATCTTAAATCTCAATGTGCATCCATATACAACTCCCCATGCGCAAGAAATTAGGAACAGAAGGATTCTGGAGCAATGAAGGCAGGATCTTCCAACTACCTTCTGCTGTTTGCCGTTTTGGTCTTGGTGTTCAAGCTTGCAAGCTCTTCGATCAGCTTTCTTTCCTCACTGCTTAGTCTCTTCGGGATCTCCACCTGCACTCTCACCAATTGATCTCCCCTCATGTTGGTCTTCCCGAGATAAGGAACTCCTTTCTTTGCCATCACCAGTGTTGTACTAGGCTGTGTTCCAGCCGGAATCTTCAGGTCCACCATCCCATCCACTGTTGGGACCTTTATCGTCGTCCCCAGGATTGCATCAGTGTAAGGAACCTTGCATGTGTAAAGGATGTTAGTCCCATCCCTCTTCAACACCGGGTCTGATAGGACTTCTATAAACACATAGAGATCACCAGGACCACCTCCTCTTCTCCCGGCACTACCCTCCGACCGTACCCTCAGCCGACTACCCGAGTCCACCCCTGCAGGAACCTTTAAGCTAATCCTCTTTGATTTTCTAACTAGCCCATCCCCTCTACAGGTATTGCATGGAGTGACAGACTCCCCACTCCCACCGCAGGTAGAACAAGTCGTAACCTGTTGAAAGACACCTAAAGGTGTTCTGGCTGTGGAGACAACCTGACCTTGTCCTCCACATGTGTTGCATTTGGTCGGCTTTGTGCCAGGTTTGGCCCCAGAGCCATCACAAGTGCTGCAGCTCTCCATCCGGGTTATCTCGATCTCTTTCTCCACACCAAAGACTGCTTCTTTAAAGTTTAGGACAAGGCTGTAGCTCTCATCGTCACCCTGCATCGGCCTGCTGCGAGCAGATCTTCCATCCATACCTCCCATTCCTCCCATGCCTCCAAATAATGACTCGAATATATCAAATGGATTGCTGAAATCCTGGAACAAGTGGTTTTCAGATAGATTAGATTGCTTTAAATTTCATAAATTTAAATTGTCGATTCCCTTATCTGGGCCAAGAACTTACCCCTGTGCCCATACCAGAGCCTTTGAGGCCAGCTTCTCCATATTTGTCGTAGAGAGATCTCTTCTCATCATCTGACAGTACCTGCAATGGGATGTTTCTTAGAACAGCACAAGGGCTAAACATGATTTAACCAAGAAACTTACATGCTCCAACTAACCTCATAGGCGTTGCTTATATCTTTAAATTTTTGCTCCGCTCCAGATTCTCTAATATCATAGGGGAGGGGGAATGAGCGGTTGCTTATATCGAATTTAAATACAATTACTTGGAAGAAAACATCATTGTAGTCATGAATGTAGATAACCAAACTAGGTCACCATAAACTTACAAAACAAAATTAATCTATGCAACCTTCTATAATTTGCAAGGTGGGAAACACCTACACCCTTAACTTCTTAAATCTCTCTACCAAGACAGTGGCAGCAGATTTCACCACCTTGTTTACACTTCCTTGCATGATAATCAGAGACTTAGTTGCATAATGTCAGCCTGGCTTATCAACATTCCAATAAAGGGAAGAAAGTTTACTTGGTCTAACATGCAAGTAAATCCTTGTTTAGCCAAGCTCGACAGGATATTGGTTTCACAGGATTGGGAAAACAAGTTTTCTATAGTTTTTGTTGAGGCCTTACAACGCCCGACTTCCAATCATGTTCCTATTAGAGCTCCATGTGAAAATAGGAACTCAACAGATCACACAAACAAAAAAAAATCAGATTTGAGAAGATATGGTCAAGGTACCCTGAGTGTGATGATATCATTAAATATTGTTTGTGAAACTCGTACAAATCTCAAGGACTAAACCAGAAAGTGATTGCAAATCAAAGCAGAGTAATCTGCTAACATGCAGTGTGAACTACTATGGAAAAAGTAAGCAGTGAAAATCGCTAAAATATGCTAACCTAGTTAGGAAATCAGTCTATTGGGTGTCAGAAGCATCGTTTTTCAAAGCGATATTCGACCGTAATCCGTCAATTTGCTTCCAGGAACCAGCAAGCCCCGAATGTACTGAGTTGCAAACGAACTTTTGGAATGCTCTTATATTATCAACTCCTTCGTCGGACAAAGTGTTGTTGCGCTAGAGCTAAGGCTCTCAGGCGAGCATTGTTGTGCTAAGTGCGGAAGCATCGACTTCTAAAGAAATTTCTCTCTAGTTATCTCTTCCATGTTAAAGAAGTTCCTAATTCAACTAGAGAAGAGCGTTCGGTTTATTCGGTTTCAACCGAACCAAAATAGTCAAAACCGAAATTCTAAAAATCCAAAACTGAAACCGAACTTAGCCATAACTGAAACTGAACCGATAAACGATTCGGTTTGTTCGGTTGGACTATTTTTATTGTTTAATGGATCGGACCCAAAGTTGAATTTTTTTTGTTAAATTATATTAAAATTTTACAATTTGTATACACATGTTTTGTATTTCAAAGTTGGGTCCAAAGTTGGACTAGTTACATTATCAAAGTTTGACTTTAAAAGACGCATATAATTATTGTTTTTAAAATATACACCATCTTTAAGAGTTATTTGTATTTACAACCCCCCCCCCCCCCCCCTAATTAAAATAAAAAATTGGATGGGGGGTAGTGGAGATATGATTAACAATTGGGAGGATAAATACAAATAACTCAAATCTTTAATCATAAAATTGACAGTATTTAATAATTGCATAAGTCTTATTCGGTTTTTGACCGAAAACGAAACCCAAACTGAATAAGAAATTTTAGTATTTTCAAAACCGAACTAAATTATTTTCAAACTGAAAGAATCTCTTATTTGATATGGTTCAGTTCTCGGTCCAAGACCAAATAATGCTCACCCCTACATTCAACCAAGTACTGGTATGCTTCTAAAGGAGAACCATTACTTGATCAGTTAAACTGATCAGTTGCTAGTAATGGCAGCAATTTACAAAAGGAATAACTCCTTTAACTGATCAATTACGAACTGAAAAAACACAGAAGTCTAACAACCAAAGAAACGACGCTTGCGGCAAAGCTTGCACATGAGCCAACTGTGTATAGCCAACCGCGCAACAACCACGCGCTCCAACCGCACAACACCAACCTTGCGCATCCAACCGCGAGGCTAACTGGTGATAAAAACAAATGTTGGTTGTGGAATTTGAACCTTGCCCACTAGTAAAAAAAATCCACATTTACCACTTGAGCTAACACATCACATGTGTGCAAGACAATAGATGAAGAATCAAATATTGAAATATACACGTTACGTTTGCCTCGAAGTGGAATGGTGTGACCAATTCATTAATAGAGAAACCTGACAAACCCCAACAGATATACCTCAAATGGCCACAATGGGCAAGGGGATGCAATGACTACTCTGATTAAAAAATTAAGACAGAAGAAACGATTGTGAATATGGAGCAAGATTCCTTTGATAACATAAATAATAGGAAGAGTGAGATCGTGATCTTAATTGAAGAACTTCCGATAAGGGAGGAGGAGAGGACGTTGAGCCCAGGGTAAATTTGTAACCTTAGTTCTTGGTGCAAGAACTTCGTGAGATCTTTATAAATGAGGAGATCAAATTTGGGGATCCTAACTCTATCAGCTAGCACGTGAATGTCGTCTACAAGAAACCCTTTGGGGAGAAAGAACCGAACAGATGGAATATTAAACAAGCCTTTTAGGGATCTAATTCAACAGAAGTTCAAGAAGAGATAGGTCTTCTCGAACAATTCTCAGAGGAGATTAAACACGGTTTTTGAACTAAGGAAAGAAAAGGCTTCAGGGCCGCGTGGTGGGATCTCATAGGGGTCTCTCGTTGTCTATATTTAGAGAAGAACATTTTTGATCGATTAAACTATGCTCAAGTCATTCTCATTCCCAAGAAGGAAGAACTTCGAACAATTGGAGATTTCAGGCCAACAAGTTTGGTCAACTGCTCTCTCAAAATTATGACCAAAGTATTGTCTAATTAACTAAAGAAGGTTATTCAAATAATGATTGGGGACTATCAAACTGGATTTACCGAGGGAGAAAAATATTCAAGTCAATGCGGCCTTAGCTCAAGAAGTAATCAATGATTGTCGGAGGAGAAAAGTTGATAGGTTCATTCATAAAGTCACATGCCGCTGGAGAATTTACCCTCAATAATTTCTCTGGACTCCATGTTCCATGTTCTCAAAAAAATATGTGATTGTTTGCTAGTAGTATTATGACATCTCTAAATGGCAGTTCACCTTTTAGCCTTCATGTTGCATGTCTGAATATTTTGGAAGAAATCATTAATGGTAGGAAAACGTCTTTTATCTTCTCCACTGGGAGGAAGGATGAAATGTTGAGAATCTTATCAATCACATTGGGATAGGTTGGATATGGCATAAGACACTGGAACATCCTTCTTTCACGTGTTGATACACCATAACAAACTGCTGACGAAGATGAAGGGAGAAACACTGGAACATCCTTCTTTCAATCTTATCAATCACATTGGGTAGAAGAATGGATTAATCACAAGGGGGAAAAATGCTTGCTATAGAGTGTTTCTCCCTATAATGTCTAAGCAGATCTTACACTTACAAGATGACTTAATCTATTCCAAAAATCATAGAATTTCACTACAAATTTTCCACACAGAAGGATAGCTTTTACATCATTGCTATCAAACAATATCAAGTACACAACAGCCGCTACAATGCAGCCTTTGTTCCAAAATCTCTGAGTTGGCTACACAATTCTTTATCTTTTCATTCAGCTATAACAAGGAACATCTACTCTGTGACATCAGCAAATAGCAACTACCATAACCTTTTATATGTTGTAAAGTTGCAGAGATAAATGACTTGTCTGTGTAATAGTGTAACTATGTACAGCTTCACCTTCTTTACAAACAACTTTGCACACAAAATTAGAAACACAGATAATTAAAGCTAATAATTTGCTTAATTAATGCTTCCAGATAATTATTATGCCCGAACAATTAAAAATCATTACCACATAATTTGCCACTTCTTCTCTTTACAAACAATCAGAAGAGTAAATTACTTGCACAAACTTCCAATATTAATTTATGTGTCTAATCATTTGCATTTGTAACCCATAACTTACTAGTTTATAAGCAACTTATTACATTGCACTTGATCAAACACAAAGCTTAAGATGTCCTCCATATAACAAAATTTCATGTAATTAGAATATTAAAATTAAAAAGTAGGCTTGTAAAGGTATTTTACTCACTTGTTCACATCTGGATGATAACTTCTAGCAAGCTTCCGATAAGCTGCCCACAAAGACAAATCAGTATATATAGAGTATTTGAAATAAGACATACTCCAGATAAAAAGAAGATAAAACTCAAAACATTTACGGGCGGTTCCACATGGAGAGTAGTGGGGGCTCAAGCCCCCACTGGATTTTCAGAAAGAAATTATTTATAGGCATTTTTCAAAACTTTTGTGTAAGATATATATAAATTTGAACCCTACATATGGACATTGTTGAAGTCTAGCTCAGTTGGTTAAGTACATAGGAGTTGGTTTTGAGTTTGAATCCTCTTGTGCACATTTGAAATTTTCTTCTTTTTTCCTAAGCCCCCACTAACTTTTTTTTCCACGCCCCCACTCACAACTTTTTTTTATCCGACCCTGCATTTACTAAGTACCAACAGAAAGATACACTAACTGCTATTGTTAGGCATATAAATTTTAGGCCTAGTTTAGAACAAAGGTTCCCCACAAATTCACTCAAAGAAATTCTCTACCCACTCATCCATTGTCCCTCCTAAAATATCAAACACTTAAAGCTAATGGGAATCTATTTCAAGATGTAAATAGTTATTTGCATACTATAGTAGGAAAAAGAATGAGAAAGATAATGGCTTTAATTCAAAACTAGAAATTTAGAAGCAATGCATCTCTTAGAAACAAAAAGTGATCAGAACATTTCAAAGTAGTAACCATGGATTTAAACAAAAAATAAGTTGTGCATTAGATAAAAAGGCAGAAAGAGCATGGCAATCATGATAACAAGAGGTCTAAGAAACTAACCACTTTTTATTTCAGATTTGCTTGCATTTTTCGACACGCCAAGAATAGAATAGAAATCCTGTAAAGTAAATCACTTAATGTGTTTGGAAGCAAAAATAAATTTAAAAAAAAAAAGAACTTCTCATCCACTAAAGAAATTAAGTGAGATAGAACCAAGACAACTCATCACAGGAATACTCACAGCATCGGCTCTAACAACAAACTGAGATCCCCTATGTCGCCTAATATTTTGAGATTGTCTATGTTTAAGAAACGGAGATGAAGGGAGTGGAGAAAAGAAGCTAGCTGACGAAGCTGCCAAATATTTTTCTCTGCACAATGTTCTGGAAATATTTTAATAAGCGAAAGAATGATAACAAGTACATTATTTGAGTCTAGACTCTATGCACGAATATAAATATAACCAATGAAAACCAGAATTATCACAGATATTCTTCAGTCAATTAATCTTAGCATTTATTCAATCATATATCCGAAGAAAACCAGATTCATCAAACCATTTCATATCAACTTTTGTCTCTCTTTATTGAACATAACCAATAACAGGCGTAGAAATGAGAACCATGCAAAAAGAAATGGTTAATAGTCATCCCAAGAGAGAAATAATACAACCAAAGGCTGACCACAACCATGATATATAATAAGCAGCTTTCACTACACGCTCAGTCCATGGCTGTTTACTGATCAATTGGATTGCTTGGCCAATTAATCCCAATTACGAGGCCACTTGGATTTTCTTATTAACGGGGGTATTTCATGTTAATGTGCTGGAAATATTTTAATAAGTGAAAGAATGATAACAAGTACATTATTTGAATCTAGACTATGCAAGAATATAATATAACCAATGAAAACCAGATTTATCACAGATATTCTTCAGTCAATTAATCTTCGCATTTATTCAATCATATATCCGAAGAAAACCAGATTCATCAAACCATTTCATATCAACTTTTGTTTCTCTTTATTGAACATAACCAATAACAGGCGTAGAAAAGAGAACCATGCAAAAAGAAACGGTTAATAGTGAATCCCAAGAGAGATAATACAACCAAAGTCTGACCACAACCATGATATATAATAAGCTGCTTTCACTACACGCTCAGCCCATGGCTGTTTACTGATTAATTGGATTGCTTGGCCAATTAATCCCAATTACGAGGCCACTTGGATTTTTTTTTATTAACAGAGGTATTTCATGTTAATGTGCTGAGCTTATATCATCACTTATTCGACAGTTGAATGAATTTGTTGGAGATTTCTAGTTGATAGTGGTACTTAAGGCTTACAACTGGAAGTGTTGAGTTGTGCCATGTCATGCTCCCATTTGTTGTTTATTCCCACAGGCTCATACAACCAAGGAGCAAACACCTAATTCTTTCCAACATCTCCACCAAAGGAAAAGGACAAACTTCAAGGTCTCCTACCAGTTGAAGAGGAGAAAAGGAAAACCTAGTAAAAAGGGAATGAATAATCAAAGAAGATGTCACTAACCAAATCAAGGAGTACGTACATATCTCCAAAAGAAAAAAGCCTTCAAGCCTAGTTCATTCCGACAATTCCACTAATGAAGAAGTACAAACTCCAAGGTCTTGTACCAGTTGGAAAAAAGGGGGAAACTAGGAATTGAGAATGAGCAATCGATGAAGATCAGGTTACAACTAATGGGTTGATAATTGAGGTAACCCTTGGCTGCCAACAGGCTCTTTCTTCTCGCACTTGTGGTTTTTGAAGTCGATTAAAAGTGGTTTTTGAAGAAGCTGATAATATGGATCTAAGATAGACCAGAAATGAGCCAAATGGGATGATTTTTTCTAAAATTATTTGGGGTAAATGGCCTTTCCTTCTGCAGTGCCCTACTGGATAATCGACAGGCTTGACGAATGAGGCCCATACCTACCCACAAGCCAAGAGTTTTATGTAGCTCAACCGTTTGTAGTGCACACCAGATCCGTAGTTTCATATAATAAATTGTAGAATGTTACTTCGATCGCCTACCCTTTTCAGAAGACATAATGTGCATGATAGAGGAAAAGGCTGCAGCTTTCCTTTCAAAACAAACCTCAGAGAGTTCGAGAACGTGCTCAATTTCCTTGCACAGATTGAGTATTAGAATAGTTATTGGCTCGGCGGAACCAAAGATGGCAACCCCCATCCCCCACCCCCTCCACCCCGCGGCCCAAAAAAGAAGATCCTAGTTTTAAAGATATATATCCCTTCTACCTTGTAGATCAACTCTGCATGGGTTGTGCTTAATGTTCCGTATTTTCATTGCCATTCCTATTCCTAAGCCCGGATAGAGGAGGGTTGCGTTAGGTAGCCAACATCCAACATAAAACATTGCTGGATCTCAATAAAATGAATACTTACATAATACATGTTGGGACGTTCCTCAGTAGAGAAGTGTTGCATCGTTCCCATCCGGTGTAATGAAAAGTGAGCAAGAGTGAATTGCTAGGTCGTCACCCATAAGTGACGAATTGCAACGGTATACCACCCCGGTGTAAGGAAGGGTAGGCTAAGGCGTTCCAGAAGCAATATGCCCCGTTACAACTCCAATGAGACAAATAGACATGGACTATAGGTTATATAAAACAATTCAGGAGTCGATGCATGAGAGTATAAATTAGATGAAGTACTTGGAACATAGGAACAATAATGAAGAAAGGAACGGAGTTAGTAGATAAAAAGCTTACGAGGAAGCTATGTGGATAGGTGAGAAATAGAGGAAATTGATATACAAGATTTATAATATAATATAAGGTGAAAAGCGACATGGAATTAGCTAGTATACTTGCGGGTATATTATTAACGAATAGCATTTTAGATGTAAAAGGGAAAAGGAGATAGGATAAATTTAAGTTAGTATTAGACGAGGAAGTTATTAATGGTATTAGTGCATATGCACTCTAAGTAGGGTTACCTGAAAATACAAGAAAATAATTTTGTAAACATATGGATAGTTTGATTTAAGGAATAGCTAGAGGTGAACATATATATATCAGGTAGATTACTTTCTAGCTACAAAGGTTGATAGACTAGCAGGTAAAAATTGTAAAATTATACCAGGAGAACGCTTAATCACTCAACAAACTTTGATGGTCTTAGATATTAGTATTAGAACATGAAAGAGAAAATCTAGGATAGAGAAAAGACCGAAAACCAAATGGAGGAACTTGAGATAAGATAATAATTTTTTTAAGGATAAGATAAAAAAAAGGAAGATCATGGAAGATAGAAAAATATTATAATATGACAAATTGTATCAAAAAAATAGCAAAAGATATTTTATGAATGTCAAAAGTGAATGGTTGTACTTCAAAAGAAAATTTGTTGTCGAACGATCGAACAAGGAAGTCCAAAAAATAATTAAGGTAAAAAGTATTTCCTATAAAGATAGGCGAAAGTATTAAATTAGAAAAAACTTAAGTAATATAAAGTAGCAGAAAAGGCACTGAAGCTAAATCTATAGGAGGTTAGTAACTGAGGAGGAAGAAAAAGATATTTATAGGCTCACTGAGAGTAAGGAATGGAGGAGCAACATCTTAGGCAATATTAAGTGTACCATGAGCAAGAACCAAAAGTTATTAGTAGGAGAAAATGATTAAGAGGTCGAAGAATGGTTTTCACGAGTTATTTAACAAGAGAACATAGAAAAACTTAGTTTAGAATCTTAGATGCAGAGTTGATCGATAAGTCATATTGTTATTGTCGTAAAATTAGAACTTAAATTTCTAAAGTTAAAAAGGATGCTTTAACAAAAATGAAAAATAGAAAAGTGGTAGGACCTGATGGTCTTCGTATTGAGGTCAAAAATGATTGGGGGGGTGAAGATTGATATGCTTATTGATTTGTTAAATCAAATCCTAAGAACTAAGAAGATGTCCGATAAATAGAGTAGCATTATAATATCCATACATAAAAACAAGGGAGACACTTGTAATAACTATTGGAAAACTAAGCTTATAGAGAATTAAGTTTGATTTTAGTACATAAGTAATTTATTCATTAAGAAAATTAGCGGAAAGATTTAGATAGGAAAAGAGATATTTACATATGGTTTTTATTGACTTAAAGGAAACATAAGATCGAGTTCCTTCGAAGATAATGTGGTGGATTTTGAAGGATAAACAAGTTACTATTAGTTATAACTTACATTGAGACTATTGAGGATATGTGCGATAGTTATGACGACAATACAAATTATTACAGGAAATAGTAACCATTTTCTATTACCATTGACTTACTTCAGATATCAGCGTTAAGTCCTTAACTTTTTGCATTAATTATGGATGAAATTACTACGTTCAGGGAGGAAGTTCCATGGTATATGGTGTTTGTTGACGATATTGTCTTGGTCAATGAGAGTAGACAAGGGTTAGATGCTAAAATAGAAATGTTGAGAGGAACTCAGAATCTAAGGAATTTAAAATTAGTAGAACAAGAACATACTATATGAAATATAACTTCACCCAGAAGTCAAAGAAAAGTGCGAAGAGTCCATATAGATCGACAAGAGATACCTAAGAGTGATAGTTTTCGGTATTTATTATCAATAATTGATAATGATCAAGTGATTAAGGATGGCATACATAGAATTAAAAAAAGATGGTTGAAAATAGAGTACTTCTGGAGTATTTTGTGATCGCAAAATAGCTCTGAAGTTGAAAGAAAAGTTCTTCACGACTAACTATAAGATGAGTCATGCTTTATAGATAATGATATTGGCCAATTAAGAAATGTCCAAAATGTTAGTGTAGCCAAAATGAGAAAGGTACGATGGATGAGTGGTAATACATTATATGATAGGATATTAAATGAGTGTATACTTGGAAAGCTAGATGCGCCAATTGAGGACAAGATCAGAGAAAATCGTCATATATAGTTTTGGCATATGCAATGCAAAGCAATAGATGTTCCATAAAGAGGAGCGATAATATGGCAGTTAATGGAACGACTGTGACTAGAGGTAAGCATAGACAATATTTTAAAGAAGGATATAGCTTTTGTTAGTATTATAAGATCCGAATGAAAGAAGAGGATTCAAGCATTGGACGACAAAAGTGGGATAAAGGCTTTGTTGTTGTTGTATCTTGTAGAAGCACCTATTAACCTCTTTATGGTAAGTCCTGCAAATAAACAAACCCCACAACCAAAACACTGAAGAACAGAGCTTCTAATAGCAATATCAATAAATTTTGATTGATTAATAGCTCATGAAATAAGTTTGAGATGCTAAAATGGAAATGCACACAGACTTTGGAACATAGGCTTCCTACTTTTTTTGTATGTAATTTATCTTTTCCAACCAGAGTTTCTGCCAACCTTCTCAAAGTAAAAAATAATCGCTTCACGCCATCTAAATGGACATTATAACATGACATATTCTCACAAAGATGCTACTATTGACGCATAAAAATTGCCAAAAGAAATGAAGAATTGACGAAATTGCAAGAAATAGAAGAATATGGAGAAAATTGCATAGTTAGAAAGACGTATTGATTTCACACGCATAGGGACCCATATGAAATTCTAAAAGATGCAAGGTCCAATAGACCAAATTGTAAAGTCCTAAAAACCCTCTTATAAAACGTAACTACAAAAATGTTGGAGGCTCCGTATCTCCCCATCAAAAGCATTACCGCCCTCCCTCCTTCACCGGTCTTCGGGAAGAAAAAAACGAAGAGGCGGCGGCTCCATTCTCTGATAGATCTGACCAACGACTACACCATCGTCTCAGCACCCCAACTCATCTTGATGCAGTCCTCAAGGACGCCCTCCCCCCTACAAGCCCATACAACCACATGGCCTTGCCAAGACCGACTTAGCCACACACTCGTTGCTTCTTCCACTCTTAGATACAACCAATTAAACCGCCATCATCTCCATCATCGATGTCACGATTCAGTGATTCACATTGACAAAGTAGAAGCATGTAAGCAAATATGTTTGGAAACCATACAGTCATATATCAGTCTCTAATCAAATCCAGACACATGAACAAATTTACTACTACACTAGTTTGTTTAAGCCACTATTCCGCATCAAACCCACACATGAACAAATTTACTATACTAGTTTGTTTGAGCCACTATTCTTGTAAGCCAAACCACATATATAAAGTAAGTACCCGTGGTTTCGAAAATGACACGATATGACGATGTTGAAGCAAAGGGGATTGCACGGTCATCGATAGAAGATGGACACGGCAGAGTGCTTCTCGACAGTACATCTAGATGGTTTTCATAGCGGAGTACAGTAGCTTCAATTGAATTGTATGTGGGACATTAGTCAGCGTGAACCGCGGTATCGCCAATGGCAATGATGTAGGTAAATTGACCGAATCTAACAAGGGGTATGGCCAAGTTGGCCTTGGCAAAGCGAGGTGGTTGTTTGGGCTCATAGCGGAGTACGCTCTCGAGGACTGAGGCAAGATGGACCGTGGTGATGAAGCGACAACGAAGATGTTGTAGCCGTCGATCGGGTCTAACAGAGGGAGGAGAAGAGGACAACCCTCATTCTCCTCCTCGTCTTCTTCTTTGTCGAGGATCAGAGAAGGGGGGTTGGTGGTTCTTTTGAAGGAGAGAGATCAAAGGAGAGCCCCCAGAATTGTTGTTGTTACCTTTTATAAGAGGGCCTCAAGGCTTCACAATTTGGTATATAGGCCCTTGCATCTTTTAGAATGTCATCCAAGTCCCTACATTAACGAAAACCAGTACAAGTCTCATCCAAAGTCCCTACACGAACGAAAACCAATACTTGTCTTCGTAATTTTGCAATTCTCTATTCTTCTATTTCTTGCAATTCCTTCCAGTTTCATCAATTCGTCATTTGTTTTGGCAATTTTTACGCATCAAAGCTACTTATTCCTTGTGTCCTCGAAAAAAATATTTTTTATCATGTAGCAGGAAACGAGGATTTATAACAAATAAGATACAGCTCCATAAATAGTTATGCAGAAAGCAGTGTATGTTATTAATATAATGCTAATTGACATTATCTGTATGTAAAAGAAGAAAAAAATGGTTAGTTTCCTTGGAGACAATAAATCGAAAGAGAAAGATATAATTAGTATGTTATGTTAACACAATTCAAAGTTAAAAGGTAGCAAAATAGTACATTAAGAAAAAGAGTGAAATGTACTTACCGTTCAGGATTCAAATTACAAGTAAAACAGCATCTCGTTGCTTGCGATCTTGACTGAAGCGTAGATTTAGGCATAACACCCAATTGAGGCATATATGTATGTCCAAATGGTGTGATTGCCATCTGATAAGAATTCCAAAGGAGAAAGTTGCAACAATATAAATCAGCAACTGCCAGTATGGTTGCGAAGAGAAGTTTTTAGACCTTTTAGTAAATACACGACTCAATGGTAGGTTGTAAACGAATGCACTTTAGCTCGGAATATATATATATATATATATATATATATATATATATATATATATATATATATTTCAACTATAAAGAATAGTAATGCAAGATACGGGTACGACATAGTACTTCACTTTTAGGTTGGAAACTAAAAAGTCTAGATTTCTTCGCAATGGTCATTTAATGGATTTTAGCTGAAAACTACATCTTAAAATTTAAAAAGAAAGAAAGTTTGTTATCTAAAACAAACAGAGGCAAGCCAACCCTAGGCCTGGGGAGGAGGGAGTCCCCCACCCCAAAGTTTTTGGTACAATACTATGTAGTTCTTTTTCTATTATTTAGTCAATGTTATATGGGAAAGGGAAAAAATCACAACTGAGTGGTTGTTTAGTTTTACATGCATGTGCTTTTAACCAAGAGATTCAATTTCAATTCTCTTTGGCCATATTATGCCTCATTTGCAGTTAATTTTTTTAACTTTTTCTTTATAAATTCTATATAATTTCTCCTTTAAAATTTAACTTAAGGTCTTTTCGCCCCTACCTTAAGAAGTATCCATGTTGTATTTTAAAAGACGAGGTCACATCCTATGAGATGCACTAGAAAATACCCATGGAATACCAAAAGAGTACAGACAAACATAGGCTGTACCAAGCATGGGCCAGGTAGGGCACGCACGTGGCCTACCTGAAAATTCCAGTAATTATTCATAATGTTCAGGTGTGCCTTTATCTTTTGACTAAGTAACTCATAACTACTTATATCCAAATAACAATGTTTTTATATATTAATAGTAACTATAATTTAGGATCTAATCAATATGTGAATTCTTTTAAAAATCAAAATTATCTAAATTTTTTTCTTCCAACCAAAATAGGATCATATAAAAATTTAAGCTATGCATGTTCTAAACTTCTAATCAAAATAAGATCCTAGAAAAGTTAAAGTTGAATCTGTGTTCTAATTAAAATAAGATCCTAAGAGAATTCAAAATTCAACAATATCCAAATCTTTGTCATAGCTTATTATTTAATAGATTGAAGTAATGAAATGTTTATCTTTTATATTATCATTAGGTTATTGAAGAATTCAATCTTGAAAGGAAGAATAGAATTTTAAGAATACTCGTATCATTAGGTTAGCTAACAACTTAAACTTAGAAAAATAAAAAAATTAAGAAGAAATCGACATCAGCCAGACAAAACAAAAAAGTATAAGCATTTTAATTATTTAGTTGTACTTTATTGTGAATTGTTGTGGGTAAGCACGGATACAAAAATGTACTTTTATTAACAATTAAAAGCTTTAAAATCTTTCTTTTTCTATTTTTTTCTTCATTTGAAAGTTGATTACAGTTATTACTTCAAAATTAATAATATGCTAATTTTACTATAGATATCAAAATAATTTTAAATCACTAGTGTTCCACTTGGCTTCGTCCTTGCCAACAAAGAACCAAAAATTAAATTTGAAAATAAAAAAGAATAAACTTCCGCATATGTGTGTGGTACGGACCTAGGAATACAGGCATAGATATAGGTACCCCTTCCTGATTCCTGGATGTATTGCCCATGGTAGCAACCAATCAACTCTAACATATCAGTTAACATTCAAATATCAAAGAAAAGTAGCCAGATCATAATCAATGCTATGCTAGGATTCTTAAGATGGTATCAAGAAGATTCCATCCAAATTATGTTAATATAAATCACAACATAAGACATTGGGTACAAGCAGCAGATACTACTACAAGTACTCAGAGAGACAGTTCAATGTAAACTTCAATACAAATCAAATAAAATGTATTGAGTTGAACATTCTACACATCATTGTCCATTGTACACTTAAAATACATCATCATAAGGGGTTGTCGCCATTAGTTTCTGCACTCCTACCCACAACTCTTCATCTAAATCCAAAACATTAATTGCAAATCACCGAAGCTTTAAGTTATTGGTCATCACTAATCTCAGCTTCGAACAAGTCTGACCTTTATAAAGGGTTTAAGCAGCTAAAGCTTCCTCCTTTTCACCAAAAGATTGAGACTTGGTAACATAGCCACGCAAAGCTTCCTCCTCCTTTGTATATAGGCCCCAATTTTTCAACCATAAACAAACTACGTTCAGTAGAACAACAACAAAGCCATTATCCCAACTCTTCATTTAAATTCAAAACATTAATTGCAAATCGCCGAAGCTTCAAGTTATTAGTCATCCCTAATCACAACTACTAACGAGTGTGACCTTTATACAACGATTCAAACAGCTAAAGCTTCCTCCTTTCTCGCCGACAAATTGCGAGTTGGGAACATAGCGAAGCAAAGCTTCCTCCTTTCTTTGCATCTAGGGCCCCAATTTCGACTCTAAACAGCCTATGCTAAGTATAACAAGAACAAGAACAAGAACAAAGCCATCGTCACAAAATTTTGGGGCCGGCTGTTCGAACCTATCGGAACGGCGTCATCGACTACCGAACGGAAGAAAAAAAAAAGCACAAGAAATTGGAGAAAAAAAATTAAGAGAAATATACTCACGTGTGACGAATGACGGAGATGAACGACGACGAGCTGACGCAGTCGGCGGAGGCGGAGTGAGGAGAGAGAGTAGAATCGGGGAAAAGAGGGAAAGAGACGAGAGTGGGGTCTAGAATTGGGTTGGTGGTTTTAGTAGGATTGGGATAGCGGGTCGGGTACGGATTGGTGGGTTACTTGGTTTAGGATTATGGGTCGGGTGCTGGTCGGGTTTAGGGTCTGTGTGGTTGTCTTAAAACCTCCTTATAAGAAATGATTTTTTTTTTTTTTTTTAGATGGCCGACGTACGCACGAAACTTTGTGTACGCTGCGATGCATGTCATTTGGATCCACTGTCGCACACCTCTCCTGCGATTTGATTCCGAGACCGTTCGTTCAGTCAAGAAAGTTATACACCTCTTTATAGGAAAAGATTTTTTAATACAGATTTTTATGTGAGGCTATATCCTTGGGTAAAAAATATTAGGTGAAAAATATCACAAATAAAATATACATAGGATAGTAATAAATATCAGAAATTTTATTTGAATAAATATAGTTGAGACATAGAACCCTTTTTAAAATGATACATAGGATAGTGATAAATATAAATGCCAACCATTAGACATGTTTTTTATAATTGGATTTCTATATAAAAAAAAATGTCAAGTAGACAGAAAATTTCTTAGTAGTACTTGACATATTGGATAGAAACTTAAAAATAGGAATAACCATTTGAGAATGCCTAAATAAAAATTCCATGCAACAAAACTTGTAATTAGATTTGGTATCATTTACCAAATGTTGTATGATTTTGAGTAAATAATGCAAATTTTGATACAGTAAGCGGCTCTATTTACACTAAAACAAATGCCAGAATTGACGTAAAGTGCTGCAACCAAAGAGTCACTTGTATCTTGGAGGATGAAATCATAGTCAGGAAAACAACCTTTCTCTGTATATTGGGATAAAGTTGCGTACAATGTAAGTAGGGACATCGTGGTACATACTCGGTAGCTCTAGCTTACTATTCTTATCATAGAACATAATAATTGTCCCTTTTGAACCGCAATATGTTAAAACCATGGTTCGCAATATCGGTATCGATACCAGACTATTCTATGAGTATCGAGATCAGCTGTATCGTCGGTTTAGGATCGGAGTATCGAATTTTTGGAAGTGTAAAACAAATAATCATTAAAAAAATATTAACATTTTAGAACATATATTTTATACATTTGGGCATCATTTTAAAAGTTTTCAGTGTTGTTTCTCAGTAGTTTTGGTTCTTATTAATTTTGAAATTGAATGAAATAGTAATCATCATTACCGATTGGTTTACATGCGATAGATAAGTTATCTTCTTTTACATCTTTTACAACCTTACTATGCCTTTACACCCTTTTTTTTTTTCTTTTTTACACTCTTGTTGATTTGTCTTTTTCGTTTAATTTTCTTTGACGAATTGATAAAAAAAGATACCCCAAATTTCGATATCGATCAGTATATAGTCGAGACATGCCAAATCGTATCGATATCGGCCGTATCAGATCGATATCGGCCAATACTGTAAATTATGGTTAAAACATGTTGACTGGCTTATGCTAGTTTGGTTTCTATTTGAAACAAACGACATACATTACATTTCAAAAGCAAATGCCAACTGGTGCCTCTCCTAGCATTTGGGCAAAAGTTCCATTCAAACAGGAACATAACTGAATCTTAGAGCATCAATAGTAAGGCTCATCCCACATTATAGATTCTAGATTCAGAATGTAGGAGCTCATTTTGTAGAATAGTAAATCTCATCTCTAGTTTCAATTTCTAAATTTTCAGTCTCATCCCATCCATATGTGCTAAGGGTTGGACCTCCCAATTTTTAGATTCTAGATTGTCGGAACTCATTTTGTAGAATAGTAAGTCCCAATTTGGAGTCAAACTATATAGATTCTAGATTTTACATTTTTTTTTCACATAATTTTTTTTATCACACAATCTTTGGGACCGGAGCCCACTTTATCATTTACTACTATTCTCATACAAACCCAACCCATTCTACATTTACCTTTTTTTTGAAATTTTGGGCCCCAAATTGCATTAAAGAGTACCCGACTACTAATGATGCACTTAGTCCCAACTACTAATCAGTCATGATTAGCCTGCAGATCTCAAGATAAGTCATAGTATCAGAGTCTCGTCCAAACAAACATAGTGCATAATTCAGAAGGAAACATGCAAGAATATCTTCATCAAGTAGCAGGAGTAGATAGTGAGTGATAGAACCCTTCCTACGAGAATGAACCATTTTCTCTTTCCAATTGTGGATCTCAACCCACAAATGCAAGTTACAGAAAGTGCCACAAGAAATACATTTTTACACAACTCCAACAAGAACACACAGGATTCCAGTCTAATACCTACTGTAGCATAATATTGTCACTACCACAACCATGATCAATGATGCCTTGTGTCGAACTATTGGTATTTGTGTCCGACGCAAGTTTTTCTTTCCCGCACGCAACTTCCATCAAGATTCACACATCAAAAAGGGGAAAGACAGTTTCAGCTAAAACTCTAACCAATGCAATCTGTACAAATATTTGGGTATTTGCTTCTGTTCTCTCATCACAATCTTTCCTATTACCTGAAGGAAAATCCTCAAGGAAGATATGATACAACACTGCATGGCTTCGCTCACAGTCTCAAAATACTACTGCATGCCTCGCCAACTTTCAGACTGTGCTCCATCTGAGCTCAATGTGTATCACCCCATTCTTCGAGTTTATAAGATTATACCTCTGGTTAATGCGCCCGTTGTACACAACATCAGAAAGGTTGATATCCACAAGCCCCAAAGATTCCTAAGGTGTGGAAAGGAAGAAATAAAAAAAAAAAATTAGACTTGAGAACTAAAACGGAAGAGAATTTAACGAAAAAAATAATACTGGACAGAAACCTTCGGGTAGAAGTTGAAACCCCTCCTTTTGCTCCACACCTCAATGTGCATCTTCTCGTTCATGGGTGCCTCCTCTAGCATGAACTGAAACTCTTCACTCCATCTTGGATCCCTGCTTCTCCTGATCACCTATGACAATTGCAAGCAAAAAGGAAGAGTTATAACCTATGATGCTCGAACACGGATAGGACAGGACAAGGTAAGGACATGGAGATACAAACAGTGCATCTATTTTGCGTGTCCTAGCTTATAACCAGGATACAAGTGATTAATAGTGCGCCATGAGCTTTCTACTAGGTGTTGGAAGGTTCAAGATGTATGCAACCTTAATCAAAACTGAATAACAACATCGAAGCAAAGACACTAGACCAACATTTCAGATTTGTATAGATCATCCTTAGTAATGTGAATTCACCTTGGTTCTTTTCTGCTCTCCTCCAAAAAAGATCAGTGCATAAGGATTAGTATGATGCTTTCCTTCAACATTTTCTGCACATTCGACTGTCACGGATAGTACGCCTCCATCAGATGGTGCATCCCTGGAATTTATTCTGAGGCTGCTGTGCTTACTATCTCCATCAAAAACTGAACTAAAGCTATCTTCCTTAAAAGGACCATATGTCAACTCGAGCACAATCTTTCCTCTGTTTTTCTTGTTGTGTGGATCATTGGGGTTCAGGTTCTTGACGAGATCAAGAGTGAATTCTTTTGTCTCGTGAGGAGTAAGCAAACTAAGGGGGACTACTTGCATGCCCAACTTATCATGCATCTTAACCTGCAAGCGAAAGAAATAGTCAAGATGCAAACAAAATAAATAAAGCCATGAATTTACACCAAAACACTTCTTAGGCTATTATTATTATTTCTGGATATCTTATTAGAGATCAAAGTTTTATTGTATGTTCTTTGAATTTGATATTGCAGAACCTTGAATGAGAATTCCTAGAAGGCCTATCTGATTAGAAGGATTAAGATGGTGTGTTGATAGGAACGACAAGATATTTACAGTTCGGCACACTTATAAATGGAGAAATGTGGGTGCTTCTCTTCATAGTTATCGCCCAAGGGCTCTCTCGTTTCTCTGGCCATCCACATTCCTTTTGGTGTTATGGTGAACGGATACGATACTATGGAGGCAAATATGTCTATAGATGTTCCTGGTAATCTTAAGTACCTAGATTATTAGAGGGGGGAAAACCCAGAAAAGTAACACAAAAATAGAACAAAAATATCCAGATATATACTTCCTAAATTTTCCTGATAAAAGATATAAGGCACAAGTTTCCAAGCGAAGAAAGGTTGCATACAGGGAGCTAAACCTTTTCCCAGTCAAAGACATGCAGCTGAAGAACTTGGGTTTCAGGATCCTTCACGATAAGCTTGAATTGCTCATTCCATTCTGGATTCAGATTGCTCATCTTTATTGACGTTTTCTTTGCTGGCAGTCGCTCCCCACTCAAACTGAGTTTAACATAGGGGTCAGATTTACCAAGAATATCCATTTTGAGGAGATTAAGCGCCCGAACAACCTTTACATGTAATATGCCCACAGGCTTCTTTGTGGCTCCACTGTAAAGATAACAACAGATCAGGACTTCAAATGTTATCTACTGAAGAAATCAACTAAAAGGGAGTCCACTTCGAACAATAGAACCCCTCTCGAGGTGTTGATTTGAACACATCTTAAGGCTTAAGTCGTAAGTTTGACAAATTGTGAATGGTTCTTGACATTGCAGTAAATAAGGCAATCACTAGATACTGAGTAGATATTCTTCAGAAGAAGGAAAAAAAAGAGTCTTAGAACTTACACAGCATTATCTAGGATAGGTATTTCCAATACTTTAGGCCAATGGTAGAGATTTGCAATTTGTTCTGCAATTGTATCCTATAATAGACAAGTACGGTAAAGTAGAAGTAAGTAGGAAGAAGTACATGAAATAATCTAAAAGTTTTTTTCCCAATAGCTTGCTAAACAATGGAAAGAGCCAGCTGAAACCCTCAAAATAATATAAAGCATTCAGCACAAAAACTTGTTACAAGTCTACTAATGACTTATCTACTATTTTTAACACGAGAGTCAGGTATGACCCTAGAATCACAGGAAAAACTACGTACAAGGGACCTTAAACTAGAACAAAAGAGAAAGACTAACTACATGAAACTCATCACTTTCAAACAAACACATAGTCTTTAGTATCTTTAAGGAGCATAGTCTTTAGTATCTTTAAGGAGTAACAGACAATAACGACAAAATGGTATTCCTCTCCTTAGAAATGAGCTTCTTGAAGCATATGATGAATTATGAATGGAGCAACAACTAGGATACTCCTATTGATGCTCCATACAAGCAATTAGATTATGTAGATCAATCCAAGATGTCTATAGTAGTAAAGGAAAAGAAGGAAATTTTTGATAATATAGTGAAAGTGAAAACCTGAACAAACCCATACAAGTTAGGGATAGCCATGATATCTCCACCAAATAACTTAAGTCCAAAGTCAACATGTGGCTGCAATAATTATTGGAGAAAAGGTTAGAGAAAACTTTATGAAATTACTAATCATATTACATAAACAGAATAATTTCGCTTAAATTACCTTTTCCATTAAAGACACAGTCAAGTTTGCAAAGCACGGAAAACTTGGCACTAGTGGCTTTAGAGTAATACGTGGTGCCAAAAACATCTGCAGATCAAACAACTGAAAACACAAAAACATCTCAAATGATGAACCTAATATACTTGAAACAACAAAATCCACATTAGCAAGATGAAATTCTGGTTTATATCTAACCTGCACATTCACTTTAAAAGAGAGCAACTTCAGACACACAGAAATGTTGCAGTTACCAGCCCATCGGACACCAGGCTCAATAACTAGTTCTTTCTCATGAGTCTCCAAAACTTTGACACCTGCAAGAGCATAGTAACAAGAAGCAAAACAGCTTTTATTTAAGCAACAACAGATAAAAACCAATTTAAAATAATAATATTAAAATTATCAACATGGCAATCCATGTCCAACATATGAATGGGGCAAGTATCGTGTCGGATAATGTGTCAAACACGGATACAGTCATCTAAAGTGTGTTGGTGCAAACTAGCATGACATATATGCACCACGTGACAGGGAGTATGAGAAGTAACAGAGGATCAAAGGACTGCCTGTTCCAATTTAAGAAATTTGAAATAACAGATTACAAAAAAATGTGTGTTTCTGTGTTCCTACAGTTCCAGATTAAGAGAAGAATTTAAGATAAAGAAAATTGTAATGGTTGCTATTCTAAATACATATTTTTCGTATTTTGATGCGTCGTATCGTTTGTATCATTATGCATGTTACAACTTTTTCGTTTGTATCTCTCAACCCAGACTAACGTAACACATTATTTTGCCATCATTAGGTTAACTTAATCTATAGTTTAATACTAATCATATCCTATCATTTACCATTATACCCGTCCCTCACCAACCACGACACCTCACCATGGTGTGTTGCCATTCCCTTCGCCATACAAACACTCCTTTCATTCTTTCCATGAAAATAAACCCTCATGTGTCACAATGCCATCATTATGCCATGGCATAACCAAACAATCTTTTATTCTTCCCCTCTCTCTTCCCTTTTGTTCCATCATTTATTTCCTTCCCTCCCTCCCCACCAAGAACAAGAGAAGAAGGAGAAGATCTTACCTTCACAACGTTAGGCAAGTGCTACTTGCTACCTCCAAAACATGTCATTTTTCATTTTATCTATGCAAATGCTATAATGTTAGACTCTAATTTTTGTAAACTTAATCATGTTAAATCAGTAAACTAATTTCATATTCAGAAATTAGACTTCGAGACCTTTCTAACTAATATACGATATGTCGCATTTTCATAACCGGAGGTGTCCGAAACATTAAGTTTAAAAACCCATAAGTGTGCAATTTTTTTTTGACATGTTGTCACTGCAGTTTTCTTCTGAGTTATTTTCTGTGTAGTAAACAATGTAGTTTATATAATCTGGATTTATATTCATTTTGAGTATTCGAGGGTCTATCTGAAACTATATAATGTCACTGAATTTCCATTTTGGAGCTATGAGTTATGCTCCATTGAACACAACGTCCTAGTGTTGAATTCTGTTTGTCCCGGACTGACACATTTTGGTAGAATGATCGTGTAGGCCAAACCGTAACTTCAAATGACTTGATACTTTGTGTGTGTATTTAACTCATAAGTGAATGTTGTACAATCAGTAGAATTTCATACTATTGTTCAAAAATGGAGTTATGCACCTTCAAAATCATGACATGAAATCTGTTTTTGTGCAATCCAAACTTGAGACACTTTAAAGTGTACGAGCTAAATTATAATTTCAAATAACCCGGAATTTGTTGGAACTCTTGTTAACATGACCTACTAGTAGTAGTATCTTGTTAGAATTCACTTATAATCCTGAAAATTCATTTATCAATATATATATATATATATATATATATATATATATATATCAACAGGTTTATATTGGTAATATTGTCATTCCATAGAGGCTCTCTGTGGAGGTACGCCACGATATCATGTCGTCGTAGAGGCTCTCTTCGGAGGTATGACGTGCTATCATATTGTATGACATAGAGGCTCTTTTTTTAGGTACGTCGGCTTACCATGTCGTCATATAGGTCCCTACGGGAGTATGTTGAATTATTATGTTGTAAAAAAATACTTTACACGGATAATTAATCTATCCAATAAACTTTACCTGCATAATTATGTTTTCTAGAGACTTTACATCGTCGACTAGAATAAGATTACCAATTTTCATGACTCTCGACCACTAGTATATAAGATTGTTGTCAAGGACTAGAACTCATAAACGGAAGTTTCTTCCCAAAATTGTATTCGTGTAGATTTAAATTTCATATATATACACACACACCAAGCAATCCTAGCCCAAGTGGTAGGAGTGGGAGGCATCACCCCAAAGGTCTTGGGTTCAAGCCTTGGGGGAAGCATTTAATTTTCCATGTACTTGCGGGAATTAAATGGCTCAGCCATGGAGTGGGTCGGGTATAGGCCAGGCAGGCTGGAGAGGACCTTCAGGCCGGGTTGGTGGCCTTCGAGCCAGGTTGTGGGCGATTAGGTGGTCAAAAATTGTAATAAAAGTTCTCATTTCAATATATATATATATATATATATATATATATATATATATATATATATATATATATAATAGAGTTGTACACATTTACTCATATTTTACATGTCCGCTTTGCTTTGAGCGCTTGATGGTCTGCCCTGATATACATGGGTTTCTTTCCTCCCTAGGTATTGACGGTAATGTTGGATCTGACGTATCTCTATACGAAGAAGATGATGTTGAAGACCACGAGTACAATACTTATGTTTGTTTTATCTTTTGAATGTACTAGTTATGTAGAATCAAGATATATAATGGCTTATTCTAGATTCAATTTCTAACTTGACATATGATACGTAATACTAAGTATGGGTTGTTAGTTTATAGAAGACTTGTATAATCCCTCAGTTATGTAGCAATCCATGTCCTAGTTAAGTTGTAGATGAGATAATAGATTGTGTTGCATGTTGTTACTTGGCCTAATTGATGTATGTATCCTTGTTGGCATTCAAAAATGACCAAGTTTTGGTTCCGCGATCTTCGAACCTCATGATATATAACCTGACATGTGGCGCGAAGCGATTCTGCTGCCACTTTTCCATAATATTTACTTTGTAAAGATTATTGTAAAAACTTTTGTGTAAACGTTCTTTTTACAAATACGAAGTTTTTATAAAGAAATTGTACTTTCTTTTCATACGAAAACAATCCTAAAACCTTGCATGCGACAATCACGGATGAGGGTATCGATGTATTGTAGGTCGTGTAGCATGGAATGTTGTTACGTATCCGGCTCGCCGTATTCTGGGAGTGGGACGTGACCAAAATTATAAGGCAGTTTCCTATCTTTTTCTCTTTTCTCACCCTCAGAGTCTGATAAAGCCTAGTTCTTTACAGTTGTCTCAGGCTTTCTATGTTAAAAACTCTTATAAGTTTATACTGAAATTGATAGATTGGACGCCATATCATATTGATATTGGTGGAAATGATCAAACAATCAAATATTAATTGGGTCACAACACTTGAATCATAAAAGAGAACAAAGTGAAAGGAGGAAGCACAAAAGGGCTTCCACACCATTTCCTGCTAACCTTATTCTTCTTCTACCTTCCCACCCACCCCACCCCCCAACACACACACACCATCCCCCGCCCTCCTTCTCGTGCGGCGGTACGAACAATTTAAACTTGAGAAGAAGAAAGGAATGTCAGAAACAGAATGGAGTTTATGATGTACACACGGCGTTCAGTGTATACTGCGATCTGCATATGTACATTGGCTTCATAGCCAACCTAGAGAAAAGCCGATAGGCTAGGAAGCAAGAACACTCCAAAAATGTGGGCTGTGTCATGTCGGGCACTTCAAAATACACTAGGGGACACAAAAATAAGTGTGATGTCCGTGCCATATCCATGTCCTTGCAGCATGCAGATAGGTCATGAAGGTCTTAAACCTTTCGTAGAATCCCTTCAAACTAGCAAAATTTTGTCAAAACACTACCTTAACTTTTGTAATGAGTAATAACAGGAACATCAATGATCACTATAGTTCTATCTCTGCTACATATACTAAAAGCCAAAGAACCTAGATTTGTGAAGGTTGCTCAAAGTTGTTGCTATACCCTCAGAAGAATTCAGAAGAAAAAAAACTGCATAAGCATCTTTATTAGATTACTTTATATATAACTCACAGTTTCTCGAAAATGTTGCATGCACCCAACAGAAGATACTAAAAAGAATTCCTATCACCAGTTAACAAAATGATTATCTTAATTAACACAAAAATGAGTTAGACACGCACCGTGAATTGTAGGTGGAAGGGTACCAAGACTCAGACAGTCAAAGTCTATTGACTCTATGTGATACTTGCCAATGTATTGATCAAATATTGGCTTTGTTGTGCTTCTTATAGTACTGCATATTGCCTGCATATTATGATTACATCTTAACGAAAATACAGACCAAGCAACTGCCTAAAATATACGATTTAACATAGAACGACACACAAAAAGGATTTATGACAGGAAAAAGAACCTTATCCAAGTAAGGCCACATATCAAAAATAAATCTATTCAACCAGTCAACCTGCAAAATAATCATGAAGAAAAACATTAAATCAATGTATAAAGTTAGAAAGAAAGAAAAAACTAGCATGCACATGTTATGATGATATTATAACACACTGTTTCGATTACAATCACTTAGCATAAACAACAGTAATAACAGAGGATCCCGTGATCTTTTGAATTATTTTTGTATTTAATCTAAAAGTATCCCTACCCAGTTCTGTGTTTTCAGTTTTTCAACCAAACTTCATTTACTATATTTCCTTCCTAGATTGCTCACCGACTTATTTTAACCCCAATTTTTCTATTGTAAGAAAGTAACCCACCTTTTTTTTCTCAAAACAGGCTATACTAACCTCTTTCAGGTTATTGCATCAAATAAATCTATTTCCTTTTCATGTTGGTGTTCTTATATTCCAAGTAACTATATAATCCTAACCTCGTGGACTAGCTCCTTAGCTCTTAAAGAATAGCTTCTAATATTATACAAAAAGAAAACCTTGCCTATTTGATGCCAAATTCAAGCCATGATGTGGCCAAATCACTTATTGGTCATGCCGTAGCCCACTCTTGCTTGTCATCATATCTGAGTTGCATCGAGGAACCTTTACTTATACATAGCAACCTATTGACCCTAGCAAGCTAAATGTTAGGGTGTCATCGATGCTGTTCCAAACCTTCTCCTAGTGACAACAACATATAAACTCCAAATTATCTTAATAAAGCGTAATAAACTCCAAAAAAAGTACGAGTTGTGAGGTGATAACAAATACTTCATGTTCATATGTAATTGTTGCAGTTAATATAGATTGGTCCCTAATTAACCAATTGTTCAGTTTGAAAATGACATGACAACTATTTTTTGAGATATTCTTAATAAAGCCGTAAGAAAGAAAAACTCACTCTATCGTAGTCAGGATGTTTCACCCATGACGGAATCTCAGTTAACATTGCCTGCAAAGTCTTTGAGTCTAGCTCATGCAATGGTCTAATAATAGGATCCTGTGAAGAAGAAGAAAGTCACAATAGGTAAAGCCAATGGTTAGGGATGAAAGTAGGTAGGAAAGCAGGAATTCTATCAACATCGAACAGTGACTGAAACCTACATTCTTCAATACAAGATTAGCAGCATTAAATTCAAATAAGATCCCTGTGTCGGAGCTTCCTCAAATTTGTCTTGCCCTTAACTAAACAAAGAAAACTTGAACTTCTCTTATACAAATTTGCAAATTACAAGTCCTTCGACAAGACCAACTGAACGCAGAAACAACAGAATCAATAGTAGCGAATGTCACATGTACACAGGAACAGAAACAAAAACAAAAATCAACGTGCGGCAACAATACGCAGGATAGATTAGTCAACAGGAAAAAGTAAAGGCCTGAGTCGATCTTCACATGCCTGATCAAATTTATTCATGCTAAAAATGAATTTAAGCTACACTTGCGCCCTAGGAAGCACACGGGACCAGGAGACCAGGGCCGTTTCTGAGGGAGTCAAAAAAAAATCGAAAGGTCCCAAAAAATTTAACCTTCGTATATATTAATGATGTGAAATCTCCAATTTTTTTAGAGTGGTCAAGAAAAAGGCACTTTCTTTTGTATTTCCGTAGGATCCTTAGGATATGTCAAAATCGTCCCTGCCTGTGACACTCCAAATATCCAGCCCCGTGTCGTGTCGTGTCTACGCACATCGGATGCACCCAAAATGCACTAGTCACACACCAAACCAAAATAGGTGCCATGTAATGTAAGTGTTGCCATGTCCTTACCGTGTCGCGTCGTATACGTGTCCGTACAACATAGCTTTCACTAAAAAATCTCTTTAGTATCAAACTCAACTCGAGGAGAAAGACCTCTCTCTCTCTCTCTCTCTCTCTCTCTCTCTCTCTCTCTCTCTCTCTATATATATATATATATATATATATATATATATATATATATATATAAACTATACAAATGATGGTAGTAGAATCAAGAATGTCATCAGAAATCACATATTCTAAAGCCAACAAAACCCCCATGTCTCAGGAATCCAAGTGTACCCATAATATTAAAATTTCCAAAATGGTTCCTTTCCACTGATAAAACCGTGAATTCTCGATCAAACTCTTGCATGCAGACACAAAATAGAAGACCATCCAATACCCAACAATTAGAACAGAGTCACGAATGAAAATTTGTTACATGCAGAAAGAAAATCTCACCTTGACAGCAGCACGACCATCTTCTTCTTGTTTGGCGCGATGGATGAAGAGGAAATAGCCGAGCAAGAGGCCCAAGGGGAGCCCCAACCCGAACCCGATGACCCCTAACAGGGTGCCGAGGAAACCCATTTGAGGATCCGACACGTAAATGCATGCAACCAACTATCAATGGAAGAAGAAGAAGAAGATGAGTTATAATAGGAGTCGGCCACCTCGGTAATAACTACAAGAAAGAAAAAAAAACCCAAATCGTGACCCGAAACCGCAAAAAAAACAAAAAAAATACAGTTTCAACAAACCTGTGCTTATTGGACCGTTTCATGTCCCGGATTCACATTTTTTGAAATGACCATTTTACCCTTTTAATAAAGGGTTGGGATAAAAGTCTTAGTCAAATCTTATTCATATTAATTTTCCAACTAATAAGAGAAAGGGTCGGGCTATACACACCCCACCCTCTACTTAACACACCCCAAATACTAAATACATCCAAATTTAACTAATTTAAAATTACCAAAATCCTAAACACGTCCCACTATATTACCATTTTACCCTCGTCGTCTGCTCCCACGCCGCCGAGGCGGGGTCGCAGGGATGATGCAAAGGGGCGGAGGCGTGCGAGTGGGGGGCAGCGTGAGGCGTGCGAGTAGGGGGCAGCGTGCGGCGCGCGCGGGAGGGTGGGGGGGTGCAGCGGCGGCGGGGTCGCGGGGACATGCAGCGGAGGCACGTGCGCAGGGGACATCGTGCAGCGAGCGGCGGAGGCGCCCGAGCGGAGGGGCGGGGGGAAGCAACATAGGCGGCGGGGACGCGCAAGCGAAGGGTTGCTGCACGCGCCGCGCGGAGGAGGTTCGCGCGCAGGGGTCGACTCGCGGCGGAGGGCGGCACACGCGGGTCAGCGGAGGGAGGTACGCGGCTGGAGAGGTAGGGGGGTGCGCGGGTGGCGGGGTGGCAATGGGGGGGTCGTCGGGGGCGGCCGGAGAAGGAGGGGAGGGTGAGGGGGGGCGAGGTTCGCCGGTGGCCGAACGAAGAGTGGATAATTATGTCTTTTAATATATATTTACTTTTTATTTAATTTAATATGGGGTGTGTTAAGTAGAGGGTGCGGTGTGTATAGCCTGGCCCTAAGAGAAAACTATGTCATTGTCAAGATTTTTGTGTGTGTTATAGGAGTGAGAGAAAAAAAAAATTATATTGGGGGTTGTGTCACGACCCGCACCCGGTATAGGGGCACGAGTAGTGAACAATGTCCAGCCTATGCCGCAACATCAGCGGTATAACGTTATTTGGGTAAACTATCTATCTAGCAATCAAGATATAATAATGTCACAAATGAAATATGAATACTCAATCACAGATCTATAAGATGGAACAAACGTACGAATATGATATAAAGAACTGAAGAGTCAAATACAACGCACAAGACAAAATAATATCCAATGAGTCATATAAAGAAATATTAATAACAAAAGCTGGAGACAAATCCAGTACAAATAAATCTATCTACTGAGCTACGGGTACTGGGTCGTCTGTCTCAATTGGGATGAGACTCTCCTGAGCCAATGTCTCTGGCTCTAAACCAACTACGTCCTGAGGCCTGTAGTGAGTGGGATACCACTCCTCAGTGTCATTTGGGAAAAATATATCCAGTCAGGAAAGGAGCAAAGTACATCTCTAACAGCAGCTCCAATGAATGATATAAACTATGTAACAGTAAATAAAGCGAATATATAAGATGCAATATACAGGTACAAGAGATATGCATAATGGGAATACTGGAATAAAATACAATAAATGAGTAACATGAAAATGAGCAAGAAATACTACTACTATGTGAGTGAGTACCAGCTTAAACATGTGATCTGCTTGGGAACTTGCACAAGGATTAGGGCCTGGTTAATCATATGTGCGGTGTATGATCAACACTCACAATGACATGCACAAGGAGGGGTATGATCACATATATACACTAATACTCCCCGTCCCGACTGGTATAGTGGATCCAACCATGGTACGTTATGACATGGGATTCACTGGATAGGTAGCTAGTCTCCCCAAGAATTAATGTATGTATATGTACAAGAAGAACAAGGAACAAGGCTTGCACAAGATACACCATAAATACAGTTAAGTTTAGAGATAGAGAGGAGAAGGGGAAGAGAGAATATGAGAAATGAGATTGCAAGGGCCTTAAACCCTAGGTTGCATCTCATGTCTATTTATATTGATATGCAATACACCCACAATTACTATTATACCCTCATATGATAAATAACAAAATAAAATAACTCTAACACCCTCCCTCAAGCAGGAGCATATAGATCAGACATGCCCAGATTGCTACATAAATCAGAAAATGGACCACGAGCAAGTAGTTTGGTGAGGATATCACCTAATTGATCCTCTGACCGAACATAAGGAGTGGCAATCTGTTTCTTCAGCAACAAATCACGAACAAAATAACAATCCACCTCGATATGCTTCGTGCGCTCATGAAACACCGGATTACTTGCGATAAACATTGCCGACTGATTATCACAATACATCTCCATCGAAATAGGAATCATAATTCCCATTTCATGAAGAAGAGACTGCACCCACATCATCTCAGAAGCTGTATGAGCCATCGCACGGTACTCGACCTCTGCACTAGAACGAGCCACAACATTCTGCTTCTTACTACGCCACGTGACAAGATTGCCACCCACAAACGTACAATAGCCAGAAGTAGATCTCCTATCACTGCGACTGCCTGCCCAATCAGCATCACTGAACCCAGTCACCGTAAGCAACTGGGAAGGTTTGTACAACAAACCCTTACCAGGTGCACCCTTCAAGTATCGAAGAATGCGAGAGATAGCCTCCCAATGTGGTTGCCGAGGGGCATGCATAAACTGACTAACTACTCCAACTGCATATGTGATGTCTGGTCGAGTAACAGTAAGATATATAAGTTTGCCAACCAAACGTCTATAATATCCAACATCCTTAAATAACTCTCCCCTGTCAGCATCAAGCTTGTTATGATAATCCATAGGAGTCTCAACTGGCCGACACTCCAACATTCCAGTCTCGGAAAGTAAGTCTAGAACATACTTGCGTTGTGAGAGATACACCCCCTTCTTAGATCGAGCAACCTCGATTCCAAGAAAATATCGAAGAAGACCCAAATCCTTAGTATGAAACTGACGACTAAGGTAGGCCTTCAAGTCCGCAATTCCAGCATGATCACTCCCAGATATAATGATATCATCAACATAAACAATCAACACGATAATACCTGCTGAGGAAGAATGGCAAAACACTGAATGATCTGATGTGGTACGCCGAAAGCCATACTGAATGAGAACTGAACTTGTCAAACCAAGCACGAGGTGACTGTTTCAGTCCATATAATGCTTTCTTCAATCGACATACGAGTCTTTTATTTCCTGCTACAACATATCCCAGTGGTTGATCCATATAAACCTCCTCCTGTAAGTCACCATGCAAGAAAGCATTCTTTATGTCCAACTGATATATAGGCCATCGGTGATTAACCGCCACAGAAATAAGAATCCGAACTGAATTCAGCCGAGCCACTGGAGAGAAAGTCTCCATATAATCTACGCCATATGTCTGAGTATACCCTTTGGCAACCAACCGTGCCTTGAGGCGCTCAACAGAACCATCAGGATGATACTTAACAGTGTACACCCATCTACAACCCACTGTTTGTTTTCCAACAGGAAGTGATGTAAGCTCCCAAGTCTGATTTTGATGTAAAGCATACATCTCCTCATCCATTGCACTTTTCCAACCAGAAGATGACATAGCCTGCTTGTAAGTTTTGGGAATAAAAGTAGAAGACAATGAAACAGCAAATACATAAAAAGATGATAAAGCACGGTGTAATGAAACATAGTTAGAAATGGGATGCTTATTCTTTGTGGTACAAAGGCGTTATCTTTTTCTGAGAGCAATAGGAAGATCATCTGGATCTGTGGTGATGGGAGCAGAAACCTTAAGCACGGAAGATGATTGGTTGAAGGCTGAATTTTGCAGAACCACTGGCCTGTCCTTGGATCTCTGATAAACCTGTAAATGGGGAATGGAGACAGAAATTAATTCAGGAATGACCGAAAGTGGTATGGAAGATATCAAATCTGTTGTAAAAGGAATACAACGGTCTCCTGGAGGAAAGAAAGGGGTAGACTCAAAGAATGTAACATCCGCACTGACATAATATTTGCGTGACTGTGGACTGTAACAACGATAACCTTTTTGAGTACGGGGATAACCAAGAAAGACACACTTCAGAGATCTAGGAGCTAGCCAACTTATCTCGATTAGGTTCCAAGTTATGAATAAAAGTGACACAGCTAAACACTCGAGGAGATAAGGAAAAGGGTGCGACATCTGTATGTAATATAGTAAATGAAACTTTGTTATTTAATACAGATGATGGCATGCGATTAATAAGATAACATGCAGTAAGAACGGCATCTGTCCAATACTGTTTGGGGACATGCATATTGAACATAAGAGTTTGAGCCACATCTAAAATGTGTCGATGTTTGCGTTCGGCTATACCATTTTGTTGAGAGGTGTGGACACAACTGGTTTGATGAATCATAGCACGATCAACACAGAAACTGTTCACAGAAGATTGAGTATACTCCAAAGCATTATCAGAACGCATAATTTTGATACGTTTATTAAACTGAACATAGACTTCATTATAAAAGACAGATAATACATTTGGAAACTCAGATCTTTCTTTCATTAAATAACACCAAGTCATTCTGGAATAATCATCAATAAAAATAACAAAATACTGAAATTCTTTCGGACTTTTGACTCTAGACGGACCCCAAATATCAGAATAAATAAGATCAAAAGACTCTAATTGACGACTCTCACTACGACGAGGAAAGGAACTACAGTGATGCTTGTCTAACTGACAAGCCTCACATTCAAGACTAGAAACATGACTCAAACTAGGAACAACTTGACGCAACTTAGCCAAAGACGGATGTCCCAAACGATAATGCCACTGCAACGGAGAAGTAGAAACAGAAGTGAAGGCCTTTCCAGGTAGATCCAAGTAGTACAGTCCATCTTTTTTATGCCCCGAACCAATCGTCTTCTTCGTCCTGAGGTCCTAAAAAATACACGAATTGGGAGAAAATGTCACAGAACATTGAAGAGATTTGGTTAACTGGCTCACAGATAACAAATTAAATAGAAAATTAGGCACATATAATGAATCAAATAATGATAGTGATTGAGTAGGGTGAATGACACCTTTCCCAAGCACAGGACGAGTAGACCCATCAGCCAAGATAATATTATGTTTCATGGAACTACGATTATGAAAGATAGATGTTATACCAGACATGTGAGAGCTTGCTCCTGAGTCGATGACCCAAGAGGTGGATGGTGACTGGGTTGCCACAAAAGCAGGATTACCTATATGTGCCATGGTTGCAGTAGGTTGGGAGGTGGTACTAGCAAACGCGTTCAACTTCTGAAGGATCTGTTGAAATGGAGATGAGATATCGGACGTTGAAGTCTGATTGAAACCCGAAGTATCATCTCTGGGAGCAGAAGTGGTATCCTGGGACTGTATATTTTTATCATGCACTTGATGTGCATATTCTGGTTTGCCCCATTTGTCCCAACAATAGTCTTCTACATGACCGAATATTCCATAATAGTTACACTTTCATGGTTGACCACGGCCACCACCACCACCACGACCATTGTCTCTACCACCACGGCCTCCTCCTCGACCAAAACTACGACCACCATCTCTACCGCCACGTACAATACCACGTCCACCACCACGACCAACAGCATTAGAAACTAGGGCAGAAGAGTCAGTACTCGGCACCACAGAACTCTGTCCCAAAAAGGAACGATTGAGACTTGAGAAAGTATCTGCCACCGTAGGTAACTGCTCTCCAGCAAGGATTTGAGCTTTATAAGGTTCGAGCGCAGGATCCAAGCCGGCTAGGATGAGTGAAACATGAAACTCTTCCTTCTGTCTCCGAGCTTCCTTCAAATCAGTAGTAACAGGATGATATTGAAGCAGTTCCTCCCACAAAGCCTTCTTTGAAGCCAGATATTTATTCACATGCTTCCCATTTTGCTTTGTATTGAACAATAACTCGTACAACTCATAGATACGGGCAACGTTTCGCTTCTGTGAATAAGATTCTTCCAGAGATGCCCAAATCTGTTTGCTTGATTCATACCACTGAACATTAGCAGTGATATGTGGTTCCATACTATGCCACAACCACGACATAACGTATGCATCTGCACTCATCCAATCTTCATACTCAGCGGACGTTTCAGGCAGGGGTTCTTCGGTCAAAAACTTCAACTTCTTCTTCGCCCTTAACACCACTTTGATAGACTTGGACCAGGCAAGATAGTTCGTACCATTGAGTTTCACCGCTGTAATTGACTTTCCCAATTCATCATTATGAATAACAGTAAAAGGAGAACCACCTCCGCTACCACCACCACTATTAACCTCGCTAGAAGATTCGGTCCCCACCATACTTGTAGATGCAACAGAAAGACGAGATCTTTGAAACCCTAGATCTCACAACGAACCTCAACCGACGACGAATAACCAACGGAGATCTGTAGAAACCCTAGATCTCATAAACGAACCACGAACGACCACGAACAACGAACGACGAACGGCGAATCATGAAAAGTAGACGAAAAATAGCCACAATTACTATTATACTCACAAATATATGCTCTGATACCAAGTTAAGTTTAGAGATAGAGAGAGGAGAAAGGGAAGAGAGAATATGAGAAAGGAGATTGCAAGGGCCTTAAACCCTAAGTTGTATCTCATGTCTATTTATATTGATATATAATACACCCACAATTACTATTATACCCTCATATGATAAATAACAAAATAAAATAACTCTAACAAATACCAAGGAATAATATCTCATGATGATATTCGGATATACCAATCTGTGTAACCATCGTGTCAAGAAATCAAGGATATCTTCACTAAATACAAGAAACATAGAGGATATCATAAATGAGAAACTATCAGATAATGTACTTGCCTAGAATTCGATGAACAGTATCAAAAATATCTGGAACGGTGCCTCGGAGACCTAAATATGAAATATTACATCAATAGAAAGTTTTATAATAAAAATAAGCTAAACTAATCAAATTCTAGGTCACAAAGCCAAGTTTAAGTCAAAACAGTCAACTAAGTCAACTCTAGGTCAAACTAGTCAAATTTTGTCAAACTAGCTATTTCTAGGTTGTATGAGTCTAAATCCAAGTTATTAGTCCATACGCTATGTATCTAGACTATACTAGCTATAGTAGGATACCCGAGTATTGATACTATTACGCATCTCAAGATACTTGATACAATAATATAACTATCTAATAGTAATACTAATATTATACTAGCTATATTAGAATAGTAGAGTATCTTAGCTAAGCAGTATCATAAGATACTCAAAATACTGCATACAAAATATACATGTATCCCTATAGCTAATTCTAACACTATAATGATACTTTGGCTTTGAGCCAACTCGGTATCACACCTAGCTACCCATTTGGTATTCAATACCAATATCTCAGGATACCTCAACTCTCATTACCTTGGTATAACTCAAGGTAAACTAGAAATAATATTAACCAATACTAATACTTATGCTAACCAGTGTGTGTGTGTGTGTGTGTGTGTGTGTGTGTGTGTGTGTGTGTGTGTGTGTCTGTGTGTGTGTGTGTATATATATATATATATACACTAACTCATATATATATATATACACTAACTCATATATATACATCTAACTAACAATATTAACTAATTTAAATAACTATCATAACAATTGGCTAACTACTCTAATATATACTAACATAGCTAACATTTAAACATCACACCAACATACATCTAATATGCTAACCTACTGCTACTGTTGCTGAGCCTGCAACTGGGCAGAACCCTAGCCCCTCTTCAGTATTTGCATACTGCCTATTGTCGTCGCTTTCACTGGTTGTTGCTGTTGATGCTCTCACTAGTTGTTGCTGCTGCTCTCACTAGTTGCTGCTGCAGCTGCTCTCACTGGTTATGTGCTCCTGCTCTCTAGTTGTGCACCAAGTGCATAGGCCCGAGTCCCCCTCCTCTACCTTTACACAACTCAAAACTAGAGTAAACAACCCAACTACTAATATATTTACCCTCATATATACCTATAGCAATGACAATCAACATAGTAACCACACTCTTCTTAGCACAAAATGCATAATGTATATAAGTATGCAAATAACTAGTGATGTATATAAATATCATCAAGTAAATATATATATATATATATATATATATATATATATATATATATATATATATATATATATATATATATATATATATATATATATATATACGTAGTATAAGCCAAATAGATATATAACCTACTAACACTTAGTGTATAATGGAATACAAAGCATTAATTCAAACACAATGAATGCATCACCCCCGTATAACACTCATTTATGATACGCTTGCGATACGGCCCCAACACCACACCAATTGCATCCCGAAGGACACGGAAAAGTCTAATATCATAATTAAGAGTAATATAAAGTGCTATCTATACCACTATGTGTCCGTGTCAAAATATGACATGCTCAAACCTCCCGTGTCGGAAGAAAATCCCAAAATCAACCCGTATCGCCAAATTATCATGATACGGCCTACATGTATCCAATTATGGATACGAAACTAGCATCATACAATCAAACACATGTTAATTTGGTCTAATTGACCTATTGGCAAACAAAAGATGTGCCAATCTCGGAATTCTCTCAAAATTGACACAAAATACCACATAACTTTCTCCATAGACCTCCTATGAACCTAATTCCTCTTCCTATGGGTAACCTTAGTATATGAAAGAATTTCTAATAATTAAATTATAGATTTAGAGTCTAAATAGAGAGAGAAAATTAAATTTTACCTATTGGAAGATAAATTTCCAATGCAAGTCTCCAAATGAGTGTCAAGAGCCTTCAACTTGTGCTCTTTCCTTCTCTTTGCAGATCCTTGCCTCCTCTTTGTTCCAATAGCCTCCAATGGTGTAATCCCCCTGATTTTCAAGAATTTTTAAATTTGGATTTTTCACAATTTTCTGGAATTTATTGGGATTTTTCTCTAATTAAATTCAGGTGTTTTAATTATTAAATAATTTTTAAATAATAATAAATAATAATAAAATATTATGAAAATAATATTTTATGGTGTAAAATTTAAAACCAGACATAGGATAATTTTTCGGGAATTTATTGGACCCCGGATGGATTTTAAAAGCCTTAAAAACTAATTAATTTATTAAACCCTAATTAAACCGGGTTTATTTTAAAATAAACCAACCCAAATTAATTAAACCAAACCAAACCCAGAGTCTAAACCGGACCGGCCGGTCTGACCGAACCAACCCAAACCCTTAACGGGTCGGATCCGGGTCAGACCCGACCCGCCAGAACCCGACCCGACCCGGTGTAAACCCTAACCCCCGAATCCCAATCGGCCCGACTCTTCCACCGCCGGCGGCCGTTTCTGCCGCCGTGGCCGCCGGCAGACCCTTGGTTCACCTCCCCTGGCACCCGGCGACGGCTCTCCTTCGACTTCCGGCCAACGTCCGGCCGTCTCCCTCCCTTCAAACCCCTATATAAACCTAGGTATCCTCCGGCCGGAAATCCCTTCCATACCCATCATCTCCGGCGACCTCCCTCCCATCTCCGACCACCCGGCGCCGCCACCCAGACCACCCGGAACCCTCCGCCTTACCACCAGCGACCACCCGTCGGACCCCAGGACCTCGACCCAGACTCAGTCGAACCCGAGCCCCAATTGTCCTCCGTCCAGCCGACGTCCGGCCGCCCACGGTGCCAGATCCGGCCACCCAGACCGGCGCCGCCTCCGCCCGCACCCCAGGCCGACTCCGGCGAGCTCGGACACGATGCAGAACCCTGCCCTAGTCAGGACACGGCTCGACACAGAGTCCAGGACACGGAGATTCGACTCGGACTCGTAAATCGAACTTTTCAAGCCCTGTTCAGGTACTTGTAACTTCTTGCTCGTAGCTCTGTTTTCGATTCCGTCAGTTGCATCGCGTAGCCTGTATGACCCCATCGGTGCCCGTGTAAATCGCTCGGTGCATCGCGACCTGTGGTGATCGCAAACTGCGATCCAAAAACAGGAAAACCAACGCCCTGTTTTATCCCGGAACTGAGTGCGTTCCGCCAAACGGGACGACTTGGTCGCGTACGGTCTTCACAGATACGTGTGCATCGTTGATACGGACGTGCGGGATTTCTCAGAAGCTGATTCGGATATGCGTGCACACCGAAATCAATGCGTATCCACGGACACCGTCCCGTATCCGTCCTTTTTGGTTCTCGCTGTAACTTAGTGTACACACGTCAGATCAAGACGAAACTTGCGCCATCGGACTCGTAGCAATACGTTGGTCCTGTGAGCCAAGTTTGGTTCGATTCTGAGAACGTTGACAAAATTGCATGTCGTGGGCCCCACAGGCTCCACTTGACGGACGATTTTGTGATCGGCTCATCGGAATCCAATTCTGGAAGTTTCGTTGGGTTCGTATCATCGTTCCTGACCTGTTGACACTAAGTTGGACGAATTTGGAGACCTTTGACCCTGACGCATTTTTCGGTGCAAAGCGACCCACATGTGGACCCCGCCTTGACCTGAAAATATCATTTTTGCCCCTATGTCCAAATTGGACTCAAGGACAGGCATTTCTAGCTGATTAATATTTTCTGGATCTGATGGTGTTGTTGTTTCAGCAACCGAAGCAGTCCCTGCAATTCCTGCTGAAGTCAGAGCTACAATTGGAGCCAGAACCCCAGGCAAGTGTACCTTGCCAATCTCTGTAGTTTTTGCTATTTATTTCCTTGACATATATACTTATTGTACATGCTTAAACCTAGGACCGTGTGACTTACTTAGCGTCCGATTATAGTCGGGTGCCAACCCCGTACGCGGAGTTGTGCAAAGTCACATAGACATGGATATCGTGACCCTTTGCATTCTCGTACTTGCATTATCAAGTACGTTTTACCCAGGACACCTGACACTATTCATGATACAGAATCGTCCTGAGATATTCATGGTGATTCTGTATAGGATACAGTTTTCATGACTTATTCATTTGCTTAGATATTATATGACTGGATGCATTAGTTATGATCCTGTATGGCATGGACATGAGACGTCGTGGACATGAGATGCATGATTACATTGGGTGGAAAGAGTCACACAGGCTACAGGTTGATTATATATATTATGCCGGCGTCTTAGTCTCACTACGAGCTAGACAACCACATGATATCACTGCTACCGGCTCCCCAACACAGAGCTTGTAGTAGTTTCAGCCTGAGTTCTAGTGCTGCTCTTATCTTGCATATCACTTAGATGGTTATATAGTTTATCCTATTTATTATCTGTTGCATTGTATTTATTTTGGCATGAGCTTTCTTGTACCTTGCTATGTCCCCTGAGGACCTGGATCCGGATTATGTCCCCAGGACTAGCAGACGAGATCGACCCCGTGGTACACGGTACAGGAGCATTAGCAGGAGCAGAAGCTGGAACAGGAGCAAACACTGGAGCAGTACCAGATCCAGCAGTCGAGTGACTTCTACGGTATTTTCTGAGTATATCCTGTTTCCATACTCAGTACTTTTGTTGATATCTTTGTCTTTGTATCTTGACAGTTGTATCAGACTTGTATCGGGCTTGTTCCCCGATTTATGTATTTATGACTTGATGATGATATTTTTTATTCATTTTGTTGCTATTGATATATTCATTTTCTGTGGATGAGATTAGTAGATTTAGACCCCTGACTATTGTTGTATTACAGCTTAAGTATACCCCGATGGATCCATTAAATTGGGTTAGTCCATCGGTGTGTGCTGCTGGCCATTGCCACGTGTCCAGTCCCTCGATATTTTGGGACTGGGGCGTGACAAATGGTGAGTAGAGAAAGAATTGGAAAGGAATTTGGGTAGATATTGGTATAAGGATGAATGGATTTAGAAAAGGAAAATTTTAGATCTAGAATTGTAATGAATGAATGAAGAGAGAGAGAGAGAGAGAGAGAGAGAGAGAGAGAGAGAGAGAGAGTCTCTCCCCCCTTGCTATGGCAGGCCTAGCCCGTACTCCAAGTCACCATGAAAATTCCACAATACCCCTTGGGACTTGTCATGAAGGAATTAATTAAGGAATGAAGGTTCTGATCCAATTGGTTTAACTAATTAAGTCATCCTCCTAATGAATGGGTTAACTATTGGGCTTGTTTGTTGGGCTCAATTTAACTAAAATTAAATGTTGGTCCATGAGTCTAGTCTAATCTAGTTAGGTCCACTAACACAAGTCCAAATTAAATCTAACATCTAACAATAATTAAATAATATAATAAATAAATATTCAATAAGCACATAAATTAAATAATTATGAAATGACAGAAATACTATTTTCCTAGAAAATGTGGTAGTGATAAGTGTACACCCCTTAAAATAATTTCGTTCTCGAAATTCAAAGATGAAACTACCCCCAGAAAATAAAATAGAACAGAATCAAGAAAGAACATACCTCAAGGTACAAACAGATATGGGTAACGCTCTCGCATTTTATCCTTCCTCTCCCAGGTAGACTCACCCGGAGAGTGATGCCTCCATGCGACGCGTACCAAGGGAATGGTCTGGTTCCTCAGTACCTTCTCTCTCTGATCCAGAATCTCAACTGGTTGCTGTGGATAGCTAAGAGTAGAGCCCACCTCTATCTCCGAGTGATCCAACACGTGACTAGGATCTGCCACGTACCGTCTCAACTGTGACACGTGAAACACGTTGTGCACTTCCTCTAATGTATGTGGCAAGTCTAGTCTATAAATAACTGCATCGACCTTCTCGAGAATACTGAAAGGTTCGATGAATCGCGGACTAAGCTTTCCACCTCCACCGAAACGAATCGTGCCTCGTGTCGGAGAAATTCTCAGAAATACCAGACCACCAACCTAGAACAAAATACAACCTTAAGAAATTAATCTATAACAACAACCAATATCAAGCACAAAACAAAAATCTAAAACTATACCTCAAACTCCAAAGGTCTCCGGCGGCTATCGGCCCAATAACGTTGTCTGTCCTGCGCCACTCGAAGTCTGTCTCTGATCAACTTAACCTTCTCTGTTGCATCCACAACCATCTCTGGACCTAGCAAAGCTTTCTCTCCAACATCGTCACATGACAAGGGAGTACGACATCTCCGATCGTACAGAGCCTCAAATGGTGATATCTTTATACTAGCCTGGTAGCTATTGTTGTAAGCAAACTCTGCCAAATAGAGATGGTCCTCCCAAGATCCCCCAAAATATAGTACACAGGTGCGCATTATATCCTCAAGAGTCTGAATGGTCCTATATGACTATCCATCTGTCTGGGGGTGATATGCAATACTGAACTTGAGCTGGGTGCCCAAACTCGCCTGCAAACTCCTCCAGAAATGAGAAGTGAAACGACTATCCCGATCCGAGACTATGCTGACGGGAACCCCATGTATCCTGATGATCTGTCTCACAAACAACTCTTCCGGCTTCTCCGTAGATAAACCCACCTTGAAAGGAAAAAAGTGGGCCGACTTGGTCAACCTGTCAACGATGACCCAAATCGCGTCTTTTCCTCCTAGAGATCATGGAAGTCCGGACACAAAATCCATAGTAATGTGCTCCCACTACCACTCTAGAATGGGTAATGGCTGAAGTAATCCACCTGGCCTCTGCCTCTCGACTTTCACCTGCTGGCACACTAAGCATCTGGATACAAACTGTACTACCTCCCTCTTCATGCCATACCACCACACTCTCTCTCGCATATCCTGATACATCTTGTTTGCACCTGGATGTATGGAATACTGAGAGCAATGCGCTTTCTGCAATACCTCCTCACGCAGCTCCCCACTAGGCACACATAATCTAAGCACCATGTCGCAAAGAACCATCCTCCGCAATGGTAAAATCATCCTCCAATCCTGCTCTCACATGAGCTCTGATGCTCCTCAGAGATACATCCTCATACTGGGCTGCCTTGATCTTGTCCATCAACTCTGAGTGTATCTGCAATCTCCACATATGCATGAAAAAACTTGGGACTATCACCTCAATGCCCAAGCTTTCCAGATCCTTCAACAAATATCGGTCATGCGTCATAAATATAGTTACCGAATACCTGCTCAAAGTATCGGCAACTACATTGGCTTTCCCCGGATGATACTGTAAGGATATGTCAAAATCTTCATCAATTACAGCCACTGATGATGCCTCATGTTCAACTATTTCTGAGTAAAAACGTACTTCAAGCTCTTGTGGTATGTGAAGATCTCCACACGCTCTCCGTGCAAATAGTGTTTCCACAACTTCAAGGCAAATATGACTGCTGCCAATTTCAAATCGTGGGTAGAATAGTTCTTCTCATGAGGACACAATTTTTAAGATGCATAGACAATCACTTTCCTATTCTGCTGAAGAACACAACACAGCCCTTTCCCCGATGCATCACTATAAATAGTGAAACCTTCAGACCCTGATGGCAATGTCAAAATAGGAGCAGACATCAACCTCGTCTTCAATTCCTCAAAAGTATTCTGACACTCCTCTGTCCAAAAAAACTCCATCCTTCCTGGCGAGTTTAGTCATCGGCTCAGCAATCCTCAAAAAATCTTGCACAAACTTCCTGTAGTAACCTGCCAGACCCAAGAAACTTCTGATCTCTGCCACTAAACTCGGGGTCTTCCAAGATTCTACTGCTGCGATCTTCTTCGGATCCACTAAAATTTTATCACCAGTCACAACATGTCCTAAGAACTCCACATTGTCCAGGAAGAACTCACACTTGGATAGCTTTCCATACAGCTTCTCCTTCCTTAGCACATCCAACACAATCCGCAGATGCTCCTCGGGCTCCTCGGGTTTCTTCGAGTATATGAGTATGTCATCGATGAACACCACCACGAACTTGTCAAGGTATTGGTGGAACACCTTGTTCAACAAATTCATAAATACCACCAGGGCATTAGTCAACCCAAACGGCATCACCATGAACTCATATTGGCCATACCGAGTCCTAAAAGCAGTCTTCGGAATGTCCTCCGGCTTTACTTTCACCTGGTGGTAGCCCGATCTCAAGTCTATCTTGAAAAATACCTTGGCGCCACTCAACTGATCAAACATGTCATTAATCCATGGCAACGGATATTTATTCTTAATTTTAAGATTATTTAAGGCCCTGTAATCGATGCACATGCGCACCGATCCATCCTTTTTTGGTACAAACAATACCGGGGCTCCCCACGGTGAAGAACTGGATCTGATAAACCCCTTATCCTGTAATTCATCCACTTGCTTCTTCAGCTCGACCAGCTCACTGTTGTTCACTCTATAAACATGCTGTAAAATTGGTTCTGCACCTGGCATCAAGTCTATAGAGAACTCAACATCTCGATCTGGCGGCAATCCTGGCAATTCCTCAGGAAACACGTCCAAGAACTATGTTATCAAAGGGTGTGACAACTCCTTGTCTTCCACTATAGTTACACAGATATTACCTTCGCTCTGCTCTGCAACTCCTCTAGCAAACTTAAACTCTGGCTCTCCTGGCGGGATAAACAAAACTCTACCTCCTCTGCAATCTATACTAGCATGGTGCCTACTCAACCAATCCATCCCGAGTACAATATCGTAGCTCGGAAGTGGCATTACAAGTAGACACGCACTCAGCTCCCGGCATCCCAGAGTAACTCTTCGATCCTTGCAAATATTACTAACCAGGCAATGCCTCCCCCGGTCATAATCTTGCAAGTCCTAAACAAAGACTCAGCTACCAAATGATCCTTCAGAGCAAAAGAAACAGATACAAAACTATGGGAAGTACCACTATCAAACAAAGCTAAAGTTAGAATAGAATAAAGAAGAACAGAACCTGCGATGACATCTCCGGTGGGCTCGGCCTCCTCGATCGTCATAGCAAACGCACTTCCCTGAGGTGCACCCCCCTGATGCTGGTGCTGGGCATAACGTTGTTGTTGGGTCGGAAGCGGCGGTCCCCTCAGCTGTACTACAAGTGACCTCGCTTGTGTTCTCGGAGCTGGAGCTATCCCATTAACTGCACGACGAGGGTTGGAAGGACAATCCCTCAACTGATACCCCTCGGCACCATAATACAAATAAACTCCCAACATCTTTCTGCAAACTTTTCAGATGTGGTCGGACTTCTTACAGAAATGGCAAGAAGCTTGCTGTGACTGTCTCTGCTGTTGCTGTGGTGCCTGGTGAACCGGTGCCCTAGCTGAAATCTGGTACTTTTGTGGCTGTTGAAAAGGCCTAAACTGGAAATGATGACGCATAGCAGTCACTACGCTGCTACTAGCCTCCAGAAAAGAATCGCGGTCTCTCTTGTGTTTCAAGCCCAACTCCCGCTCAACCTTGCATGCCTCTGCATGCAAGTATCTCTGAATATGTCTCATAGAAAGACGGAATAAGGATCTTCACTTCCCAATTCAGACCCTCACGGAAGCGGATAGCCCAAACCTCTGGCTCCCTCACCAAATACTCCGCAAAACGGCTCAGCCTACCGAACTCTGCGACGTATTCCTCCACGGACATGCTCCCCTGAGTGAGGCCCTCAAACTGCCTTCCTGTTTCCAATATGTCTGCTAGAGCAAAGAAATTCCTCTTGAAAAGGTCCTCGAACACCTCCCAAGACTGTCCCGCATCAGCAAGAAGTGGCTCATTCCTGAACTAAGTGCGGGCGATGTCGAATAGCTGAAGTCCTACTGCCTCAACCTTCAGATCCTCAGCAAGACAGGACACCCTTATGAGATGCTCGATATCCTCGATTCAATTATCAGCATAGACGATGCCCTCAGTCCCCTTGAAGACCCGAGGTTCCAGCTCCTTGAAGTCCTGGATATTACCCGGCCGAAGCTGGGCAACCTGCGGAGCAACTTGATGCTGGACCGGAGCTCCTCCCTCTACTGCAGCCAGGGCAAGCTGATGAGCACTCTCAATACCCAGCCGTAACACGTCGGTCTTCCTCTGGTGAGCCTCTGACTGGGCCTTCTGAGCCTCCATCATCTTGCAAAACAATGCGAACACCTGAGTCGCATCTGTCGGCACGGAAGGTGAAGGTGGAAGTCCCTCAAATACAGCTGGAACGGTCCTCTGAGATGGAGGTGGACCCCCGAACGCAGCTGATACGCCAATCACTAGAGAAATGACTGGTGCAAGCCCTCGGGAAGTCGCAAATCTCTCAAAAATTGCTCCTCTCTGCTGTGATCGAGTCTTAGGCGGCATCCTGAAGTAAAGCGAAATAAAAGAATCAATATGGCACATGATATAATGCATTCAAAGAAGGACACTTAAAGATCAAATATCAATATCAAGGAAGAATAGTTGAAATAAACAATAAAGTTTTTTCTATATGTGATTGAGTATTCTCAGCCTATAGCATATATCCTATATCCTGAAACAGGCTCGTAATAGCACTCAAATCAGAGCACCACTACGAATCGCACTAATTGCGACCTCGAAGACTTGCATGGGATACCACTAAAAATGTGTCAAGACCCACACCCAGTATATGGGCACGAGTAGTGAATAACGTCCAGCCTACGCTAGAGCATCGGCGGTAGAACGTTGTTTGGATAAACTATCTATCTAGCAATCAAGATATAATAATGTCACCAATAAAATATGAATACTCAATCACAGATCTATAAGATGGAACAAACGCACGAATATGATATAAAGAACTGAAGAGTCAAATACAACCCACAGAACAAAATAATATCCAATGAGTCATATAAAGAAATACTAATAACAAAAGCTGGAGACAAATCCAGTACCAATAAATCTATCTACTGAGCTACGGGTACTGGGTCGTCTGTCTCAACTGGGATGAGACCCTCCTGAGCCAAGGTCTCTGGCTCTAAGCCAACTACGTCCCGAGGCCCGTAGTGAGTGAGATACCACTCCTCAGTGTCATCTGAGAAAAATATATCCAGTCAGGAAAGGAGCAAAGTACATCTCTAACAGCAGTTTCAATGAATGATATAAACTATGTAACAGTAAATAGAGCGAATATACAAGATGTAATATACATGTACAAAAGATATGTATAATGGGAATACTGGAATTAAATACAAGAAATGAGCATCATAAAAATGAGCAAGAAATACTACTACTACTATGTGAGTGAGTACCAGCTTCAACATGTGATCGGCTTGGGAACTTGCACAAGGATTAGGGCTTGGTTAATCATACGTGCAGTGTATGATCAACACTCACAATGACATGCACAAGGAGGGTATGATCACATATCTACACTAACACTCCCCATCCCGACTGGTATAGTGGATCCAACCATGGTACGTTATGACACGGGATTCACTGGATAGGTAGCTAGTCTCCCCAAGAACCAATATTTGTACATGTACAAGAAGAACAAGGAACAAGGCTTGCACAAGATACACCATAAATACCAATGAATAACATCTCATGACAAGATCCGGATATACCAATCTGTGTAACCATCGTGTCAAGAAATCAAGGATATCTTCACTAAATACAAAAAACATAGAGGATATCATAAATGAGAAACTATCAGATAATGTACTTTCCTGGAATCCGATGAACAGTATCAAAAATGTATGGAACGGTGCCTCGAAGACCTAAATATGGAATATTACATCAATATAAAGTTTTGAAATAAAAATAAGCTAAACTAGTCAAATTCTATGTCACAAAGCCAAGTCTAAGTCAAAACAGTCAACTAAGTCAACTCTAGGTCAAACTAGTCAAACTTTGTCAAACTAGCTATTTTTAGGTTGTATGAGTCTAAATCCAAGTTATTGGTCCATACGCTATGTATCTAGGCTATACTAGATATAATAGGATACCCGAGTATTGATACTATTACGTATCTCAAGATACTCGATACACTAATATAACTATCTAATAGTAATAGTAATACTAATACTATACTAGCTATATTAGAATACTATAGTATCTTAGCTAAGCAGTATCATAAGATACTCAAAATACTGTATATAAAATATACATGTATCCCTATAGCTAATTCTAACACTATAATAATACTTTGGCTTTGAGCCAACTCGATATCACACCTAGCTACCCATTTAGTATTCAATACCAATATCTCAGGATACCTCAACTCTCATTACCTTGGTATAACTCAAGGTAAACTAGAAATAATATTAACCAATACTAATACTTATGCTATATATATATATATATATATATATATATATATATATAACTAACAATATTAACTAACTTAAATAACTATCATAACAATTGACTAACTACTCTAATACATACTAACATAGCTAACAGTTAAACATCACACCAACATACATCTAATATCCTAACCTATTGCTACTGTTGCTGAGCCTGCAACTGGGCAGAACCCGAGCCCCCTCTTCAGTATTTGCATAATGCATATTGCTGTCGCTTTCACTGGTTGCTGTTGTAGCTGCTCTCGCTAGTTGTTGCTGCTCTCGCTAGCTGTTGTTGCTGCTGCTAGTTGCTGCTGCAACTGCTCTCACTGGTTATGTGATGCTGCTCTCTAGTTGTGCACCAAGTGCACAGGCCCGAGTCCCCCTCCTCTACCTTGCCTCACTTACACAACTCTAAACTAGAGTAAACAACCCAACTACTAATATATCTACCCTTATATGTACCTATAGCAATGACAGTCAACATAGTAACCACACTCTTCTTAGCACAAAATGCATAATGTATATAAGTATGCAAATAACTAGTGATGTATATAAATATCATCAAGTATATATATATATATATATATATATATATATATATATATATATATATATATATATATATATATATATAAAAGCCAAATAGCTATATAACCTACTTACACTCAGTGTACATTGGAATACAAAGCATTAATTCAAACACAATGAGCGGATCACCCCCATATCACACTCATTTTATGATACGCTTGTGATACGGCCCCAACACCACACCAATTACATTCCGAAGGACACGGACAAGTCCAATATCATAATTAAGGGTAATATAAAGTGCTAGCTATACCACTATGTGTCTGTGTCAAAATATGACATGTTCAAACCTCCCGTGTCGAAAGAAAACCTCCAATTCAACCCGTATCGTCAAATTATCGTGATACGGCGTACACGTATCCAATTATGGACACGGCATTAGCCTCATACAATCAAACACATGTCAATTTGGTCTAATTGGCCTATTGACATACACAAGATGTGCCAATCTCAAAATTCTCCAAAAATTGACACAAAATACCATATAACTTTCTCCACATGCCTCCTATGAACCTAATTCCACTTCCTATGGGTAGCTTTAGTACATGGGAAGGTTTCTAACGATTAAATTGCAGATTTAGTGTCTAAATAGAGAGAGAAAACTGAATTATACCTATTGGGAGATGGATTTCTAATGCAAGTCTCCAAATGAGTGTCAAGAGCCTTCAACTTGTGCTCCTTCCTCCTCCTTGTAGATCCTTGCCTCCTCCTTGTTCCAATAGCCTCCAATGGTGAGTAGAGAAGGAATTGGTAAGGAATTTGGGTAGGGATTGGTGTAGGGATGAAGGGATTTGGAAAAGAAAAATTCTAGATCTAGAATTGTAATGAATGAAGGAAGAGAGAGAGTTTCTCCCCCCTTGCTATGGCCGGCCTAGCCCCTATTCCAAGTCACCATAAAAAGTCCACAATACCCCTTTGGGCTTGTCATGAAGGAATTAATTAAGGAAGGAAGGTTCTAATCCAATTGGTTTAACTAATTAAATCATACTCCTAATGAATAGGCTAACTATTGGGCTTGTTTGTTAGGCTCAATTTAACTAGAATTATATGTTGGTCCATGAGTCTAGTCTAATCTAGTTAGGTCCACTAACACAACTCAAAAATCAAATCTAACATCTAACAATAATTAAATAATACAATAAATAAATATTCAACAAGCACATAAATTAAATAATTATGAAATGACAGAAATACCCTTTCCTAGAAAATGTTGTCACGACCCGCACCCAGATAGGGATGCAAGTCGGAAACAACATCCAGCCTACGCCACAGAATCGGCGGTAGAACGCTGTCTTGGTCAACTATACCATATAAATATATCACAATAATAGAAATCTGTTAAATATCTTAACACAAAGCTTAATCACAATTCTAAAAGCACGAGAAGATATGGAGGAAGTCTAACTATACATTCAAATATATATTATAAACAATAGAAACAATGTCCAATCTTATACTATATGCCAGAAATAAATTCGGTACCAAAATGCTAAAGAAACTAACTATGAAAACTAGTGATCTGGATAAACCTTCCGACAATCACTCCAGAACTAGTGGGTCCAAGTCTGCATCATCTATAAGTCGAAGTCCATAGTATGTCGGACACCAATCTCTCGGATCCTCTGAAAAATATTTTCCAGTCAGGAATGGAACGAAGTACATACCTCTGAAAGCAGTTCCAATAACATAATCGAGCATATATAACAAGCAATAGAAAAATGATACAAGATGCACAAGTAATAAGAATGTACAATACATGGAGAACAGGCAATAAGCACAATAAGAACTGGAAAGTAAATACAAGAATAACTGCAAGTAGAGAACAAGAATACTATCTATGTGGTTTAGAGTGCAAGTTCGTTATGTGATCGGCTTAGGTTGCACATGAGGTATAAAGGTAACTTCATTATACGTGAGGTGTATAATCGACATGCACATGAGATCAAGAGGGCTTTGATCACATAACCAACTCCTACTCTCCCTCCCCAACCAATACTCATGGATCCAATCACGACACGTTACGTACATGATCACGATATAGTCACACTAGCACACGAAATAGTGGATGCACATGAAAATCAATACCCGATGTACACGATGAATATATGTGACTGGGTACCCGTTGTACACGGTAGGGGATAACACCTCCTAACGGGATCCATATAGCACCGTTCCGTGAAATCACTGTGTCAGAAATCAATGTATCGATTCTAGAACATGTATATATACAATATTATGAATTGAAAATAATTAGAAAAATGTACTCGCCTGTGGTCCAGAGCAATGAATATCAAACTGTGTCCGAACTGGTGTCACACAGACCTATATATGGAATATTGCATTAATACAAGGTTCTAGAAAAATAAGTTAAACTAGTCAAATTCTAGGTCAACAAGCCAATTATAAGTCAAAAGTCAAACTAGGTCAACTCTGTCACGCCCCGATTTCGCCCAATCGATAATCGTCCCCCGGGCGTGATGCCATGCATGCGTAGGACGCGCGTGCACAAGGCCTAGGCATAAAGATAATCTTTAGAGCATATGCAACAGAGTACGCAAATAAGATAACACACATTTGGGGCATAGAAAAGTTCTCTTTTATTGATAATGAACATCTGTTTACAGACTCTTGACCCAAAGTAGTAAAGATGCCGCACGGGCTTACAGCTTGGACACAAAATGAGATAGATGATCCATACATTACATCCCTTATAAAAATTCAAAACACAAAATACCTTGGGTGCGAGTCAGCACCATCGCCTTGTGGCTTCCAAAAGTGAGAGCGAGCTCCTTGCTACTTATGTACTAGAGCTACCAAAAGTCACGACACGATTGCATCTTAATTCGGGAAGAGGTTGGAGAAAACTTCAGCTCCTCGCAGCCTCGCCTTAGCTCGGGGAACCTGCTGCAACAAGGGTCAGTACTTCAAAGAGTACCGGTGAGGGCGAGCTAACCCAACTTAACCAAAATCTACAACGAGTTCATATGAGCATGCAACATTTATTATCATGTAATCTATCTATCTTGCCTTAGTTCAATTCCTCGTATAAGATAGAGTAAAATAACATAACCAAATGTGCCACTGCTCGGTGACTTTACCTGTACCGTCTGAGCCACATGTACAAAACTTACCATGACCTTCCCTGCCACGAAGACATAGTTAGTTTACACAGTTTAAATATACGTAACAATCACTTGGCTGGACTAGGGATGGGTCGGCTGTCATTCTGCCTCTGGTAGCTAGCCCTTAGCGGACGCACGGACCCATCCAATGCAAGCACTACACTAGCAAATTATTCTACCCGGGGCGAAGCGGTCCCAGTGTCCTGGCGACCGTTCGTAGAACGATATCCCTTGTATACAAGTTGTCCAAGACCATGCCTCCTCAACCAACTAAGTTATCATATGAAACACATATTCAAGCAATACAAGCAAATGAGCATAGTGTGTTTTCCATAGTCTAGGCTACTTTGTGTAAAGATCACATTTTTCTTCCCTTTGTACCATACCATGAACAGTTATAGATAAATGAATCTAACTACAACTGACACAAAAATAGTGATGTATATAACGGGCATGCACGCTACAGTGTGATCGTTCAGAAAAATTCTGTATGACAAGCATTATTAGTGTTTCAAGTATACTTCTTTTCTTTATTCTGACTCAAGCTATTGTTTCTTTATATCGTTTGAACAAAATGCACAATAAGTCAATTATCTAAAGTGAAGACTTGGAAGAAGGGTGCTAATCGAAATAAGGCCACTTACAAGTTGGTGAACTGGGGAGAGAAAAGGGAGATCTTTAAGACTCCGCGCGTGCGTCGTCTACCCGATCACCTGCACGCACCAACAGACAATCAATATCTCCTGCTTCGGTCTCCAAGGTTCGATATGAAAATGCGAAATCATAAGAACGAAGGCAATAAAATTCATCAAAATCGTTCAAGAAAACGCAAGTCATAAAGCAAACAAGAAAGCAACCAAGCGGCATAAAAAAGGGCAAGGAAACCAGCGCAACGGAAAGGCCCCTTTCGACTCTGCCGCCGAGTCCTTCCTTGAGGCACAATCCGTTGAATATGGGACCTGATTCTGAAGAAACTAATCCATAACGAGGAAAGGATCTTGATTCAATCTGTCCCGATCGAACAGTCTTGAGTATTTCTTGGCCGCGCTCCCCAAATAGGGGGAACGGGGCATTACAAACTCTAAGTCAAACCGGTCAAACTATGGTCAACTATGTCAAACTACCTATTTCTAGGTTGTATGAGTCTATCTCAATGATGTTGGGTTCATACACTATGAATCTAGGCCATACAAGCTACATCTTAAAATACTAAGATACGTATCTCAGGATACGCAAAAAATAGATAAATATCATATATGCAATATCAAACAATATTAAATATATAAATCCTAATTATAAATGCTAAAAGGATACATTGGTTTTGAACCAACTTGGTATCACAAAACTAAACCAATATTGATACCCAAACCCAATACCTTGGTTATCCTCAATACCTTGGCATTTACCTTGGTATCTCAAGGTAATTGCCAAAACCTTATTTATACTAACTACCCAACTATAACTATAAACTACCATGCATTTAATATTTATATAGTACTATATACCTTATTTTAGTCACCTTAGTACCAATCCATAATTAGTTTACATCTATCCTATTACTATGCTAATACCTACTACTAATACCTTGGTACATCTCAAGGTAATCCAAAATGCTAACATATAACTAATAAATATATATGAAAGCGATGATAAAGGACTAATGACGATCTTTGAGGACAAGGATAAGGAGTAGGAGACGGTCGCCTCTCTCTGTATATGAAAGCGTTCAAACATGCCTTCTTGACTCAGAAAGATGACATATAATCCAAGTTTTTCCAACTCGACTCGGTTATCGAATAAAAGTGATTTTTTGTGTAACCAGCTCCAGCTCCGGGAGTCCATAGATCAATTGATTAAAATTAAAATTAAAAAAATTTGGCGATTAATTTTTTAGGTTAAAAACTGTCATGTTATATGCTACATAATAGAAGATTGTATCATCCAATTTTTTGTGGAGACAAGTAGCAAAATTGAAAAAAAAAAAAAAGAAAAAAAAAGGGGGGGGGGGGGGGGGGGGGGGGGGGGATGGAATGTAGTTTTCTAAAAAAACACTCATCCTTCTCCTCTTCCTGGTTAGTGTTTTTGATAGTCTTTAGGAACTTGTTTATGCTTTTCCTTTTAAAAACCGACATCGATACAATATTGGACACATAGCATGTGTGAATGTAAAGCATGGTATTATTAATATTTTTTACTATAATATTTGAAATACTCCGAAGGATATGTACAAACCTTGTACACGAGATTTAAGGATATATTAGTCCTTATAAGAACAACAAATAGAACATAAAAGTAAAAATATGCAAATTTGGGTAAATTTACTCTTAGGAGTTGTTCGGTACACAAATTTTTTTTTCCAGACATATTTAGAATAAAAAATATATTTTTATATTTAATTTAGATTATAAAAAAAAATTTAAAAATTATGAATATCTGAATAAACAATTTGTTAACAATATATGAAAATTATATTAATGTATGGGTATTTTTTTTGCCGGATAATTTTTTCCCTCCACTCTTTAAAATAAAAAAAATTTATTGTTTATTTTCTTTCTGTTTTTTTTTTCATATTTTTATATTTTTTCCAGTTTTTTTTTTTCTAAGCTTTTTCTTTTTCCGTTTCCGTTTTGTAATTTTTTTTATAAAAAAAATTGAAATTTTTATCTGTTTTTGAAAATATTTATATATTCATAAAATATAAAAATATAATTTTCAAATTTTTTTAAATTATAAAATTTTCTGGCTATATAATATGATGTGTACCCAACGTGTCGTTTGACTGATTGAATATAATATAATAATTAAAAAAATCGAATAGTTTTGTACTAAAGACAGAAACGAGTCTTCCAAGTGGGGACATTTATTTTACAAGGTCAAGGTGTGGCTTCTAGAGATTAGGCTCAACCACAGACGACATTTGGTCTCCAATTCTTTTTTATTTTATTTTTCTGAGTTTACTAAACGCAGTCCCAATTGGTGAAGGCATGACTGGACAAGTCAATGGTGGTTCACACCTGATTTCCTTCGTGCGTAAGTTGAGCGTGACATAATAAATAACAATGTGGTATCTAACATTACAGTTGACATAATAAATTTTAACAAAAAAAAATTAATCATCCAAATTTTTTAAAATGTTAATATTAATGTTCATTTTAATATTAATATTAATATTAATGTTAATGTTACTATTAAAGTTAATTTTTGATTTAAATTTAATTTTTTTATATCAACTGCTACATTAATCGTCACGTCAGCTGTCACATAAGGAGAAATAGTTTGAAAAATTACTTTAGAAAGATGAATAATGTTAGAATAAACGTAGAAGAAGAAAGAACAAAATAGGAGAGAATATTTCTTATTAGTGTAATCACATAGTGAGAGACAAATATCTTATTTATACAACCCAATGAAGGTGTAATACTAATCTCTAACCAATGTGGAACTAAAAACAAAGTGGGAATCCAACCCTTTAGTAACCCACGTTATAACACTCTCTCTTTGGATGACCACCATTTTTAAGCCTATTGCCTCGTTAAAACTTTGCCAAAAAATCCATTAGGACAAATCATGTGCGAAAGAAAAGAGTACAATCTTTAGGATGACTTAGATAGGTGTTGGACACGCTTAATGTTGCATCATTAAAACTTTGTCAGAAAAAACCTAATGAAAAAAATCATGACTAAGGAAAAAGAGTACAACGTGTTATAGTCCATACATAATATATCTCCCCATGAAAATAATCACTCTCCCTGATGATGTTGATCCTGAACAGTCAGCTGATGAAGACGTCGCATTCCAATTCCATGAACTAGTTTATGAAAAGTTAACTTTGGCAGCGATTTGGTGAACAAGTCTGCAAGATTATCACCTGAGCGAACTTGTTAGACGTCAATATCAAAGTTCTTCTAAAGCTCATGAGTATAAAAAACTTCGGTGAGATGTGCTTGGTCATGTCTCCTTTAATGAATCCACCTTGAATTTGTGCAATACATGCTGCATTATCCTCATGAATAACAGTTGGAGTATATGCGGTAAGAAAAATGTGACAGGACCTACGAATGTGTTGAATCAACGATTTCAGCCAAATACATTCTCTACTTGCTTCATGGAGAGCCAATATTTCTGAGTGATTTGAGGAGTTAGCAATCATTGTCTGTTTTGTTGAACGCCAAGAAATAGCTGCATTGCTATTAAGAAACACATATTCAGTTTGTGAACGACCTTTATGGGGATCGGATAAATAACCTGAATCTGCAAAGCCAACTAGATTTGCGATATCAGATAAACCACAAGTATAAAATAATCACATGTCGTAGTTCCACAAAGATATCTCATCACATGTTTAATGTCATTTCAATGTCTGCGAGTTGGCGCCGAGCTATATCTAGCAACTAATTGACAGAGAATGATATGTCTGGGAGTCACAATCTTTTTTACTCATCACCATATCTCTGAGAAAATCCTTGTACATTGTGATAAATACATTAATGCCCCAATGGCAGTAAGGTACGGTACTTCGGGTCCTAACATCATTTCATTGTCGTTCTTAGGACGATATGGATCTTTATTGATATCTAAAGATTAAACAACCATTGGAGTGCTAAGGGGATGGGCTTTATCCATATTGAACTGTTTCAATATATTTTGTGTGTATTTGGATTGATGCACTAAAATTTCATTAATGCAATGCTCAATTTATAATCCGAGATAATATTTCATGTCTCCGAGGTCTTTCATCTCGAACTCATTTTTCAGATAGTTTGCAGTCTCACTAATTTCATGTATTATTCCAATCAAATTTATATCATCGACATATACTACAAGTATAGCGAAACCCTCATTAGATTTCTTTATGAAGACACATGGGCATATAGAATTATTCTCATATCCCTCCATTTTCATATATTCACTAAGACGGTTGTACCACATCCTTCCGAATTGTTTTAAACCGTACAATGAACGTCTTAGCCTTATGAAATGCATGTTCTTAGCTTTTTAGCTGGGTAGGTTAAATCCATCTGGGATTTTCATATAGATATCGTTATCTAAATCACCATATAGATAGGCTATTACAACATCCATAAGTCTAATGTCCAACTTTTTCTCAATTGTCAGACTTATCAAATAACGAAACGTTGTTGCATCCATTACGGGAGAATACGTCTCTTCGTAATCAATTCTGGGTCTCTGAGAAAACTCTTGTGCCACTAATTGTGCCTTAAATCGAGCGATTTCATTCTTTTAGTTTTGCTTTCTTACAAACACTCACTTGTAACCTACCGGTCTAACGTCTTTTGGTGTTTGTATAATAGGTCCGAACACTCCACGTTTATTAAGGGAATCCAATTATGCTTGAATAGCATCCTTCCATTTTGGCCAATCTTTTCTTTGTCGACATTCATCGATGCTACGTGGTTCAGTGTCATCAATGCCCTTAGATATTTCAGTATCTACTGAGAATGAGAATATATCATCTATTGTTATATCTTTGCGATCACATACCTCTCTTGTATATGCATAAAACATGGAGATCTCTTTGTTTTCAGGTACCTGAGCCTCCTCTTGGGCTTGTGTCTTTTCTAAGACAATAACCTCTTCTGGATTTTCAGAGAGTATGGATATGTCATTCATAACCTCTTATTGAGCGTTATGTATAACCTCCTTAAGAGTGTTACTTGAGAATTTTCTCTTTCTAGGGACTAATTCCTTCGAACCTATAGGTCTACCACGCTTCTGGCGTGCAGTAGATTCATTAGCCACTGCTATTTTTCCTATGAGGATATCAATTCTGGCTGGCGCATTTGCAGCGGGCACATATAATTTAATCACTTTAGTTGCATCAGTAAATGCATATGACATTTGATTTGCAATCTCCTGTAGATGCAATATCCTTCGTACCTCAGTTTCATATTAATTAGTACGAGGATCTAGATGAGATGGAGTGGGATTATCCCACGATAATTTATGTCGTTTATTTGTGGCGAATGGTTCTGTAAGATTTTTTTTTCTTTCTTATCTCCCCCTAACAGCAAAAATTTAGTCTCATCAAAATGGCAGTCTGCTAATCTAGCAGTAAAAATATCACCAGTTAAAGGTTCCAAATATCTGATGATTGAGGGTGAATCAAAACTAATATAAATTCATAAACGGCGCTGAGGTACCATTTTAGAGCGGTGAGGAGGGAACATAAACAGCACAATCAAATTTACGTAAATGAGAGATGTTGGGTTGATGGCATGTCACAAGTTGTGATGGTGAAAACCCATGATATGCAGTTGGCCTAACAATGATCAATTTAGCAGCATATAATATGGCATATCCCCAAGCTGAAACGGATAAGTTTGATTGCATGAGTAAAGGCATTGCTATGTGCTAAAAATGCTTAATCAAGGACTCTGCTAAACCATTTTAGGTACGAACATGAGGGACAAAATGTTCAACTTTTATTCCTATGGAAGCACAATAATCATCAAAAGTACGGGAAGTGAACTCAGCTGCATTATCAAGTCGAATCGTTCTAACATTGTGGTTAGAAAAATGAGTCTTAAGCTTAATCAATTGATAAAGTAGCTTGGAGAAGGCAAAATTTCTAGATGAGAGTAAGAAAATATTTGCCATCGACTAGAATAATCTATTAGAACCATAAAATACCTGAAATGTCCGCTAGCAGGATCAATTGGTCGACAAATATCACCTTATATTCTCTGAAGGAATTGTGGTGATTCAGAAGCTATTTTGAGAAGTGAAGATCTTGTAATGAGTTTATCCTGTGAACAAGCTATACACAAATGTTCAGTAGGAAAGTGAAGACTTTGGTATGATAAATTATGCACATTGGTATTGTTGATGACCCTTCTCAACATAGTCGATCCTGGATGACCCAATCTGTCATGCCTAATGATTAGATTCCTTAGATCCTTTAGCCTTTTGCTAGTGATGGGGTGAGATTCTACTACCTTCAGAGTAGTTTGATATATCCTCGAGGAGATTAACTTGCACTTTTCTAATGTGAGCTTATTGCTTCCAATATTAGAGGTGATACAAAAATACTCTTTGCTATAATCGTTCATGCTTTCAACATAAAATATATTCATTTGAATATCTCTAAAGCTGAGTAGATTTCTATTAGATCTATTAGAGAATAATGCATTTCGAATGACTAAGTGTATTCTATTTGGCAGCACAATATCGGTTCTACCGTAACCTTTTATAATCTGCACGGGTCTAGCAATGGTGGTTACCTTGACAGTGTTTAAGGCATATGTTGTGAAAAACTTCATAGTTTTCAATATAGTGTGAGTTGTTACACTATCTATCAAGCATATGCCATCATCATTGTCCATACCTTAAAAAAATATTAATATGCTACTAAATGGTTAAACTTGACATATTATCAATTATTAAAACTTGATCTAAATCTAAATGAAACTGCTTCAAAGAAAGTAAACTATCTAGACTATTGATCATATAATGACCAATTTATTCAAAGTGGAAAGTAAATAAACTTAGATAAGCATACAATAACTATTCATTGACTCCGCCTATCATGGGGTTGAACTGGTCTTCCGAAATTGTGTTTCTATCCTTATCTTGGAAGAAATCATTAAAATCCATATGTGTTCTCCATGAGATTAGTTTCCACACCCTTCGAGGCTTTATACTCGTCCACTTTCTTTTTTGAGGTGCGACAGTTTCACATCCAATGAGCAACTCTTCCACAACGTTTGCAAATATCAGTTGGAGCAGTTGGATTAAAAATTTGGACATTTTTTCTTCAATGATTAAATCCTTTATTTTTGAACTGTGTATCGTTCCTTGGACCCGAAGTTTAGCCATTTTTTTGGCTTCTATGATGACAATGTCCTCTACCTCTGTGATTTTCTTGACCCCTATTATTGATCATATATTTTTTAGCACTAGTCGCATTCACTTCAGCTGGAATTGGTGCAGACCCAGTTGGTCTACTAGTGTGGTTTTTTTATTAATAACTCATTATTTTTCTCGGCCACGAGTAAGATAACAATGAGTTCAGAATTCTTCTTAAAATTTCTCTCCCTATACGTCTGTTGTAGGGTCATATTAGTCGCATAAAATATGGTGAATATTTTCTCTAGCATGGAATGATCTGTCACTTCTTTACCACATAACTTTAATTATGAAGTAATCCTGAACATAGCTTAATTATAGGCTGCAACTTTCTTATAATCTTGAAAATATAGATTGAGCCATTTATGGAGTTCACCTGGTAGTATGACCATTTTCTGGTGATCATGTCTCTCAGCTAGAGAATTCTATAGCACCAAGAGGTCATTGACTGTTAAGTACTTAGCCTTGAGATCATCATGAATATGATATTTTAGAAAAATTAAAGCATTCGCTTTATCTTGTGCAGATATTGGCTTATCAGCCACAATTGCTTCACCTAAGCTTTTGGCTTGAAGGTGCAATTCAACATCCAATCTCCAGTTTAGAAAGTTTTGGCCTTCTAAGTTTAGAGGTTTGAAATTATGCTTTGTGAGGCTCGACATATTACTGTATAAGATCAATAATAACAAGTTAACATAAGAACTTGGTAAATCACCAAACAATTCATGTCCATGTGTATGTTTCAAACAATGATGTTCCAAAAGTCTATTTATACTAAACAATTCTTGTTCATGGTATACTTCGAACAATGATGTTCCAGAAGTCGTAGATAAATATCAAATACTAGATGTTCATGGTATGCTTCGAACAATGATTATGTTTAAGAAGTCTTTCAAAAATACCACATATGGTATGCTTCGAACAATGATGTTCCAGAGTCTTATATATATAGACCAAACAATTTATGGTGATGGTCATCAGATCTCTGATGGTTTTGATCTGAATGTATTAACATATATAAAAGAAATAAAGAATAACTTTAGCGTTCTCCGAGAGGTCTATGTGCGATTAACATCGGAGTGGTATCAGAGTTAACTAAAAGAAGTGAGATGAATGGATAAAAAATATTCTTTTTGTCCTAACGGTATGCCAAGAGATGCATAGACATCAACATCAGGTTGCGTCGTCTAGGGTATGCATATGCAGAAAAAAATATAAATAACCATACATATTATCGAAGTAGAGAATTCGCAAATGGCGGCTTTACTGAGATGCTATCGCTTATTTCATCACATTAGAGCTTCATGCTGATAACGTGTTAGAATAAACGTAGAAGAAGGAAGAAGAAAATATGAGAGAATATCTCTTATTAGTGTAACCACATAGTGGAAGGCAAATGCGTAATTTATACAACCAATGAAGGTGTAATACTAATATCTAATCAATGTGGGACTAAAAATAAAGTAAAAATCCAACCCTTTAGTACCCATGTTATATATATATATATATATATATATATATATATATATATATATATATATATATATATATATATATGGGTTCGGATTCGGAGTCCCGCGGGAGGAGCCTCGTCGTCGTCGACCTTTGGATCGAGCGGACGCACGCACGAGCCCCACGCAGGCCCCCGATCCGATGGTGAGGGGAGGGCGAGACTTCCGCGGGGCTCCCCCAACGGGACCTTTGATCCGGATCCTCTCTCTCTCTTAGAGAGAGAGAAAGAGGAAAGAACCATGGAATATATTCTCATCTTTTTTCTTTCAATCATGGCTCGTTTGGATCAAGGTTTGGTATTCTTAGTAATTTAGTTTTCATTCTTTTTCCATGAAAAAGGAATTTAACATTCTCATTCCCATGTTTGGTTAGAATGTGTTGGAAATATGAAAAAAGAATGCTAATTTATTTAGTTTTCCATAAATATTGTTTCATGTTTCTATTATTTAAATTTACATGTTTGGAATAGAATTAAAAAATATGAAAGTAAAATGAGGGTATTATTGTCCAAACAAAAGATTCAAACAACATTTACAGGAAAGCAAAACTATTTTCAAGGGGGGCATTGAAAATTATATGAAGTCACTCATATTTCCTCCTAATTCTCAATCATATACATACCAAACAAGAATAATGAATCTAAAACCCATTTCCAAGCTTCAAAAACTTTTTTTTTTAATCTTCGTCTCCCTGTATTCTCAAACAAATTCTTGGAGCTTGGCTTGGAATTAGTTTAAATATTTAATCGTACTATTTAGCTCACTAATTAATGACCTGGCATTGCTGATGTCGTTCTTGTGGTTTATGACGGTTTGTTATAACTCCCTACAAGATGCACAAACTATTTTTGGAGAAATAATTCAGTGGGTCGCGGTCTCACCAAGTGGCAGCAGTGGGACAATGTTCATTTCTAATAATAGCATGACACATCATTTGTGTCACTACTGTTACGTGATGAGACCAGACAAATAATTTCTTATACTAAACTCTCTTGGATTAATCTCCAAACTTTGAAAGAGAGGAAAAAGTTGGGCTGCTAATGAAATGTTGTAGAAGAATCCCCAGCTGTAAGATTATGACTTAGAATATAAGCTGGCCTCTATCTGACAAAAGAGAAACAAGAAATTGCTTCGAATCACCATAGAGGACCCACATGTCAGTGGGAGATCAGTCATTGATATGATCATATCATCTACCTGAAATTAAAAATACTTGTCATGTGAGCATGACATATTCTTGTTTTACTTTTGATACAGTTTCATATAGATCTTCCAACTGCCAAAATATATAATAATGCCAAGATTTCTTGTTTGTTGCTTTCGGTAATAGTATATATATAATAAGAAGAATTAAAAGAAGAAGCATAAAGTTTATATGTCAAAAGAATTCTTTACAGCCAAATAATGATAGATAATATTGAAATATATACTTTACTGATATTCGAATCCAAACAGTACAAAATGGCCTATTGGTCATTATGGCCGGTCCATGGTAAATTTAATAAGACTTTGGATTTGGACAACTCTTTTCAGCTTAAGACGCCAAGTCACGAGTGACCTTCCGGACTGGTCCACAATAAAGATCAAAAGATAGTTAAAATTAGAACCGGATAGAACAAATCGACTCTCTGGACTGGCCATGCTGGTCATTGCGGAACCAAGTGTTTATTTTGTTGTATATTTCTTAATTTAAAAAAAAATCAAGCTCTCTCCTTTAGTTCCACATTGAAAAATGAAACGCACTTTTTAGTCCTTATATTAATTTCTTTTCTTTGCTCTCTTGTAAAGTTGTTGTGGATCACAAGTGCACGACGTTGCTGTCTGTTCTGACTCAGTTCGACGCGCGTAATGGGTGCAGATACGTGCCGACATCTGCGGACAAAATTTTAACGTGCGGTGACAAGAAGCTGATACATAGAGCTCGATTTTATTTTTATTTTTATTTTTATATTTTATATTTTATATTTTATATTTTATATTTTATATTTTTTATTTTTTTGCGAACCTGTTTAGGTCAGAATTTGTTTTATTAAAATGATCATGCTCAACGTTTCTTTCATGCCAATCTAATAATAAATAATAGAGTTTACTTTCAATTCAAAGAGTCACAGAGAATAGAAATTCGATGAATGCACGTTTCTTTCTTCCTAATTAAGGATTCTATCCCAAGTCCTCTTCTGATGGCATATGAAATGTCAAATTAATGACAAAAAATATATATACAAGCTCTAGTTTAAGTGTCGAGCCATAAACCTATATTCTTAATTTTTTTTTTTTTTTTGTTTAAGTTCAATGACCACGTAAGTTTATAATTAAATTCTATTAGTATATATACGCATATGTTGTATATACTTTAATCGTCTTTTAATTATTATTATTTTATTTTAAAAAAAAGGTAAAATGTATAATAATAATAACAAAGTATTTTTTTTTTTACAAATTCCTATCTTTCATCATTAAATTTAATAAAAAAATATTTTATAAAGTTTGGTATAATATATTTGAAAGGAAAATGTTTAGGATAAAACAATTTTTTTTTATTATATACAGTAGTACACATTTACAAATTAAATAGCTCTACAAATTATAAAAAATAGTAGTTACGTGTCACCATCTTCATAGTGGCATCAGTTTGAAAGTAATTATAATTATAATAATCATGTCATAGACTTAGACTTAGACTTGATGCTAAGAGACCCAAAACAAAAGGACATTGTATAGTTCTTGTTTTTTTGTTTTTTTTTTTTCATCAATAAACTAAAATAGTCCGTGACAGAATCCAAACAAAAAGGTTATTGATTCCATGCAGAAGTTGCGCGCGCGCGCGCGCGCACACACACACACATATATATATATATATATATATATATATATATAAAAGAAAAGTTTAGATTTCATCGTTAAAGTTTTTTTTTTTTTTTTTCAAAAAATATCTTTAGCTATGTTTACTAATCAAAATAGTTCATTAAATTTTACATAAATAGTTAGGCAATTAAATACATGGAAAAAAAAGTTTGTTTGCTCTTGTCGAGTTCTAAAATAAATAAAAAATATATATTGTTTCTGCATTTCAAGAAATATATAAACACAAGTTAATTAGTAATATGATCATACAAGCAATGAGTTAGTTAAATACACCTAAGGTTTCCGGAAAATATTAGATTCCTATACATATATATATATATATATATTTTTTATTTTTTATTTATTTATTTTTTTTGTCCAAACGACTCCGAGACATGAATTCTACATTGAGCCTTTCTTTGAGGCCCAAATACAAGTAGTTTCTTTGTAGACTCGTCTAAATTTGTATGGTCTTAAGCCCATTCATTGTATTTGTTACAAGTAGATATGGAAGGAAGTGAGGTTGGCCTCTGCTGCACAAACACAAAGAATATTATATTCCAAAGAATATAAAAATTTTTAGAATATAATACTCTCATAAATATAATAGGAATATAATATTTCTGTCTGTCTATAATAGCATATAGTATAAGCCCAATTGGAAATTTTCTTAATAACTTATTTGTCTGTTTATCATATTCTCATAGGAAATTATATTTCTACGATGTGAATAGGGTATTTGTATTCCCACATAACATAAACACATATTTTTAAGATGGTCAAAACTATTCCGATCCACATCCCAAACCGACTAGACTAAACCAAACCCGAATAGACTCATATCTCACCTTACTGCATCTAGACTTGAATTCAACTTGAACCCAAACTTGATTTGGACCCAACTAAACCAAAACGTGACGTGGACTAAATAAAACATGATCTGAACTATATCCAAACCTCATATGACCCAACTCGAACCCAAACTAAAGTTAGGCATAAAACTGGTGCAGACCCGAACTCAACCATCAAACGACCTAGCTTGACTAAACCCAAATCTCACATGACTCAAGTTGGACCTAATTTTAACTCGAACCCGGATCAAAACCCGACCTATAAACAGAGCCGATTAGACCTGAAGATGATCTATATGTAATTGGATTCAACTCGACGTGATAAGACATGAACCCTACTTGAACTCAGTCAAAACCTAGCCTAAACATGATACACGACCACACTCAATCCAAGTCCAAACTAAACATGGGCCACCATGAGAAGAGGAATATTGCATATGAGTTGTTACGTGTTATATTGAGATAATATTCTCCATATACTATTATAATGATGATTTTGTGAGACATACTAATTACAAAATTATTCTTTTCTATTACACCAAATATAATAAAATCAAATACCCCTGAATTTGATGTCTACTAATAAAAGTTTAAAGAATATTAAATTTTCAAGAACATTACAACTCAGTGTGCCAAACACCTCCTAAGAGCCCTAAGCCTACACTTGTGCCCATTTATTCAACTCGACTATGTTGGGTATTGTGAGTCTCGTCTCACTGTTATAGTGTATACTCACCCAATATATGCGTATAATACGTGTATAGCTTACTTTATGCTTTATGTCATTCATGAATTGTCTAGGTTATTTTTATAAAGTTTTCTTTAGTTGCATGTTTTAGACCGTTGGTCCCATTGTTTACTTAGTGTATGGTTGTGATGAACCCGGGTAAAGGGCATGGATTATGATCAAATGGCCACAAATCCAAGCATTTCCTATATAAGCTCAACCCTTCACTTCTCTCAATATTTCTTTCCTTCTTTACTTCTTCACCCTTCACCGAGAGCAGTCGAGCTTGGTCTTGGCCGTTGATGACTTTGGTAGTATTTGTGTAGGCAAGAGCTTGATCATAGGCAAGTACATCTTGCCAACCGAAGGGAAACAACCATAGGTCTTTCTTTAATTCTTAGTGTAACTCGTTTTGATCATTTGATCGGTTTTATTTTGGTTAACACTTAGAACTTTTCATGATCAATTGTAAGGATAACTTAGGTTTATTTTGCTAAGTTTCAGCATGTTACTTAGAACTTGTCTCCGTGATGATTTTGGTTTCCTTGAATGAAATTGCTCATGGAGCCCAAGAACAGCAGGTCGGAGAATGCAAAGTTTGCCTGAGAATGCATACGAAAAGTACGCAAGGAGCACTTGGCGCATAACACGAAGTTCCAGTGAGAGCGCGTATATGTGTTTCACCAAATCCTTAGGAAATGTGCCAAGATATGTTGAGTAGTCTGGGCGCACTTCTCTACTCCTATGTACGTTTTGTACTAAGGCAATTCCTCCAAAAGTACGCCAATCATAGTTGACGCACTTTTTAATTAGTCTGCAAGTCATCAAGAATGTACACCACTGCTTAAATAGCCAAGTTGGCGCACTTCGCAAATATTGCAGAGTTGACGTATTTTGGTAAAAGTTTTCTTACTGGCGCACGTTGCTGCCATTGGGGAATTGCGCACTTTGTTGTCATTCATGTTTTGGCACACATTGCGACATTCTCCAGAGATGACGCACTTTTCAACCCTTCGTAGTTACTTGATGACTAAGCAAATGACTTCTGACCATTCTCCAGAATTGTGTTCTCGACTGTATTATTTTCTCGACTGGTGTTTTGTCTTTTAGTAGACGTTTCCATGCTCATTTGTGCGCCAACCCTCCTTTTGGGCATACTTGAAGAAGTGTGCCAAGCTCCCGGCTCACGTACTTCTATCATTGTGCGCCAATTCTATTTTTTGACCATTGGTGTGCCAATAATGGTTTTTTGCCCATTGTGCGTCAATGTATTATTTTTTTGCTTGATTTTACGCCAACCCTAATTTGGTGATTTTATGCGCCTGTATGCCAATATTCTCTTTTAATAATGCTTGGCACTTGATGTTTCTCTGGTTCTCTTTATCTAGTTATTTTAGTTAATCTTGGTTATTTTCTGAACATGATATTCATGTTATTGATCTTGATTTTCTGACATGATTTAATGATTGTACACTATAAATCAACTTCTAACCCTGACACTCCTGATAATCCCGAGACTCATGGATCTTGATACTCCTGATAATGGCCCGACGTAGCACACTCATGACTTGAGAACTCCTGTAACTGTCATGATCAAGGCTATTAGTAGCACCTGTATTGCATGTCATGTATCCCCGTGGTTGATTTTGATTGTGATTGTCAAGTTACTGTCCTGTCTTCCATTATGTCTAAGGCAGATTCCTGAGCACCACGGTTGAAAATTATTGATAACTATCTAACAACTAGAATAATAATCTAGAAAGCATCTAAAGAGATTTCCTGGCTACATGCAATCATGGTATCCCAACGACACCTGACGGAGTTGGAGCTCTCCGTCGTTAGTGGCACACTTCCAGCACACCGACGAGTGTTGCACTACAAAAAAAGAAAATAGATAATTATGCCTGATTAATTTATACTATGTACCCACTCGTTTGGATAACCCGGATAGTCTGCAGGGCATGTGGCTGTAAGGAATCTCAACTGCATGTGCTAGTAATTAGAATTGTGATAATCCTAGTTAGCTAATGGTAGCAAGCCGTCGAAAATGATTAGCCATAGGACATGATTGGCCGTGATGCTCGAAATAGTCATGTTTTACTTCATCTAGTCACTGATCATAAGTAATAACTTGAGCACTGATTTCTGGTACTTCCTGATCTTGACTCCAAAACTGGTAACTGCTATATTCCATATGTTACTTCACTGCTTTCCTTATGCTATTGTTCTTATTTTGTTTGCATGCTGGTTTTTAGTTCCTAAGATTGACTCTTTTGTGGTACCTTGCAATTTTGGGGTTTGATCCCACTGGTTTTGTATGGCCAGATATCGGAGTTAGACCTCAGGATCTCTTATACTTCTCTCCTCAAGATGGTGAACATGAGGAGCACCCAAGGACATGAGTGAGTTTTCTCTTTCATCACCTACTTGATCTTGTATAATTATTCTTTTGAGACGTTTAGCCACTGAACACGTGTTTAGCTCGTATTTTGGGACCTTGATACTTCCGCCTGCAGGTCTACATATAAAGCATATTATAGCCTATAATTAGAGCTGATCATGTAATATTGTGTACTGCTAGTTTTTTTTTTTAACTAGCATCATGATCAACTAGGTATGTATAGTTTGGGACGTCTTACTATTATATGTTGGTGATCATATATCTTGCACTTATTGTCTGTTTGAGATTGAGACACCTAGAATTTCTTAAACCAGGATTGACTGATGGATTGTAGAATAAACCCTCACATGTCTAGACAGCCGTGATCGTATCTCGGGATATAGAGTACTCTGGTGTACGTAGCTGGCTTTATCTGCCCCCGCTCTCCAGTATTATGGTTCTGCGACGTGACTGGTATCCTGCTCGACATCGAAGGCGGTGGAAGTGTAAGAAGCGTCTAGGAGTCGATAATGACAAAGCGATCGTGAAGACCGAGACAGATTTTAGCAAATATTGTAGGACTAAATTTTGGTTTTGGGGCAATCGAAGTTTCGAGTTTTCCAATGCACTTAAGTGCACAAACTAAAATTTCGGTTAGGAAAAACGAGATTCCGGCCTGGGACGGGCCTAGCATATTTGGGCCAGTATTAATTGATTTTCAATTATCTGATTATATAGCTATTTTAGCTAGGGAATGAGATGGAATTTTTCAGCCTCGTATATCGAAGGTTAAGTTTTTTTTTTTTATGGAATGTTCTCAAGGACAATCAATGGAGAATCCACTACTTCTACTAGAGATCCGCGTTATGTAGGTCTTGCACTTTTAGAGAACAAGGGTTTTGACCGAAGAAGAGTGGGTTGAGATTGTCATTGTCGGAGAGCAACTATTGCTCTTTTGAATTTTTATATCTCCTTCTTGAGAAATGCTAAATGGCCAACTTTTGAGACAAAGGAATCGACATATTTGTTATTCCTTGAATACAATAATCATACGAAGTATGTGAATTTTTATTTTACAACAATTTACAAATGACTTTTGGAAAGACAAAAATTGGATATTACAAACTGACTTTTAAACAGAAATAAAATGCAACCAAGTTGCTACAACGGAAAGAAAACATAATAGAGATATTTGAGGACATTTCTCGCTGGGGTGATCAAATCTACCGTTGCTCAAAACAAGATTCAACAATTATTCGTCGATATGCTCTCAGGAACCAGTAAGTTTATAATCACGAACTTTTGGAACGTCCCTTTATTACTCTTGCACGAACTCCTCGAACAACACTTGGACTATTTGAACGAACAAGATTTTGTTGCTCCAAATAAACTCCAGCAACTTTCTCTCGCACTAGGTATATTATGTCGTTCTTAAAAAATGAAGAACACACAAATATATATAGGGAGAGTCGGCCCCTTAAGCACCCACTATCCCATAATGGACAGTCAACTACTCGTTAAGTGGACGGTTACAGTAGACACCCCCCACTAAATGGACAATTACTTATTTGAAGCAACCGAACAATCATAAATCACATCTACGCAACAATAGCCTCACCCAGATGCCCGCACAAACGTCCCGCACAGACTGCCCCGAAGTTTAAAGTACAAAGTATTCCATCAAAGTGTCACTTTGCGTCATTCGTCCGAGTCGCTAGGCTTAGCTCCTAAGAGAACCCCCAAAGAAATTATTAACAAAAGACATAAATGTTTCCATGAGGATTTGAACCTTGCACCTTTAGAAAAGTTCTCCAACATCTCAACCACATGGACTACCAAATGCCATGTGCACATGTCAGTACAAAATATAGCATTATATTAAAATAAACACGAGAAGTTTCTGAGACATGGAAAGTTCTTCTTCTTCTTTCTCCATTATGTACTTAGATCATTGTGTTATGTTCTGGATTGTAATTTTGTCGTCAATTTCTAGACTTACTGTCCAATTCATATTTAAGTACTACAAACTAGTAGTCGGGGCACACATGTTGAGTATGCAAAAGAAAAGAGAGTCAATTTTCAGTTAAAGAAGAAGATGGACACACACAGAAAAAAGAACGAGAGAGAAAAATATGACAATTTTAGACTAATATGAAAGTTTGAGTTAGTGGATGACAAATAACTTTTTATTTATCTCTACTAATATAAGGTTGTTTGGAAACGGCTCAAACTTTAGCCATATAAGCCGTTCGTAAATACTCCATTAATTATTAAAAAATTAATTGTTTAACTACCTAATATGATTTAATTATAACTAAACATCTTTAACTCAAATGGTTAAGGAGGGAGGGATGCATTTTCCTTGGTTCGCGTGCAAAAAGAAAAAAAAGGGAACAAATTCCTCTGATATGATTAACAAATTAGATAATAATTTAAATTATATTTAAAATATTTAAATTTAATATAAATATATATTAATTAAAATTTGTTTTTAAAACTTTGGATATATTTTGTTTAAATAGAATTTGAATATTAAATTTCTACTCTTATAATGAGGCTTGAAAACGGCTAAAAATTGAGCCATCTAAGCCGTATATAAATACTCCACTAACTTTTTTTAAATAACTATTTATTTAACTACATAATAATATTTATTTACAACTAAACAATTCTAACTCAAGTGTCTAAGGTGAACGGTATTTTTCTTGGTTGTTTGAGTTTGATTCCTAGAAACGACATTATTTATTATAATTATATATTTAAATTTTTTTAACAATTTGTTTACGCACGTCCAATGCACGCGCACGTTTCTAGTATATATAATTAGAATTTTTTTTTTATAGATATGTTTATAGATTTTGTATGTATGTTCATGTAGTTAGAAAGAATTTATAATTTTTTTCTTACTTAGACAAGAATATACATACGCGCTAGTTAAAATAGATTTTTAAAATTTTTTTTCTCCTAATTACATTAGTAAATTCACGTGACTCATCTTTGTATCCTTTTCGAACTGTATTATAATATAAAAAAATATGACAATTTATATACTATTTATACGGATACTTTTGAACCGTTTTCAAGATATAACGACGACTTAATTTTGTGAAAAAGCCAGCACGTGTGAGTCAACAGCCTACCCAAATGCCGGTGCCGCTCAAATATTAATGCATGAAACCAAGTCAAGATGCCTTCGTTTTCCTTAACCCAACTAGTCAGGAATTCTTATTCACTGATCAGTCCCAATCGAAGAAAAAAGAAAAAAAGAAAATGACGATTTTCTAGTTTGGTATTCATTAGAACAGCAGGAATTTAATGTAACACGAGTCAATAGCCTACCCAACTATGGCAAAGAATGTTGACATTTGAAATTGGAACCGGCAAAAAAAAAAAATTTCGGCACAAGTTAGTTAACCAACTGTATAAATATGAAGCAATCAACATATGTGCGCTTGCACAAATATTCAGAGCAGCCATACTCTCATTAGGTGCTATACTCTCTTACCGATACCGTATTGGTAGGATCTGGAAATCGAAGATTTGAAGATGAACTATATCAGCAGAAAGATCCATCTCTACAATGTTACGTTCGGACTCTTCGTACTCGATTGGTGGGAAAAATGCATATTCCGTATCCTTGATTATTTTTTTTTAATAAGAAGTTTCGAGTTCAGCTATATCTAGCAAGTATGAGCAATTGAATTTAAATTATATGGGTTTTTTATATCAGTATTTTTATAAAATGATTTATAAACGTCTCATTTCATGTAATTATAAATTAGAAAAAGAAAAACATATCTAATAGCTTAATAACCTGATACTATCACTACATGTATATTTATAATATATTCTAATTAAATATAAACATATTTATAATAAATTATAATTAAAATATATTTAAATTATATCTATAGTAAAAATAATAATTAAATATATTCAAATTATATTATAAAAAAATCTAATTTAAAATATTTTTCGACAACAAATTTGTTTTTAACGTGCAACGCATGTGACTAGTAGACAAACATGGAGTTCAAATTACATGTTGGATTTATTTCCCCAAATTGGAACCTTTATCTTAAGGAAAGAAGAAAAAATATCTTCTTCTTCTTCTTCTTTTTTTGTTTTTTCATACCGGAAATCTATACTACGATATAATAAGAAAAGTTGAGACTTCGTCGTCAAGATTTTTGTTCCGAAAGTAGTTTTATTTATGTTTACTAATTAAAAGTGTTCATTAAATTTAACATGATTAGTTATGTAATTACGTATTAAAAAATAAGTAAGGCTATTGTTTGTTCTTTACAAGTAGTAAAAAAATAATAAACTTTGTTCTTCTAAAGTAGTAAAAAAATTATAAAACTATTGTTTGCTCTTTCAAAACAGTATCGCTTAACACTATTTGCAGATGGAATCACCCTTGTATTGCTTTGGTTCATTTTCTACACTGTATCAAAATCTTCAATCGAGCTTTACAACAAGTAGGTTCTCTCTCTCTCTCTCTTTCTCTCTCAATACAAATTGCATGCATAATACTGCAAATTTTAAGTGCTAACTCTTAACATTTTCTTTCTTTTGCAACAGAATTGGATATATAACATGCAAATGAATTTGTGATGGGCTTCTTGGTATTGTTCTGATGTGCAAAACAAATGGTTATTTATAGTGAAGAATGATGGTGAGTAGATTGAGGGATGTAATTTATAATGTAAAATTATGGTTTGTTTTCCCCTTTTCGTCACTCGCACCAATAATATGTAGGTCAGTGACAATGTGTTCTCAATGTGATTTGTGCTTGTATTGTATTATATATACATATTTGGAGTAAAGGGTTTTTAAAAAATTAATAATTAAAAAATCTCTTTAATAATAAAATATAACATTATATTGTTACTAGCTATCAATAATATGTTTAAATATTAAAACTTCTTTTTGATAAAACAAGGGGGAGGTTATCCACTGATTCCAGTTGCTTAAGAGTGCAAATGAAACAAAGTTTTAGTTTGAAATTTCTAAGGACATATTTGGTTGATTGAAAGTGAACAATATAAGTGAAAAGTGCAAAAATGATCATTAAATAAGTTATACTTTTTTAAATTGAAAAAAAAATAGTAAATATTGAAAGTGGATTATAAATGTCACTTTAATCAGCTCTAGCAGTACTTGCAAGTTTTTTTTTTTCCAACAAAAAGTTGCATCTTTTTCACTACATATTTTTAGGAGAATTATTTTTTTACATGGTTAGAAATATATTTTTCCTTAACCTTGGGCACATATACTGATCATGATGCAAATGCGAACGAGTCCGAAATACCAAAAATATGTAGTAATTCTCTTTTTGGAAAGATTTTGGTTGATTCCAACCTTTTAGAATGTTTTTCGAACTTTTTTGGAAATTTTGAATGAGATTTGTATTTATATTTTATATTTTATTAAAATTCTAGTTTGATTATGCTTATTTTGTTAGAGTTTACGTTATGTTTTTTCTTACAAATAAGACTGTGTACAAGTGAAAGAATTAAATTTAAATTTAAATTAATGAATAGTTTATTCTCGTGTTTGAGAATCTTATGTTCCAATCCTCGTTATCTTGGGTCGTCGGTTCACGACGATCGACATTTCCGTGCGTGTCAGATCATTGTATTAGTTTTCTTACTATGTATTGGAATATGAAATTTGAAGTAAAACAAAAACATCTTACAGTTATTAATATTTAACATAACTAAAGAGATAAGATTAAGGTCCTCTGTTCTATTTGGTTCATCCTCCCCAACACATGTATTAAATATATGGGCACCATAGTCAAATTGTATGATAATTAATGCACGTCCCAAATGAAATACAACAAGTACAAGACTAGTGTTACATGGGAAAATATATGTTACAAAAGGGAGAAGCTCAAGGTCCACTATTCTATTCGGTTCTTCATGTTTGTTCCTAACATCAAAGCTTTTATGGTATTTTTCTTCATTCTTATTCTTCTTTTTCTTCTTCTTAGTGTTAGCTATTGTTATTTTAATATAATACTTTATTTCTTAACAAAAAATAATGAAGTTATTGTGACTTTCTTTCATTTTGATATGTATTTTTATTATTCTAATGTGGCAATGACTCATTCTATAATATAAACTATTGATTATATATTATATATTATTATTATTTTGTTATATATATATATATATATATATATATATATATATATATATATATATATATATATATATATATATATAATTTGTACGTGTTTTATTGTAGTTATAATTATAATTTTTTACTACTTTCATATTTCATTGTTCGTAGTCAAAGAATATACTAATTTGTTGGTTACGCTTCCATCCATTGTGATAAGGGTTACATCAGGAGGGTTATGGTTGGTGTTAGTCGGCCGCGATAATATTAGTCATGATGGCAAGAAACAATATCAAAGATAATAGGAGGAAGATTTGAAATGATTATATATATATATATATATATATATATATATATATATATATATATATATATATATATATATATAATGTAAAAGATTATGACTAAATTTTTTTTTCTCAAGTATTATTTATAATAGACGTAATTTTATTTGCTATTAAAATTTTTTTTTAGAGAGATATTAAGAACAATTTTAGTTTGAGATAAATTTTCAATTGAACATTTTAGAACTTAAACTCTAAACTGGTATAAAATTTAGGATCTAAATGCTAATTAGCCCTAATGTGGGGGTTAAAGTGTAAAGTTGTTGAAAAATATTAATAGAGGAGGAAAAAGGAAACGGCAGCGGAAAACGTTTCATTTTTCGTGTTAGTCCTTCCGCTCTGGAAATTGGGATGGCAATGGCGATCCCTCCCCTCCTCCGTCAATCGCCGGAAGTGACGGCCGGAGCCCTCCGCTTCCTCTTATTCTTGATTCCGAGTAAAGGTGACAGTGACACCCTCCCTCTCTCTCTCTCTCTACGATCCTTGTTATTCTACCATCACTATACAACTCAAACCCTAACTCCACAACCCTAAGCCCTAAACCGTAAAGAAACACTGATGAATTCTTGTTGTGGAGAAGGAAATGTTGGAGATTAGATCAGAAAGAAGACTTCATGAGATTTTTTGTCATTGTTGCACGGACACGGACACGGATTCAGAATCTCAGATGCTGAAACATTACATATTGAAGATACAACGTTTCTCTAGAAAGAATTTAGGGTGCGTGTATGACATGTATAGAGATATTTTTATTTATTAGATCATTGATCACATCGTAATAATATGGGTTATTTAGTTTTAGGGTCTCCTATCATATTGGAAATTTGAGTTTAGGTCTCCGTAGTGTCCAGAATAGGGTTTGTGTCTCGTCTTAACGGTGGACTTGGCTGACCGTCCAAAATGGAGAGCTAAACTCAAACTTGGAATATTATAAGCGACTCTAAAACTAAACAGAAAATATCTCTTTGATATTATTACTAGCTATCAGTAATATGTTTAAATATTAAAACTTCTCTTTGATAAAACAAGGGGGAGGTTATCCACTGCCGATTCTCGAAAAAAAAGTCCAGTTGCTTAAGAGTGCAAATGAAACTAAGTTTTAGTTTGAAATTCCTAAGGACATGTTTGGTTGATTGAAAGTGAACAATAGAAGTGAAAAGTGCAAAAATGATCATTAAATAAGTTACACTTTTTTAAAGTGAAAAAAAAATAGTAAACATTGAAAGTGGATTATAAATGTGTCACTTTAATATGCAATTCGATTGAAAGTTCACATATTCTTATCAAATTTGGATGTTTACAAAAGAAAAAAGTATATATATATATATATATATATATATATATATATATATATATGCGTCCACTTTTACATGAACTCATATTTTCAGAAACCAACCATTAAAAATTGGGTTTTGATGTCCACTTTTGAAGAAGGACCACTTTTGATGTTCGCTTTCAAGCAAATATCAGCTCTAGCAGTACTTGCAAGTTTTTTTTTTCCACCAAAAGTTGCATCTTTTTCATTACATACTCTTTAGGAGAATTATTTTTTTACATAGTTAGAAATATATTTTTCCTTAACCTTGGGCATATATATTGAACATGATGCAAACGCGAACGAGTCCGAAATACCCAAAATATGTAGTAATTCTCTTTTTTGAAAGATTTTGGTTGATTCGAACCTTTTAGAATGTTTTTGGAACTTTTTTGGAAGATTTGAATGAGATTTGTATTTAAATTTTACATTTTATTAAAATTCTAGTTTGATTATGCTTACTTTGTTAGAGTTTAAGTTATGTTCTTTCTTACAAATAAGATTGTGTACAGGTGAAAAATTAAATTTAAATTAATGAATAGTTCATTCTCGTGTTTGAGAATCTATGTTCCAATCCTCGTTATCTTGGGTCGTCGGTTCACGACGATCGACATTTCCGTGTATGCCAGATCATTGGATTACTTTTATTACTATGTATTGAAATATAAAATTTGAAGTAAAACAAAAACATCTTACAGATATTAATATTTAACATAACTAAAGAGATAAGATTAAGGTCCTCTGTTCTATTTGGTTCATCCTCCCCAAACATGTATTAAATATATGGGCACCATAGTCAAATTGTATGATAATTAATGCACGCCTCAAATGAAAATACAACAAGACTAGTGTTACATGGGGAAATATATGTTACAAAAGGGAGAAGCTCAAGGTCCACTATTCTATTCGGTTCTTCATGTTTGTTCCTAACATTAAAGCCTTTATGGTATTTTTCTTCTTTCTTATTCTTCTTTTTCTTCTTCTCAGTGTTAGCTATTGTTATTTTAATATAATACTTTATTTCTTAACAAAAAATAATGAAGTTATTGTGACTCTCTTTGATTTTGATATGTATTTTTATTATTCTAATGTGGCAATGACTCGTTCTATAATATAAACTATTGATTATATATTATATATTATTATTATTATTTTGTTAATTGATATTGTACGTGTTTTATTGTAGTTATAATTATAATTTTTTTACTACTTTCATGTTTCATTGTTCGTAGTCAAAGAATATACTAATTTGTTGGTTACGCTTCCATCCATTGTGATAAGGGTTACATCACGAGGGTTATGGTTGGTGTTAGTTGGCCGCTATAATGTTAGTCATGATGGCAAGAAACAATATCAATAGATAATAGGAGAAAGATTTGAATAAATAAATAAATAAATAAATAAATAAATAAATAAATATATATAATGTTAAAGATTATGATGTAATTTTACTTGTTGTGCAAATTTTTTTTGATAGAGATACTAAGAACGGTTTTAGTTAGATAAATGTGGTATAATATTATTTTCGTTCAGAACTAACTAATTATCCCATTTGGACATAACACAAACATTAAAAGGCCTACTAAAGTTTGGTTATGCATGGAAATGCAAGAACAACTTAGCAGATTATATACGTTTTTTTTGGAACACACGATCCACAATAACTTTTACTTTTAGATTCCGATTAGATTTTGAGTTGATACTGTTATATGTACTTAAAGGAAAAAGTAAATTTTTTTATATATGTTTAAACATAGACCGGCTGATTAACATAATCTCTTTCAAATAGTTTACCATATCAAAGATATATTATCTAAATTTGTATACTCTCCCCCAAACGATATAAATTATGCTATTTCTTTTAGCTATGTACGTACATTATTCTCGCCTTCAAAATTAGCAAATATTATCTACGGAAATAATGAATGAGTTTGTTTGATCACAAGCAAATTAAATTCATATGGTACATTTTTTTGTTATGACATTTATATATTTAATCAACATTGTTTATTTTGTACCCCATTTTTTTTTTCGTTCTCAAGTGTCTTCAATTATACAAACAATCAATCTAAATTTGCTCGTCACATGTTTCAAACTTTGAGGCATAAATTTGTTCCATCTAGAAATATGATACAATATAAAAATGTTACTCAAACTAATTATCATATTTTATATTTATTTATTTATTTATATACATATTTGTGCTTTGTAATGATTGTAATGTCCCACAAATTATTTTTATCTCTAAAGAATTCATAAGTTCAAAAATCAAATGAAAGCTTATTATTAACAAACATTGTAAAGTAAAACTCAAAACTCCAAGTGCAAGAGACTAAAAAACCAAAATTTTTTTTTACCACTTCTTTTATTTTATTATTTTTGATTATCTATATTTCATATAAACATTCAAGTTCCTTATATTACTTAAAAAAAGTAAGAAAAAATAAAAATGCAAACAATCACACTTAAAGTGTGGCGTGGGGGGATTTCATGTCAGCTTTGAGTTTAAGTCCTAACATGTTCAATTAAAAAGTTTGGAACATAAATTATATTTTTTGATTTTTTTTTTCCATTACACTTATTTTTAGCTTGTATTCATGTTGAGGGTATAATGAAAAAAATTAAAGTCCATGGTCCAAAATTTTCAATTGCACATGTTAGAGCTTAAACTCTAAAGTGGTATAAAATCTAGGGCCTAAATACTAATTAGCCCTAAAGTGGGGGTTAAAGTGTAAAGTTGTTCAAAAATATTAATAGAGGGGGAAAAAGGAAACTGCAGCGGAAAACGTTTCATTTTGTGTTAGTCCTTCCGCTCTGTAAATTGGGATGGCAATGGCGATCCCTCCCCTCCTCCTCTTCCTCTTATTCTTGATTCCGAGTAAAGGTGACAGTGACATCCTCCCCCTCCCTCTCTCTCTCTCTCTCTTCGATCCTTGTTATTCTACCATCACTATACGACTCAAACCCTAACTCCACAACCCTAAACCGTAAAGAAACACTGATGAATTCTTGTTGTGGAGAAGGAAATGTTGGAGATTAGATCAGAAAGAAGACTTCATGAGATTTTTTGTCATTGTTGCACGGACACAGACACGGATTCAGAATCTCAGATGTTGACACAGTACATATTGAAGATACAACGTTTCTCTAGAAAGAATTTAGGGTGCGTGTATGACATGTGTAGAGATATTTTTATTTATTAGATCACTGATCACATCGTAATAATATGGGTTATTTAGTTTTAGGGTCTCCTATCATATTGAAAATTTGAGTTTAGGTCTTCGTAGTGTCCAGAATAGGGTTTGTGTCTCGTCTTAACAGTAGACTTGGCTGACCGTCCAAAATGGAGAGCTAAACTCAAACTTTGAATATTATAAGAGACTCTAAAACTTAACGGAAAATATGTGAGGGTTGTATGATTTGGGTTATTTAGTTTTGCATAATGAGAGTTGTGTGACTTGTGTTATTTAGTTTTGTCATGAGGGTTGTGTGGCTGTTGGGATCAGAATAGAAGCAAACAACAATATCACAAGTCTTATTCTCGATTGGTCATGACAAAACTAAATAACACAACTCACACAACTCCCACCATGCAAAACTAAATAACCCAAGTCACAACCCTCACATATTTTCGTTTAGTTTTAGGGTCTCGTATAATATTCAAAATTTAAGTTTATGTCTAAATTTTGGACGGTCAGCCAAGTCCACCATTAGGACGAGACCAAACCCTATTATGGACATTATGGAGATCTAAACTCAAATTTCTAATATTTTACGAGACTCTAAAACTAAATAACCCAAATAATATCTATATCCGACACGAGCGTCGAGGAAATGTTGTGTCAAATTGTATCCTTGCAACATAAAATCAGCACATTTTTGATTTTTTATTATTATAAACCTTGATGATTAGATATCTTTGTTGGTAGATTGATGGTTAGGTTCTAAAGATTATGATGTTACTAGCGGGATCTGCGAAAAATCCTATGACCTTGAAACCGGTGATATTTTTCTTCTTCTGATGTTCAGATTACTCTATTGGCTCCCAACTTGCTGACTAATTCATTGGATTTAAGGTGTGCAATCTTGTGATCACGAAGACCACTCTGATTATGACATTAGTTCCTTTTTCGTGACTTCTCCCTCACAAGTTTGTCAAGTGGCAAGGGCGGTCCAAGGCAGCCATGACCCCAAAATGCCTAGGCCAATTTTTTTTTTACCTAGGTACCTATTTTAAAAGCATAAGTGAATGACATGTACATGCTTAGACTCGACACTAAGCAATAGGTTTAGTAAGAAATGAAGATACCACGGGCAACACTCGATTTAAAACCTAAATTAGGCAAATTGCCATAATCATACTATTGCTAATAAAAGTACAAGGATTTGATATATGTAAGCATACATACATCATACACAACAATTACTGGACTGTATTAAAACAACAAATAAAGATAGTAAAGAAAGTTGCATATTTTGAGATGTTTATCTCTTGATAAGCAAACTAAGCAATATTCAATGGAATTTAACTTGTAGACTTTAATCACCTTGTTAACAATAGCATGCTCATGAAAAGTTCACAAAAAAAGAAAAAAAGAAAAAGAAAAGAAAATACCAATGTAAAAAAAGTAACTATGACACACTCTTGATAGAGCATCGACGAAGATAAACAAAAAGATAAAAATAAAGAAGAATGAAATCTAAAGGAAAGACGGAAAGCTCGAGGAAGAAAATGCATCCTTGATCGGAACATTGTGTTCACAGGAATATGTGTCAATGACAAGCGCTCTAACAAATTGCTGGTGGGATATCCTTAGGGGTGAATCACCCACCAGCGTGGAAAAGTCATAGCATTAACATGTCCACTTCATTCAATGTTAATTTGCATATATATAAGTAAATAAAGGTTCACTTTGATAGTTATTCTACAGAACCAATGTATATATGATGTTGCTACCCTAGAATTACTAACTTATACCCTTTATTCACCGAAGTTTAGAAGGTGTAAAATTTAGGGTGGGCATAGGAAGCCACCTAAGCAGGCCTCTTCAGATTGGTCTGGCCCCTCCGGAGTGCCTACCATGGCTCAGTTTGACAGCATTGCTACCTCATAATGTGAATCCTTATGAGTACAGTGCGCAATTGTGCTGGATATTACACGTGTCTAAGATATGTTTCATTTGTTGTGACTGAGAAGACTCTAGCTGTCTTTCAAAGCTGTTTCTTAGTTGGTCTCACACCCTTAGTACTTGTAAGCTTAGTACTTACCTTCTGGTTTCCATGAAGTTAATCTTACTGGCAACCTTTTTTCTGTTCCTAAACATACCATGAACTTCATATGGCAAAAACAATCATAATTAAAACTTGATTAATAACATTTTGAAAAGGAAATATTTAACTCTTACCTAGTTCAGACTACAATCTGATGATAGTCTTCATATGTGTTTGACGGCATATAAATTCATGCTAGAGCTTGAAAAATCCTAAATGAGAATTTGCAGACGACCTATTGTTTTGAAATGGTTCATTGTTATAAGAAATTTCATAACTACAGGTCTTGGGAGGAGACACTGGCGTTTTTAGATTTATAACCACAATACAAGTGAATATTTGTGGTCTGCTTGTTGTATGCGTTATACCCTTATTTGAGGATACAGATGTTTAGTTAAAAAGTTTAGAACAAAAGGACTTGGTTGTTGAGCAAGTGGTAATTTTTCCTGTATCTCTGCAACCTTTTCTGTTTATCTATAGTTAATAGTGTGCACAAGTTTCTGAATTTGATGATAACTGAACTGATTCAGCATGTGAAATGTTAGTATAATATGTTAAAAGAGCAATCATGCAGATGTAAAATTTTCTTCTAGACACTGGAACTTATACTTTTGACATTATACAGATGTCTGGCTTGATACCGCAATTTTCTCCTGCCATTGGTTCTGCTCTTCTATTATCCATGGGGTACATTGACGTAGGAAAGTTGGCGGCAACTATTGAAGGCGGGCCCTTATTTGGACCCAGTCTTGCTCTGTTACTTTTTTTCAATTGCTCTGCAATTTTGTGCCAACATCTTGCAAATTGTATTGGCCTTGTCGCCGGAAAGAATCTTGCCCAGGTATATTTGGTTTATCCTTTTTTTATCATTAATATCTGCATTTCCACTTCAAGAATTAATTGTGCTGTCTGATATTTGTTACACGTGTACTTTGGGTCAAAGACCATGTAGTTTTATTAGTCTTCTCCCATCTGTATAGAGTTAGCTGCAAAGTATGAGGAAGTTTCACCAAGGATTTGGCAAAGTTATATGACCGAATGTTAACTTGACTTCAACCCTCTATGTTGGTTCCAAATTCATTGCCATGACAACCATGCACAAGAGAGCTTCTGCCATAAACCATGAAGGCTAATTGTCTTAGAAATAGGTGTACTTACCCTACACTAGAAAAGAGTCCACGACAAGAGGTTAGATGGTACAATTTGCTTTAGGAATTGCATTCATGTCCAGGGTACAAACCAAAGAACAAAAACATGCTTCCCACATACCATGGAGTTTATTTGGCAAATTATACAACAAAAACAACAGCCTTTATCCCGAACTTTTGTGGTTGGCTGTTTGAATCCTTTTGTTCCATTCAGCTCTGTTAAGGGTCATTTCTCTGTAACATTAACAAAACTCGTATCATTCTTTAAAACTTCAATCTATGTTCGTTTAAGCCTACCTTAGTCTTAGCGTCTCCTTTGACTACTATCTTATCGCCTGTCTTTACTATGCATCTATTGTTCTGTGTTGCACATATCGAAACCACCTAAGACTATTTTTTTTTTTTCATCTTGTCCTCAATTGATGACCACCTCTTCTTATCCTATCTTTTAATATATTGCTACTTATCCTATCTTTTAATTTATTGCTACTCATCCATCTTTTTCGGCTACACAATATTTGGCAAATTATGTTCAGTTGTTAAGTGTCCAGCTCTCTTCATTCACTATTAGTTATTACGACAATGCATAATATATTCACTTCTTTGTTCAAATGCATGACATTGATACTTATGCATGAAACCTTTTGATCCAATGGGTTAGAACCAAATGAACACAGATGCATATTTTGTATCGAAAGAGTTTCTAAATAGCAAATGGAGATCAAACAGAGATAACGCGGATTGAGAAAATAGTAACTTGCATGCACCTGAGACGTAGCTGACAGGACTTGACTTTAGACTGGTTGGAACTACATTGCAAAGAAGGCCTTTCGGATTGATTCCTTTTGGGGTTGAGTGTATTACTTGGTACGTGTTGCCAATGAGTATCAATTCAAGAATGGAATAGATTATGGTTCCAGTATTACCAATGAGTATCCCAATCCCACCTGTAAACAACTGTCATTTGTATGTTAAAGTTCCTATTGTATGTATATCTGCAACATGATTGTCAATGCCCATTATTAGACCTAAGACCGTAAGAAGGCTCTCAAACCTAGAAGATTTGTTATAGACAATTTTTGCAAATCATTGTTGATCCACTGATTATACACATGTTTATTCTTAGTATCCAATTCACTTCTTACTGATAGGTTTGATTGCAAGTAAGAGCTTATGAGAGTTGTGAACATAACTTTTGGGATATTCCTTCACTTCAATGCTCAATGGTGATCATAAACAATACCAACATCAACGACAATGACAATAGCAAAAATAACAACAAGAAGAATTACAACAAAAAATACAGATTTCTTTTGATGCTCAATACAACAAGAATTACAATGAAAAACGAATATTTCTTTTGATGCTCAATTGTGACTATTTGTATTTGATGGCAAATGGGAGTTTACGGCAGTCATATGTTTTCTTATTGGCCATGTATATTTATTTGACATCTAAAGGGTTGATTTATGCTTTCTTAGCAACCACGAACTACTTGGATTTATTTGACATGTACTGGTCATTAAGTATTGGACTCTTCCTTTATTTTTCATGCTAAATTATGAGTATAATAATAATAAGAACAACAACTACTGCATTATTAAACTTTTATAGATTGTTCGAATATATAGTTATAGAGAAATGTTTTACTCGATCATAGGGCTTCAATTAGGCCCCTTAGTTGCATGTGGACTCGACCATGTGGTCATCGGTTTGCTTGCACCACACTTGGCCTGACCCACATGTGATCAATGGATACAATTGACATAGTTATCAAAGCCGTGGGCGCACTTGTATCCTACTTGGCGTGCACTTGGCCATGAGGATCCAACCTCTTCGTCTCACAAGATGCGAGGTGAGACGCCCTTTGTAAGGCACGCACCTCAAGGAGGCTATCCCCAATTGAGCATATGCTGCCTTATCTTCCCTTTTATTTACTAACCAAATTTTTTTTTTTCTGGTGAGTAGCGACCGCCGTTTGACTAGGAAGCATGAACACTATAAAAATGTGGCATGTCCTGTCGGACACTCCACATACATGTATTGGACACTCTACTGTCACTCCAGAATACATTAGGACACACAAAAATAGGTATCTTGTTCATGTTGTCGTGTCGTATCCGTGCAACATGGCCTTTGGATCTAATAATTAATATCTATTAGGAACTGAAAGTCACTTATGATCAAAATAAAAAAGCCCTAAACCCTCATAAACTTCCTTGTTCGGTTGATCAAAAGGAAAAAAAACCCACATGATTTATAGTCATGCCCGATACCCACTCTGACATGTCCACTTTTAATCTGTGCAATGCATATAGTCATATGATTTATAAATATCATTTAATTTTTGTGAAATGTGCGCCTCGCCTTCACGAGGCTCGCTTTCGCCTCACACCTCAGTCTTTTACAGGCTCGCTTTCGCCTCACACCTCAGTCTTTTACACCATTTGCGTCGCGGTGAGCCTTGCACCTTTAATAACTATGGCGATTGAGCAAAGTACTACTCATAATTATATATATGATCATGTGTTGTATACATTATTTTATTCATACACATTACATGTTATCTTAAGACTATGATCCCATATCGTTGATGATTTGGTTGTTCACTGGTCTATTTATCGGGAATGACATACCAATGACTAGTAATGCTCATAGGTCATGGAGACGACTAGGCTGCCTTGTAGGTAAAACATTACCTACAATTTCTTAAAAGTGTATTTGGAATCATGTCAATACCGTCGGGTGACTAGAGTCTAGACCTTATGTCACTAGAAAGAGTGCTTGATATCACCACATGAGCACTACCTACCGCTATTGTTCTCAATGAAGAATTGTGATGAATATGAGTTACTTATAACCGGGGTCTTGTAGAGTAGTTGATTTTGATTCTTTGTTATGGAGATGATAATTTTGTTGTTGCACTGCCATTAATGTTTTAAATGTGAAAACCTTATAAAATCTTCAAATTGTGAAATATCAAAGATCACTATCTTTAAGTTATTTTGGGATTTGGGTAGAAATAACGATCACTTCAGCATCACCCTTCTCTATATATGGTGCACTTATGGTGCAATTTTTTATGTTTCTATTTAACATTGCTAATTGTACGGCCAAAAAAGTTTTACATGTTGGGTTTATATTGTTATGCAATTTTCATCTTTGCTATCATTTGCAATTATGGAAATCCATTAACCTTTATCTGTTGGTAATGTAAAAGATTTGCTGTGAGGAGTATCCCAGGTCGACTTGCATTCTATTAGGAATTTTGGCAGAACTATCCGTGATTGTGTCAGACCTGACAAAGGTACATTTTAATGCTTCATCTACTTATTAGGAACTAGTGACTTTGTAAAAATAATTCAATGTTTCTATTAATGAGTAAGCTGATTCTTAAAGAATAAACATCAATATATTAATGCTTATTCCATCAATGGCAAATGCTGAAATTCAAATAACTTGCTCTCTCCAGATTCTGGGCGTTGCACATGTATTTAACCAGCTGTTTGAGCTGGATCTGTTCAGTTGTATCTGTTTTTCTGCTATTGTTGCCTTGTTAGTTCCATTCTTCTCCCCTTTGGTAAGAAATAACTTATATTCGATATGATCATCATTGTTCTTATATGATTTTGATGCGTATATATCTAAACTTTTTGAACTGCATCATCTGTAGGGCTCATACATGTTAAATGTGTTGTATGTTAGCATATCAGCATTTACCTTACTCTTTTACGTGCTTGCGGTCCTCCTTAGTCAACCAGAAGCTTCTGCCATTGCACACAACAGACATTGTGGTTTGGATTTGGAAACTGCATGCGGAATAATGTCTCTTCTTGGTGCTCATATTATGCCGCACAACTTCTATGTCCACTCTTCTATCGCACAGGTATCCTTGTAAATCATTTGTTTCTTGTTGCATGTCTATTCTCATCAATCTGATATGAGTTTATTCACCATATATATATATATATATATATATATATATATATATATATATATATAACCTCTCCCCTTGTTCATTAATCAGTGGTTTAGCGGTTTTAATGAAACCACAAAAGCACACTATTAGAGTTCATCACATAGTTAAACAAAGATCCAACAGTAAAAGCAAGCAAAGGATACAATCAGCATTACACAATTTTGCCACACGAAAATAATAGAAGATACATAATCCTCAATCAGCATCACACAATATTTGCCAAATAATAGAAGGTACATAATCCTTCTACATGTTATTCCTCTCTTCATGTTCTTCTCCTTGGATGTCCATGTTGCTCTTATCATGGCTCTTTAGTTATTGTTTCTTGGGTGCTCGTCCAGGCATCTACCTGCCAAAAACTTTTATGTTAGCTAAAATTTTGGTGGCTTAGTTGCAACATGTTTTCGGTTTTATTTTTAAAGATTTTATCATTTCGTTCAAGACAAACCCCAAACATATGGCTGCAACCATGATATCCCAGAGCCAAGTGTCATTCTGTCGGACTCTTTTCTCCCTCCAAAGATCCCATAAAGATTTTATTGAACGGGTTGATGAACTTATGATATTTGGTTTAGTTACAAGAATATTGTATATGCTTTCCTTCACTTCACTTGGATTTTGATGGCTTTGTTTATGAACTTATGATATTTGGTGTATACTTCTATATAATTGTATATGGTATAAAAGACGATCCAGATAAAAACGAACGATTCCAAATAGCGTACCGAATAAGTCTGCCCCCACCTCACCGTGTACCGGCTGAGGTACCGTACCGCGTACCAAAGCGATCCACGATCCTGGTAACATTGGTTGGAAGATTTAATGCTGAAAAGGATAAAATGAATGAAGGTTCAACACTTGCCTTAAAACCAAAAAGCTAAAAGACTTGCATTTAGGCTACGTGTTTGGTTTACGGAATCATTTCCTTGGGAAAGAAAAATCATTCATTTCTTATGTTTGGATATACGAAAGAAAGGAGGAGGAAAGAAAAATGATTCCCAAAGGAAAGAAAAATATGGAAACAAATGGTTTCCCCCACCTACCCAAGGATTAACTTTATCACACTAAGGGTTCACTTTACCTCATAATTTTCTTGGCTTTTCCAAACACCGAATTTTTTTTTGATAGGAATAACAATTTTCCAAAGGAAAGGAAATGACAAGGAATTGATTTTCTTTTCTTTCCTTTCCGTGAACTAAACGAGGCCTTAATGCTAACCACTGCTGTGCAGGTGGTACACCGCTCTGCACAATAACGGCTAGAAACAACTAGTTTTCTAGTCGTTGGACAGTATTTAATGTGCGGAAAGTGACTCAGACGGTATATCGTGATTTACCGGTCTGATGGATATTTGTGAACTGGGTATGTTCTTTTTCAAAACGTGATTTAATCGTGTATCGTTGATATATCACTAGCGGTTTACCGTCGTATACCGGTGAGATCAATTTGGATCTGTTTGAAAGTGCTTATTTCTCGGTATACCGTTGGTACGCTGCAGGCGATATACTGCCGGTATGCCGGTCGGTCAAGATTTTATGAGGCAAAGGGTCTGTTTGAAACTGGACATTTGCCAGTGTACCGTCGGTATACCGGTCTGATACCACATTTTCAGACTTGGAAATTTTTACGCCCCGATTCCGCAAAGGACCGTTCGTCCTCGCTTGGGTCCTTGCGGGACCGATCGTCCTCGCGTGGGCATGATGCCGTGCAAGCCTAAGCGATATCATTTGTACATAGTGCCTACGCGGAGTGGGGCACTACATACTTACCCACCAACAAAAAGTTGTCCTCGAAACTCAAGGAGAAACTTACAAAAATCCAGAGCAGCGATAGTCCTCATCCCTCACCATCCTCAATCGAAAACACAAGCAAATCACAAGCACAAAAGCACAACTCTCAAGCAACAAATCAAATCACAAGCAAAAATATCTATGGACTTATTGTATGGAACGTTCATTGCAGCACAATATCGGGCACATCTCTGAGTCGAAAGCAACGGAATGGGCAAAGAATCGAGTCGCTCTGATACCATTCTGTCATGCCCCGATCCCGCAGGGGTCCGTTCGTCCTCGCTTGGGTCCTTGCGGGACCGATCGTCCTCGCGTGGGCGTGATGCCGTGCAAGCCTAAGCGATATCACTTGTACATAGTGCCTACGCGGAGCGGGACACTACATAAAGCTTTGGTCTTGTGCAAGCACAGCTTAGGCTTGCACGGCATCACGCCCACGCGAGGACGATCGGTCCCGCAAGGACCCAAGCGAGGATGAACGGACACCTGCGGGATCGGGACGTGACAGAAATAACTAGTCTAGTCTTTCTTTCTATTGCCAAGCACTCACTGAGTTACAAAGTATTCTAAGACATTACAATACAAACAAATAATCCATCTTCTTTTGTATCTTGATACTTGTATCTTTGAATGCAATATCCGTTTTCTGAAATGCTTTTGATTTGTGGGATAACGATCCAATGATTTCTGCATTAATAGTTAGTCTAAAAGCATAATACATACAAGTTTTGTTAATAATCAAACTCGTCATGGAATGTGCCAACATGATTTGGACTTGGTCCATATGACTTAAAAGGGAAATCCCTTGGTAAGTCTAATACCAATTCTACATATCTATACCTCATATTAACCGATGTAGGACTGAACTTTGTGATGAGCTTCCTTTATAGTGTCGTCAATTGCGAACCACCTTGAGCGCTCAACCGGATGAACGATACAACTCAACAATCTCTATTGCACGTCTTGCTTTACTTTGGGCCCGCATGCTAGACCCACCTTTGAAGCCCGTATGAATAGTACCTTAAACCTTAGATCTTGGACCACCTTATGGAGATGCTCCACCTTAGTAACACCGTATAATCCCTCTAACCTTCAGTCATGGCTTTGATCACCTTATGGATACGCTCCACCTAGGAGGCAACTTGAATCTGATTATATGTACCATGAACGGCCAACACAATGTCTCAAAGCAAATACCGGACAATCCAGCCTGACTCGTAACCTTGGGTTATGATACCACTTGTTAGGAATGTGGTGTGACCCAAATCAGAGTTAATCCATGAGGTATTTTATTGGACTTGGCCATATGACTTAAAAAGGAAATCCCTTGTTAAGTCCATGATCAATGTCAATTATCAGTACCTTATGTTTCGGCGTTCTATCTGATGTGGGACTAAACTTTATGGTCAACTCCCTTTATATTGTCACAAATTGTGAAACACCTTGAGCGCTTTATTGGATTTGAGATGCAACTATTTGTGGTTTTCAACCTACTTTAATTATGCTTCCCTCTTGCTTTGTGAGTTTTCTGATATGTGGTTTGCCTTTTCCTGCAGCAACATAGAAGGCAACTAAAAGTCGGTATGGATGCCTTGATTCAGCGTCATCTTTTTGCTACTGTAGTCATTTTTTCTGCCATTTTCTTGGTGAATTATGCAATAATGAGCTCAGCAGCTTCTGTGTTCAACAGTTATGACTTTATGCCGTCATTTGAAGATGCCTTTTTGTTGATGGACCAGGTTTTTAATCTTTCCACATTTGGTTGCTGGCATACTGTCTGATTAGTACTTCTATCATGATAAACAATGCTAAAATGAGTGATGAAAATTTGATGCCCATTCTGCATGGAAAATAGCAACATGCTAGTTGCTAAGGATCTCGATGTGTTTTTATCATTAATACTTCAATAGGGGAGAATATCTTAAGAACTTCTATTGATGTTACTATTTGGACTTCATATCCTCATACGAGGGCTGCACATGTTGTTTAAAGCACTGTTCTAAAAGGAGGTCTAGACTGCCATCTAGGTAGTGCCTAGGCACTAGGCACCTGGTACCCGTCCGATGCCCACCTAGACTCCCCGTCTAGCCCCCCCGACGTTCGACTATGCACGTTTTAGGATTTTATGGACTTTTTTGCAAATTTTAGTAGGTTTTTTGGATTTTATTTATTTATTTTTGAACGCTCTAGATCTAGGCGGCCGCCTAAGATGACGCCTAGGCGGCATCGGCACTAGGAAGCGGATGCCCGCCCGACTAGGGCCTAGCGCTTTTCACAATCTTGGTTTAAAGTTTCATTATTAAATTTTCAATATCAATGTAGAAGATTATCTAACTTTTGCAATTTTTCTTTATGCTTCATGATATTTCATTTATTTAGCAATTTCTAGGTTGTTATGGACAACTATCAAAAGTTCCCTTTTCTATATCTCCTAGTCTTATATATATTTGGCCTAAGCGCCCCAATTGAAATCCATTAGCTTTTAACTTTCCACATGGTATTAGAGCTTTAGGATATTCATCCCTAAACTATAGCCTAGCCCGTTCCAAAATCTTAGCCTCCACTCTCTCTACTTCATCATGTAAACCCTAACTCTTAAGTCTGGGACGCCCACTTCCTTTGCTCTTTCTGTCACCGCAATCCAAACCCTATCTGCCACCATATCTTCTCCATAACCTCAGAAAACCTAGATCCTAGAAACCCAAAACCATAATTCTAACCCTAGATGTGAGATGAAAACTTCATCTCCTTTCCTTCCTCCAAAATCTCTCTCTCTCTCTCTCTCTCTCTCTCATAGATCTAGATCTTCTCTAGTTTCTAAAAATTTCTAGATCCTAGAAACCCCTGGTACTAAAAAAAACTTAACCCTAGTTGATCCCTCTCTCCTTTTGATCTCTTCCCCCCCCTCTCCTACCTCCAAGAAGACAACCCACTTTCTCTTGTTGGCGTCTCTCTCTCTCTCTCTCACACACACACACCCACCCACCCCCCAACACTATTAGATATGGCCACAAGTCTCTCTCTGTTTGATTACAACCTCTCGCCAAGGTCGACTTTTTTATCTAGAGCTTCTCAAAGCTAGACTTATTACGCGTATGCGCTTGCGCACGGTTAGAGAACATGCGCACTTGCCTGGGCGCTCGCGCGGGAATAGAACTGGATTGTCAACCATCGGACCTCCTCACCGGTGAGTCCCTCGAGGATCGAGTTCTCTTTCATGCCTACCTGCTCGCTATCTCTTTCCTAAAGGAAAGTCCGCTCGCCGCAAGCGCCTCCGCTTGATTGAATAGTTCAATGCACGAGCGCGGATTCCCCCGCATCGAAGCTTCCTCTGGGCGCCTTCGATCGCCTGCCCATGCCTCTCCCGTGTAGAGGGCCCACCCTCTCGTCTAAAAAAAAGAGACGGTCGAAAAGCAAAGTGACCTCTTCATCTTCTGGCATTACATCTCTCAACTAGCCCACAGAGCGGTGGTTAAATCTTAACTTGCTTTCTTACCACGTGGAGCTAGCATGGACCTCTTCAGCGTGGGCCTCTTCAAGAAGATGTACTGCTACTACACTATTCTTCCCAGTGTTTCTTTTTTCTCGGGCATATAGAGAGGTTGGTCACCAGCTAGATAGCAAGGGAAAACCCAGCTCGGAGACTCTGGGAGTTCAAAGAGAAGGAAAAGGCAACTTCCCTTTCAAAGCTTCTGATTTCATCAGCTTGCGAGGAGTATAAAAAGATTATTTTCCTTTATTCTTTATGATATTTCCTTTATTTACTTGTTTTAGGTTATCATGGACAACTATATATATATATATATATATATATATAATTGTTATTCGGCTCCATTCTGTTGCGAATAACAATTCCCATATGGAATGTTATTCACGCTCCAACCTGTGGAGTGATTACAGATTGCAGCACGAATAATAATCCCATATATATATATATATATATATATATATATATATATATTTGAGCCCAAATGAAATTAATAGATTACCTTCCAACTTTCCACAATATCAAACATCTAATATGACTTCTCATACTTATGATAAACCAATTAAAAGCAGTTATAATTTGTTTGTTGTTGGGTTTGAATATCCATGTTGTTCTGCTCTCTTCTCACTTTCTTTTATTATCCCCTCCTCCCGCCCATTGTCCCAATGCCACCACCTTGACCACCTACCTGCTCATTGCGTCTACGAGATTGAACTATCTTTTTGTTCCTAACTTGTTGAACCTTTTCGAGTTTGAACCATTAGTGCATTCTTGATTATTATAAACAATCTCACTACATTCTGCCTTCGTCGATCTCTTCCATTGCAGCTAAGGGTGCCAATTTTGACAAGCCTGCTAATTTGACCTGCCAACCAGACTATTTAGGCTGCCTAACATGCTTACTAGATTGGTCGGATCTGGATTTGGTCTAACCTGCCAACCACAACGAGACTGTCATAGGATTTAGACTGGGTTTGGTATTGCTTATTTTGCCACTTGTGTATATTTTTTTGTGAAAAGTAACAACAGATATGTTTCGTAGCAACTGCTTCTGTTTTTTATTTTTGATAGGCTAGTTTATTTATGGGGCATCTTTTGAAAGGCGGGAGGTGATGCTGCTTTTAAAAAGCCACATTTGCTTTTGAAAAAAAGCAAGAACACTGCGAACTCCAAACTTTTGAGCTATAGAAATTTTGTGGATTGTCTAATCAATTGAAACATGTTATTTGTGGCAAGTTTATTAGTCTTTTATTGGAATAAAGGGGTTATGCTGATCAACTCAGGTTGACTCGTATACATACTGGTTGGCGACATGTTTTACTTAAATGGGTGAGGATAAATGGTTAGGTTGTGGGGTAATCTTATACGGTTCAACCTGTAAATGGTCCGAGCTGGATCTGACCCATCTGACAATTTGCTACCCTTTTGCAGCCTATTTTATTATAAGCATGGATTTGGAACCATAACATATAGATGTACAAGAGATACTTAAGAGTGATAAGTTTTTTTGTATTTAGGATTAAATCATTCATCATGATGGAGAGATTGAGAATGATGTCGTGCATAAAATTAAAACATCATGGTTGAAATGGAGCAGTGCTTTTGGATTACTTTGTGATTACAATCTCCCTATGAAGTCGAAAGACAATTTTGAAGACCAACCATGCTTATTGGATCAAATTGTTGGGTAATTAAGAAATGACATGTCTAGAAAGTTAGTGCAGCCGAAATAAGAATGCTAAGATGGATGAGCGGCAATACATTAAAGTAAGGATATCAAGAGAGTTCATCAGTAGAAAGTTAGAGGTGGTGCCAATTGATGACAAGATGAGAGAAAGTTGAGTTATGTTGTTTGGATTTGTAACACAGTCCAATAGATTCTTATAGAGCGATAATATAGTAGTTAAGGAAGCCACTAGGACCAGAAGTAGGCCTAGGTGAACATGGTTTGAAATTTTTAAAGAAGGATATGAATTTTGTTAGCATTAGAGAGCTCATGGCCCTTAGCAAAGCTTAATGGAGACCCCAAAAATTCGGGATAAAGATGTTGTATTTGCAACCATAGCATGTACGAATTTATGATACAAAAAACTTTAGCATACTCGTGTATACATAAGGGTGAGGCTGTTGATGAATAAGGAATTATGGTCACTTTGATGCTACATTCGCTTCTGACCAAGATTTTCGTGATTGCAATATTGTCGTAAGTAGCAAAAAAACACAATTTTCTTGTGATTGTATAATTGAGTTCTCTCCAATTGTATAGCAAGAAATCACAATTTTCTTGTGATTGTATAATTAAGTTCTCTCCAATTGTGGCAACAACTCAAATTCTATATTTATGGTCCAATACCATATATGCCATTATATATATATATATATATATATATATATATATATATATATATATATATAAAGGGATATGAGCCATAGGCTCATATTCCTACATGAGCCAATGCACATGTGGACCAATAGGAATTGAGTGTACTAGTGCACATGGGTGCACATGGGATGTAGGAATTCATTTCTATTGGTCCACATGTGCATGGCTCATATCCCGTTTACCCTATATATATATATATATATATATATATATATATTACCTAGATATAATATATATCACTTATATGCAACATTTATCAAGAAATTATATAAGATAGATGCATATATAGTAAATATTTCAAGAGAATTATCTAGAAATATCAATATGGTTATCAAATTCATTTTGATCAATAGTAATAAGGGTTTGTTATGCATTATTTTCAACTGATAGGACATGTTTAGATCCTTATATTTTTGTTATCTTCTAATTTTAGAAATAAGCACTAGTGATTCCTTTTTTGGTGGGTGTTGAAAATTTGAACCGTGGACATAAAAGGTGAAAGAAATGTTAGAGATTAACTGTTAAGGCTTGTATATAAGCAATTATCGGATGAAAGAGAGTAGAATCTTCCAAGGAACTTATTCAAATTTCAAGAATCTTTTGTAGGGCTCAGGCAACTTGTTGTTTCCTTATTGTTGCACTTCATCTCAACCAAATGGAACATGAAAGGACGATTTGGATGATTGTAGAGTTGAAGGCATCCGATAGGGTTTTATTATGTCGTTTTATGCTTGAATTGGAAACTTGAAGTTGTCTTGTTCCTTCTTCTAATGTACATATGGGCAGCAACTGTTGGTTTTTGTTCTTATTCTGTTAGTTTATAAGTATCACTTAAGTTGTATTTTTATCTATATCTTTTTCTGTATAAAAGAAGTAAATTGTTGGACTACTAATTACGATGGCATCTTGGCCATTTGAACGTTATTTGTGATTGAACTCATTAGCACTATAAATTAAGAGCAGATCAGCCACTGCCACATTTGGCGGAATATATTGTCCCCTTATAACTGTTTTCTGTCTCACATCTTCAGCCTTTGCTTTCTTTATGGTTTCTTTAGTCTGTGACTCTGTATACTGCATCCTGCTTTGGTGGACTAGATGTTTATATTTGCCACTTTGGCAAGTAGAATTGCAAAAATACTAGATAATTTGAAGTGAATGTGGTACCAAAAATTTGAAGCCACATGGAAGTTTCTCTTGTGGGATAATAGCTGTAAGTACAGCATATGAAGCTCATTCTATATGTAACAAAGTGTGTGCTTCCCGATTACATTGATGCTACATTAATGCTGTTTCGTCTTTCTATCTTCAAGCAATCTAGAAGTTACCTTAAAAAGTCATATTGGCAACCAATGTTGCATGGACACGGGAAAATGGTGTCCTTCCGTACTCGTATCCGTGTCCATATTTGTGTTACATAGGTGTTTGTATTGTACTTATCTGAAAATGTCCATATGCTGTGTAGAATTAGAATGATGAGATATTTTCATTGATGAAAAAAGACTACATATATATAGGAGAGGCTGACCCCTCTCTCTATTATTCTATCCGATGTGGGACTAAAGCTCACTACCTAATATAACGCTTAACACCTCCCTCAAGTTGGAGAATATATATCAATCATGTCCAGCTTGTTACATAAAATTTTTACCCGAGGACCCAAAAGAGATTTCGTGAAGATATCAGCTATATGATCACCGGTCCTCACTTGATGGAACTTTATCATTCCCTTTTTTATACTCATCACGGACGAAATGTGCATCAATTTCAATGTGCTTCGTCCTTTCATGAAATACATGATTGGTAGCAATATGCATAGCAGATTGGTTATCATACCACATATCTACTGCTTTAGATCCTGCTTCTTCTCCTAGCTCTTGTAGAAGATGCTGCAGATATAGTACCTCTGCCGTGCCATGAGCAATGGTTCGATATTCTGCTTCGGAACTTGATCGTGCGATCACACTCTGCTTCTTACTCTTCCATGATACCCAGTTTCCGCCAATAAATACCGAATAACCAGACGTAGATCGTCTATCTGTCAGGCTTGCACCCAAGTCAGCATCGGTAAAGCACTCAACATTTGTACGTCCCTGGTTCTCCATGCGAATTTCTTTTCTAGGATTCTGGACTAAATAGCGCAGAATTCTGAGAACTGCCTGCCAATGTGGAACTCGTGGAGAAGACATAAATATATTCGCGACACTGACGGCAAATAAAATATCTGGGCGAGTCATAACCGCCAAGTAGTTGAGTTTTTCAACTACACGACGATATTGATCCGGATTCGTCATTAGTATCCCCTCGTCGGGGAGTAACTTTTCTTTTGGGTCCATCAGCGACATTGCTTCCTTGGCTTGCATCATTCCTGCATCATGTAGTATGTTTAGCACATACTTCCTCTGCGACATGACAATATGCTTCTTTCTCCGTATGACTTCAACACCCAAGTAGTTTAATGATCCCATATCCTTGGTCTGAAATTTTTCTTCCAGAAACTTCTTCAGTCCTGCAATGTCCTGACTGTTGTCTCCTGTATTACAATATCATCAACATAAACACCAAGGAGTATCCTTTCCGCCGATGTCAGTCTGTAAAATACTGAATGATCCTTCTTTGATTGACACATGCCAAACTGAGTGACCACATCTGTAAACCGACCAAACCAAGCACGAGGTGATTGTTTGAGACCATAAAGGGCCTTTCTCAGATGACACACTTTACCCTCTCTTGCAACGAACCCTGGAGGTTGAACCACATATACCTCTTCATCAAGGTCCCCCCTGGAGGAAGGTATTCTTGATATCCAGCTGGAGTAGCGGCCAGTCATAGCGAACAACTAAGGCCAAGAGTACGCGCACATAGGTCATCCTGGCAACTGGGGAGAATGTCTCAAAATAATTCTCACCATAAGTCTGGGAATATCCTTTAGCCACCAGACGTGCCTTTAGTCGATCAAGGGTGCCATCTGGTTTCACTTTGATCGTGAACACCCATTTGCAACCGACAACCTATTTACCAGGCGGCAAATTTACCAAGTCCCAATATTGTTCTTCGAAGCGCTTTCATCTCCTCTTCCATAGCAACACGCCAACCGGGATGTTTGAGACCCTCCTCAGCAGAATTGAGAGTCCGAATCCCATCAATAGTAGCTATTAAGGACTGAGTGTGGGTCGCAAGCCCTTTGTAGTTTTCAACATATAAGGGATGATCTCGACAGGCACTTCGAGGTCGAGCTGGTGGAACAGGCGGAGACGAATCAGTCGAGCCAGAGGAGGATGATGACTCTGTGACCATGGGCATTATATGCGACGATCGATCGAGTGACTGAATCGGTATCTGCGGACCGTCGGACTGGAGTACTGGCTCGGTAGGGGAGGGCAGCCTAACAGGGGCTATTGTGCTTGAACCGGGAACAACAAGAAGTCCTCTTCTAGGTAAACTTGGGGCACTGGTCCTGGAGTTTGTGGAAGTGAAGGAAACTCGGTTTCAACAAAGGTAACATCCCGAGAGAAAAATTACCTCTTAAAGACTGGAAAAAAATATCGATAACCTTTCTGATCCTTAGGATACCCAAGGAAATACATTGGATAGCCTTTGGATCTAATTTAGAAAGAGTTGGACGGGTATCCCTAACATAACACAAGCAACAAAAGATTCAGAGAGGTAGAGGAACGACTCTCGTTTGGAATATAACCAAGAGAAGGGAGTATCATCATTGAGGACAAGCGAAGATATACGATTAATGAGATAGCAAGCCGTAAGAATGACATCTGACCAAATTTTTTTTGGAGTACGTGCTTGGAGCATAAGAGCACGCATTGTTTCTAAGAGATGACGATTCTAGCGTTCAGCCACACCATTATGTTGTGGTGTGTAAGGACATGGGATTTGGTGGATGATGCCATTCCGAGACAGATGTGAAACAAACTCACGAGACATATACTCACGACCATTGTCACTTCGAACGCATTTAATCGGAACACCAAATTGTGTTCTGATTTTCGCATGAAAATTGCACCAAATATTAAATAATTCGGAGCGATTTTTCATGAGATAAAAGTGACACGTGAGTAGTCATCAACAAAGGTAACAAAGTACTTGAATTCCATCACAGATTCAACCGGACAATGTCCTCATATATCGGAATGCACCAACTCGAAGGGAGCGGAAGCAATTTTATTCTGACTAACCGGATAGGAAATCCGGTGATGCTTAGCCAAAGCCACATGACTCACAATGAAAATAAACATCTAAAGATGGGTACATTTTCTGGAGTGCTTGGACAGATGGATGTCCTAACCGGCAGTGTAACTCAAAAGGATCAAGTTTCACACCAACATAGACAACATAGAAAGTTTCGTCAAACAGGTACAAGCCTCCAGCCACATGTCCCTTACCGATAGTCCTTCCAGTCTTTAGGTCCTGAACAACACAATCATCAGGAAAGAATGTTACCGAGCAGTGCATATCACGAATAATTCGACTAATTGAGAGTAAGCTTAATGAGTTTCCAGGGGTATGTAATACAGAATGTAGTGACAGTTTCGAAGAAAGACATTAAGACAGGCAAATCATTTTTCACGGACTATCAGCGAACCACCATTGGCACATGTAATATTAGATATACGACCAACCGGTACATAGATTCGTATCATACCTGCGTCGCCTGTCAAGTGAGCAGACGCACCAGAATCAAGGACCCATTGCTTTGACTATATCACACATGCCGCTGAGTACCCTGCTGTGGACCCAGAAGGAGAGGTTTCATCATGACGTTGAGCTTGAAACTCAACAAAGTCTGCATATGCTTCATCAGTCATTTGTACTGATTGTCCGTCAAGATCATGAGTATCTGAGGTAACATTGACGGTAGGAGCTTTAGTACAATGCTACTGGAAATGATCCTGTGCGCGGTCGACCTCCATCATGATCGCCAATGTCTCGTCCACCATCACGACCAATATTGCGGCCACCACGTCGTCCACCACGACTACCGCGAAATCCAGTACGAGTGGCACCAAGAGCAGATCGATCAATATGAGTCGCTTGGAGAGGTCTCGACGACCTTTGTTGCATGTAGAACACGAAAATGTGCTTCCATTAGAGATGGAACCTCGGCTCCGGCAATGATCTGAGAGCGAGCTGAGTCTGCATCAGGACGGAGAGGCAAGATATGTCATCACATGAAACTGCTCATGTTGAACCATCGCTTCATTGATATCCGTCGTCAGAGATAATACACGGTCAACTTCATTGACCATAATAGCCTTAAAAGCCCGAAAGTAGTCCTTATGAGACTTATCGTCGTGTTCTGTCCGGTAGACGCCGACGACCGAGTCGTAGATACGTGACAAATCGCGTTTTCCATCAAACGCCGTCGATAGGACCACCCATAACTCCTTTACCGTGTCCGTGTTCTGAACCATGTCTTTCACCGATGGTTCCATCGAGTTCATAAACTGTGTAAACAATCGACTATCATCCGTCTCCCACTGCTCAAATTTGGGATCAGTCGTCTCCGGAGGGTTGTCAGTCAGATGCTTGGAGTCTTGGACAACCGCATTTCCCGAAGTGTTTTCTCAACCTTCTTCCGCCATGTTGAGTAGCCATCTGGTCCGTTCAACCGCCGATCGACGAGTCGAATCGAAGATATCGCCGTGCCAGTGTCCGCTGGTCCCGCCAATGCGTTCCCGACACCGGTAGTAGTAGCACCGCTAGTCGCATCAGTATTAGTCATCATGCTCTTTGATTCGACCGTCGTTGGATCTATCCAACCCCAATAATCACATGCGCTATCAACGTGGCCAGAACCGACACACATGAAAAGTAGAGATCGTATGGGGATCACACAAGCCATGACACAGAAGTAACCCAGATCACTCCCTGTGTAGATCCTGATGTGGATATCGGGGTAGAACGGAAACAAAGATCCACGTAAACAAGCCATTTGTCTACTCTTTGTTAACTCCTGAAGTCGTAATCTAGGAACAGAGGTTGTGCAAACAAATCATTGTCTACCCTCTGACTTCGATATACGCTCCTGGAGTCACAATCTAGGAACAAATGTTGTGCAAACAAATTAGTGTCTACCCTCTGGCTTCGATATACGATTTTTAAAAAAAATTAGGATTTAGACAGGAAGAAGGGACGACGTCTGCATGTTAGGGTTAGGGTTTTGGGCTGGAGGCAAGGGGGATGGCCTGAACGGGGGGCGGCAGCAGGTCGGAGGGGGGGGTCGTGGGGTGGTGGCAACCAGGGGCGGGGAAGCAACGAGCAGTGGGGGGTAGCTGGTGGAGAGGCAGGGGCGACGATGAGGCAGCAGTGGCCGGCGACGGGGCGACGGAGCAACGAGTGGGGAAGAGAGAGGCTGGTGGGGTGGGAGGGGTGGATAGTTATAGCTCTGATACCATGTAGAATTAGAATGATGAAATATTTTCATTGCTGGAAAAAGACTACATATATATAGGAGAGGTTGACCCCTCTCTATTATTCTACCCGATGTGGGACTAAAGCTCACTACCTAATATAATGCTTAACATGCTGTATCTGGATGTCCTTTTCCGTATCCGCGTTCTAACTCGTGCACCATTAACAACTCTTTTGTCCTCTTATCTTCTCTTTTCATGTGAAGTATCAAATATGGCATCTCTCCCCTCCGATTGATAGTTACATTGGCTGCCATAAATTGACTTCTTTCAGACACCTCCCAATCTTACTTCCTATGAACCATAGATAAAGGAGAAAAAACATTACTCAATAATAGGACATGGCTATATATATTATACATTGTTAAGTATTAGTAGTATTGGGCTTTAGTCCCACATCGGATAGATCACTATGTAACCCTCTCATTAATAATAATCATCACATTATATAACTTTATATTGTATCTGAGCCATAATCCATCCACCCCCCTCTCTCCTCAAAACCCTAAACCTAGATCTCTCCCCCACCACTTGCTGCCCCCCCCGTCACCCCGCTACTCCTACGATTGCTGCTGCTCTTCCTGCCGCTGCTACCCTGATCAGCCCCTACTGCTACTGCCCTCCCCCAATAAGCCTCTTGCCGTTGCCCCCCTCCCCGATCAGCCTCTACCCAAAACCTAACCGTCTTTCCTAAACTAAAAATGTCCATAAACCGTAACCCTAAACCAGTCGCCACCTACCATAAACCCTAGCCGTCTTTCCACATCTGCAAAAACAAAATGTTGGGATCCTCAGAGGGTAAACATTGATTTGTTTGCTGGAACCTCTGACTCTCAACATCGATATCAGGATATTAACAAAGAGCAGACAAGTTGCTTGTTTTGCCTGAATCTTTGTTTCTTTCCTTGATCTTCACATCGGGATCTAACAAAGGGTAACCTGGGTTCTCTCTGTCCTGGCTTGTGTGATCCACATTCAATCTCTGCTTCTTATGCGCGTGTCGGTTCTGCTCACGTTTCTAGCACATTGGCAGAACTGATGTGATTATCAAGTTGGAAAGATCAAAACGACGGTCGAATCAGAAACACTTAATGAATGACAAACACTGAGGCGAATAGCAGTGCTATAGACACTAGTGTCGGAAACGCAATGACGGGACCAACGGACACTGGCATGACGATTTTATCTATTCGACTTGTCGATCGACGGTTGGACGGACCATAGGGCTACTCGACATGGCGAAAAAAGGTTGAGAAGACGCTTCGAAAAATGCGGTTGTCCAAACATCTAACTGATAACCCTCCAGATGAGACTAATCCCATATTTGAGCAGTGAGAGACATATGACAGTCGACTATTTATACAGTTGGTGAATTCAATGGAACCATCAGTGGAAAACATGGTTCAGAATACGGATTTCGTGAAGGATTTATGAGAGGTCAAGAAGCAGAGTGATAGCACGGTCCAGTTCAGAAGCAGAATATCGAGCCATTGCTCATGGCACAACAGAGGTGTTATATCTGCAGCATCTTCTACTAGAGCTGGAAGAAGAAGCATGATCTAAAGCAACATATATGTGGTGTGATAACCAGTCTTCTATTCATATTGCTATCAATCCTGTATTTTATGAAATGACGAAGCACATTGAAATCAACACCCATTTTGTCCGTGATTAGTATAAAAGGGGAAGCTAATGTTTCACCACGTGAGGACCGGTGATCAGATAGCCGATATTTTCACGAAGTCTCTTTTGGGTCCTCGGGTTCAATTTCTGTGTAACAAGCTGGACATGATTGACATCTATGCTCCAGCTTTAGGGAGGGTGTTAAGTATTAGTAATAATATTGGACTTTAGTTCCACATCGGATAGAACAATACTAAAATGGGTTAGCCTCTCCTATATATATGTAACCCTCTCTTCAATAATAATCATCCCATAATACAACTTTACATACATATATGTAATAGAACAACTATATACACAACACACATTTTACACTTCATGAGAACATTCAGGACGAAGAGGATCTTGTGAATTTTAGGATATACTACCGTTGGATGGTATGTCGACTTTACAATTTATGGTGAATTAGAGTGTAAATTTTGGCGGCTTTAGTATATATAGCTTAGAATTCGTGAGTTCTTGATATTGAAATTGCACAAATAGTTTGTCAGCTGAAGTGAAACAATTTTAAAGGAACTTTCAACTTTTACTGACTGAATGTTTAATATTTTATCTATAGCAATTTTGATGTTTTTGGCATTTCCTGTTATGGGGCTACTTGCTTACATGTATATCTCATGGGAGAAGAAATTTACGTATGGAAGTTTATTTAAACGATGTTATATGTAGACACTCTATTTTGTTTACCAAATGAGTAGTTATATAGGTAACCTTCAAAACAAGAGAAGACATGTCTGGACTGATTCTGGGAAGTATCCCAGCGTGAAATAGTATTGCTGTGTCTGACACCTGTTTGGTGACTGGACACGTTCCAAGGCTTGTTGGTGTGTTAACATGTTGTACTTGGGTATAAGACCCGGTGTCTAGTTGTTCGTAAAGTTTTCCTGGCTTCTCCCACTTGCCTTATTATTCTTTTATCACTTCAGTTACCTTCAAGTCTGGATTCTCGAGCTTATGTTGAATGCAAGTTCGAACGTGTCTCAGGACTTCCTATCCAATCTCATCATCCCTCCCTTTCCTTCTCCCTGCCCCCTCTCTTTCTTTCCCCCATCAATTTTAAAGTTGACTGTCAACAGGCCTTAAATACGATAAATGATTCGTCATTGTTGTTACTGAATCAGTATTTCGAAGATGCTAATATCTGCGAATAAAAAGTCATCTGTGATCATTTGGCAGTATTCTAGTGGGTAAAGTGCGAAAATTCTTTCCTTAGATATACACCTTTCGCAAAATAAGATCCAGTAGACGATTGTAGCAATTAAACCCTTCCGCAAAATATATTTTGATCAAAGTGTCCCCTCCTGTCGACTAACCGTTTAGAGTAAACGTAAGTGGATGCTTAAAAAAAAATAAAATACCCAAAATACCCCTCCCCCACCCGTCTGCCCTCCCCCCCTCCTCCCCTGCTCTCCTCCTCCCCTCCCCACCCGTGCTGGCCACCCCCCCGCCCCCTCCTCTCCCCCTCCCGACCCGCGCCGGCCGCCTCCACTCTCCCTCCCCTCCCTCGTGCTCCTCCTCCCCCTGCGCCCCCTTCCACCTTGTGCCCCCGTCCGCGCTGTGCAGCCGCTGTTGTTGTGTCGCCGTCGCAGGAGAAAGGGGGGTTCCGGAGAGGGGGGAAGAGAGAGTAGGAATTTTTTTTTTGCGTGGGTATAATCGTCATTTCATGCTTAACGACAGAAACCAAAATGGTGTAAACTGAGGCAAAATAAAAAGTATAGGATTTTTTTTAAGCTAAGGGCTTTTTTTTGCTAAAAATGGTAATCTAAGGAGGATTTTTTTATTTTTTTTTGCACTTACAATTTGGTTGTACATAAATTTTACAGCAACAAATATTTACAATTTTGACTACATGCTGAAACAAGAAAAACGTAATAAGATTATCTATGTATTATTATATATTTGTCTGGTTAAATCACAATCCAATCAGGCTATGAATATCATGTAAAATTTATTTTGAAATATTTTACAACTTACAAGCTTAAAGAGATGAAAATGAAAAATGCTACACAAGCATCTACCAAGCATATTCATAGTCGAACCAAAACTAAAGTTTCTAATCCAATCACAATTTGTACTATTTTATGGCTTTCCATTTCTGGGTATGAATGTAAAATTAAGCTAGATGCTCATCAAGAGCATTCCATGGTTGTTAAGTCTCCCCCATCTCTCTCGTACTTGGTTGTTAAGTCTCCCCCTTCTCTCTCGTACTTAGTAGTATTGGACTTGAACTTGATTGATGCCAATATATCTCTCGACCTCTTATATATATATATATATATATATATATATATATATATAAGGGATATGAGCTATATGCTCATATTCCTACATGAGTCAATGCACATGTGGACCAATAGGAATGGACTCCTACATCCCATGTGCACCCATGTGCACTAGTACACTCCATTCGTATTGGTTCACATGTGTAGGAATATGAGTCTATGGCTCATATCCCGTTTACCCATATATACGTGTGTTGGGTGGTTACAACATTCCATATGTGTAAGCTAAACTTGGCACATCGCGTGGATCATAAAGATCTATTCCTGTGATTAACAGATCTGATACAAAGTAACACAAAGGGATATGATCAGAATAATATTGTTATGTACCAAGTTTGTTATTCACCATAATGGATCTTCTAAGATTCAATGATGGTATCTACTAGGTGGAACTTAGTCAAATAGAGGGAGCGTTGTATATACTATGTCTGCGTCTGGGTGTCCGTACTAGGGGGCATGTTACTCATAACACCTATGCTCATTGTCACCAAGGATTGAAGTTACTTTCATAATCTCCTTCTTGTTGCATGCTTTTCCGGAGACGGTTTTAAAAGACGTGAGGCTCACTCGAGGTGCTATGGTCCTCTGGAGCCTAGCCACGAGGCTCAAGGTGAGACATGGTCTTCATTGAAGAGAGAGAGTTTATAATTTTATATAATATAGTTTCAAATAAACAAACTCATATTATATCTAGCCAATTCATAACACCATTTAAACAATAGAAAATGGGCACATAAAATCATAAATATAGCTACACTTAATCATCGTCAAACTCAAAAGAAACTATAATATCATAATAATAGATTTTTTTTAAAAACTAAAAAAAAAATCGTCGTCATCATCCATATTATCATCTCTATTATGAACAAACATCAACATATTTGTATCCTTCATCATAATCATCCTCCAATACAAAGTCTATTGATTACAATAAAGAGATTAGTTGGATGGAATTGATACATTTGATAGTGTTTTTATCCCAAGTATCTCTATTGTGAACAAACATCAACATATTTGTATCCTTCATCATAACCAGCCTTTTTCTGATTGACTTTATAAGATCAAAAGTCATGGTAGAAAACCTATTAATTATACTAAGTATTAGTATAATTATTATATTTAAACTAAAATACTAAAACATATCTATTACAAAGAAAACTGAATAAAAGGAAATGCAAAAAACACTACTTAATGAGGCTTGTGTGCTTCAGGTGCACCTAAAAAGTAGGCCTAAGGTGTGTGCCTTACACGAGACTAGGTGTTGAGCCTCGCCTAAAAAAAAATAAGAAGCAAGGTGAGCCTTGTGTCTCTGCGACGCCTAGGGGCAGACTCACAGGCTCTGTAAAATATTGAATCAACATAAATGATAGGATTGAGAACAAAGAGAGCATTGCATATATATATTACAACAACAAAGCCTTTATCTCCAATTTTTGGGTCGTTTGCTTGAATCTTTTTCTTCCATTTAGCTTTATTGAGGGCATGTCTGTGTGACAAAAGCAAAGAGCATATCTTTTTTTTAAAACGTCAATCCAAGTTTGTTTAGGCCTACGTCTAATTCTAGCGGCTCCTTTAACTACTATATTATAAGTCTTCCTTACCAGATCATCTGTTGATGTACGTGTCACATGTCGAGACCACGTAATGCACGCCCAAATCATGTAAGACATTTTCTCTCATCTTGTCCTTAATTGTCACCACCTTTAACTTCACGAATACACTCGTTTCTTAGCCTATATTTCAATGTATTGCCACTCATCATTCTTAGCATTCTCATTTCTGCTACACTTAATTTTTTGTACAAGTTCTCTCTTAATTGTCCAACACTCTTATCCATAAAACTGACTGGTAAGAGAGGGATTCATAGTTGTAACAAATATAGGAGAATTAAGCTTATAAGTCATATCGTGAACCTATAAGAGAGTAATTTAGCAAAGATAAAGGAAAAAAAACTAGACTTGCATATAATCAATTTGGTTTTATTTCGCAAAGATCTACTATGGAAACATTTTACTTATTAAGAAGATAATAGACATTTAGAGAAAAAAAGTATTTAGATATGGTTTTCATCGATTCAAAGAAACCTTATGATAGAGTTCTTAGGGAGTCATTGTCGTGGGCTTTGGAAAAGAAACAATTTTGTAGTGGCTATATTAAGGATATGTATGATGCGTCACGATGACCGTGTGAACCGTTGGAGGAGAGAATAAAGCATTTCTTATTAGCCTCAACTTACTTCAAGAGTCGACATTAAGTCTATACCTCTTTGTGCTAGTTATAGATGATATTACTAGGCATATCGAGGAAGTTATTCCATCAGGAAAAGGGAGAAAGAGTATCTTCTTTTTGTGCAAAGTGATCCAGAAATATAAAGAGGCGTGGGATAACATAATTGGAAACAAAGAATTAATTATTTTTGGAAAGAGGATAATAAGTTGAAAGAAGAAATAATAAAACATAAGGGGGACGAATAACAAATAAATTGTGAAGGATTCAGAAAGATAGAGTGGGTATTTTAGTGTAAGTCTATCGATAAACTCTTGTTTGTTGCATTGTGTCTGACATCTTTAGTTATGACTAAAATAAACGTAAAGAGTTAGACATTAAATTGGAGGTAAAACATAAACAAAAAGGGAGATTCACACCATCGATAAACCAAAGCGTAGATATCAGTTCCACTGCTACGTCTTGAATCACTCGACCATCCCTCCTACGTAATCTTATTATTGGCTTTCGTGTGAGTAGCAAGTTACTCATATTATTATAGTATATGTATGGGATTAATGGTAATATATGAATCAAAATTTTTTTTTCTTCAAATTTATCAACAACTTATCTCATCGAAAAGAAAAAGAGAGAATAAAATGGGATGTATATACGACTTGAACCACTTGGCCATGTCTCTTATATAATTTTATTATTGACCATAAATCGAGTGAATAGCTAGTCATTCATATTATTACAATATATATATGATCATAAATCAATGATTATATAGAAATAAAAAATTTCTTTCAAATTTATTAACAACTTATCTTGTGGAAAAGGAAAAAAAAAGATAATAAAAAGATTTTTAGCAGTTTCGAACGACATTGGTTGAATTTCTAAAAATTGGTGGAATAATGGTCCAAAAAGTAATAAGGACAAAAATAATTTCTATAAAGAGTTAAAATTTAAAATTAAGATAAAAAAATACCTCACTCGTTGACCCTTTGACTTTTCCTATGATATGCACATATTTAAGTAATTGTCACTTTGTTAGATGATTTTATGAAAGAAATTAGCAAATAAGAAAGCTATGAATACAGTTAGTGAAGCAAAATCTATACCCTATGATATTTTGTGTACGAGGTTAGAAACTTAGGAGAAAAAGATATTTCTGCTACACTAAGCGGATATTGGGTTGGCTGAAAATAGAAATACATACAACATTTGTTGCTCTTTTTCCGGTGTTCGATTTGATGTAAATAATGGAATTGATGCAACAAATGTTTCATTTACTCAAACTATCGCAACAAATGTTGTGTTGCGGTCAAATTGGCCACTACACTACTTACGATAACACTTGCAATACCATTTACATCATTTTCAATAATTCTCGTTTCATTTAATGTCATAAAATCACAACAAAACAATGTATTTCCACTTACCGCAGTAGAAGTTTCAACCATACATGTCAATTATATTATTCCAAACAATGGATTTGTAAATCCATCAACATCGTTTGCATACAACCAAACAATATATTTTTAACATCACTTACAACAAGAAATGCTACATACGACATGTTGCATGTGATGTGATTTTCATTTACAGGCAACCAAACAACCCCTAATACTGGTTCTCTATCCATCAGACATTTTCTTATTTTTTATAATATTCTTATAATTTTGTTGAACATATCAATAAGCCATATCAATTCTCCTTAGCAAGCCTATAAATATCTTTTTCATCCTCCTTAGTTTCTAACCTCCTATACAAAAAATGTCTTAAATTTAACTTCACTAAGTGCATACTTAGCTTCTTTCTTTGCTAGTTTATTTCTTTAAGTTTTCTTAATTTTTTTCTTTTGTCATTCTTCATAGGAAATTCTTTTTTGCTTTAATTACTTTTTGGACTTTCTCGTTCCACCACCAACTTTCTATAGAAGTCTAACCGTTGCCTTTAGAAGCTCCTAAAATCTCTTTGTTCTCTTTTTTCCTTTTTGATGAGATGCGGAGTTGTTGGTAAATTTGAAAGAGATTTTTGACTCCTATATAATCTTTGATCAATTGTACATGTATTATAATAATAATAATACGAATGCATGTTTATTTACTCGATTTTTGGTCAAATAATAAAATTATGTAGTAGACATGGACGAGTGGTTCAAGTCGTGTATACATCCCCTTTTATTCCTTTTTCTCCTTTTCGATGAGATAAGTTGTTGATAAATTTGAAGAATTTTTGATTCCTATATCATCATTGATTACGTGCATGTGTTGTAATAATATGAATGATTGCTATTCATTCTATTTCTGGTCAATAATAAGATTATGTGGGAGCGATGGTCGTGGTTCATCGCGTAGCACTAGAAAGGATATGTATGTTTTTGTTTTCCGAGGGTTCCAATCTCTTTCTGTTGCCTTTAATTCCATGCCTATCTCCTTTCATATTTTTGAATCATAACCAGAGACGTACAGAGTGCAACAAACACGAGTTTATGGCTGGACTTACAACACTAAAATACAACTCTATTTTTGTGAATCATTCACAATTTATTTGTCATTCATCCCCCTTATGTTCTCTCATTTCTCCTTTCAACCTATTCTCCTCTTTCTATAAATAAACTACTTCTTTGTTTCCTGTTTTGTTATTCCTCGTCTCTTTATATTTTTGGATCACAGGCAAAGTTCAGACTTAGCACAAAAGAAGATACTGAGTAGGTACCTCTCTCTCTCCCCCCTTCCCCACCCCACATCCCCTAACACCCTCATATTTTCTCTAGCTTGTGAATCTGTTAGCATTCAGGTTGTTCCAACTAGCATTTGGAGTTCTCTTGTGATCTATTATTTTCGCTTTCTAGGGGAAGCCCTCCACTCCACCTTGTTTCTTCTCACATTTGTTGCTCCCTCAATCTCATTTCTCATATGCTTTCGCTCTCATGTCATGTGCATGCTTTTTCGAGTTTCTTTTTGTCATTTCCGCATACCCTTGTGGTTATCTTGTGATTGATCTATTATCCAGTGTTTTTTTTTTATACTAATGTCAATATTTTATTCATTGATGATCTATTTGATGTTCTTCTAGTTCCAAGTTCGCATATAAACTCATATTTTTTTGTTTCGTAGTGCCTATTCATTATCATTTCATTTATAGGGTTACTAATATATATCCAGTTTTCCAGTTAGTTGTTTATACATTGACTTTTAATTATAGTATTACAATTTGTATGAACCCTGTTTTTTCTTGTATTGTATAGAAGGTAACTTCATCATTAGCAACTTTAGCTTATGCCTTTTGGAGTGTTGTATTGTTCTATGGAAACTGTTTCAATACCAATTTTTAGCTTAGTTTTACTTTTATAAAAGTTTAATATAACTTAGTTTTTTATTGTTACTGACAGTTTGCATTAGTAGATTGGAATCTTTGGATATCATCAAATATTGGTTGTAATGGGCTATTAAGGAGATTATAGTTATACACAGATTCTAGCCCTGACCTATTAACTTTTCCCTGCAACATTTTCTGCCGAAGGCAATGTTGGCATAAGGAAATGGATTATTTAAATTTTCTTAGTATGACATAAATTTGATCAATTGTAGAACAAGTTTTATAGTTTCTTCCCTCATCGAATTACTAATTTCTCTGTGATCGTAATATTAACAGCTGTTTATAAAGTTTTTTTTTTATTTGGAACCCTCGTGCTTGTTTCTATGTATGCGTCTATGTTGTACTGGGCGCTAGGCGAGGTGAGGGGACAGGCCGGCCGCCTCGCCTATGCGCGCCTAGGCGCCCGCCCAGAATTTTCATGCAATTTTTTTCTAGGTTGCAGTCCCAGGAGCAGGTAGCAGCAACATGTAGTAGCAGGCAGCAGTAGCAGCAGGAGCACTTGTATAATATATATGATGTAATGTATAATATGAAAAGAACACAACATCCATCCATTGGAGCAGCCATTCTTTCCATTGGAGCAACCATTGGAACACAACATCCATCCATCGAAAAAAAAGTACACATCTATCCATCCATCCATTGGAAGTTTGGAACATAACAAAAAAAAGAACACAACATCTATCCTCCTAGGCGCACGTGGGGAATCCCCGGGCCGCCTCTAGGCGCCTGCCTAGGCGCGCCTAGGCGCACCTAGGCGCCCGTCGACTAACATGGACTTATTTTATGCGGGTCGAGGCGACTCTCCCCTTACCTGGACGCCTAGGCCGCCTAGGCGTCACCCATGACAACATAGGTATGCGTTACACTAAAATAACATAACTATTGTTCTAGGAATCACAGACGCTCCAATCCAAACCTTCCCTTTGTTGTCTGTGTCAGATGCGAAACAGGCACAACGAAATATACATGGGCAAGTAAAAGTGTTGTTGTGTCCATATTATGTCGTGTTGAATCCATTTCTGTGCTACATGGTTGTAATTAGATATTATAAATATTCCTTGGTATGATTTTATGGTAGATTCTTTTTTCGTTTTTTTCTTTTAGTTTATATAGGAGCTCTTTTTCCTAAAATATTTGTATCTTCTTATAAATATTTATATAGGAGCTCTTTTTCCTAAAATATTTGTATCTTCTTATAAATATTTCTTATATTTTCTTATATAATGCTATTTGCTTCATCCGACACACACACACACACAATCTTCTTATAAATATTTCTTATTGTTGGATAAACTTTTTCTTATATCCATAAATTTTAAATTAAGAAGGAATTCTGCTCATCGAGAAGCATAGCAAGTCTGCTTATATGAAAACTAACCAAACAACACAATCTTAATATAAAGAAAGAAATAGACTCCAAAATTTCAATTTCCCCCCTTTGTTTCTATATGGCGGGAAGCAATAATAGCAGACGGTTTCTCTTATGTTCAGAAATTTCAAACCTATAGTTCTTTTATTGTTCTCTACAAGCACCAACACTCCAAAAATCCAGACCGTGTCATGTCGAACACATATCAGACACAACCCAACACTCCAAACTACACTAGGACAAACCAAAATAGATCCCGTGTCCTTGTCACCGTCCCTACCATGTCGTGTCTTATCTGTGTCCGTGCAACATAGATTGTTTTTGAATCACTTCATCTTTGCATGACATATTTGAAGTCCCTTGTGCTTGCACCTGAGTAAATAGACGACTGTTTATTGTGTGATTTTATAAGTTTGAATCTGCTTCATACCCTTTTACCTTGATTTATGTTTAACAATTTAGATTTCTTAGATTTTTTCCATTCTCTTAGTTATAATATATTTTAAAGAAACTGTGCTAGTGATGAGTCATTGTGTTATTGACGAGTTGATGAGAACCAAGCTTTTTATCATTTGAAACATATGTTTGTAGTCTTGGTTTTACTAAGATGCTAGCCGTCATAAGGTTCATAAGTTTTAAGATGGAATATAACTCTTAACTTGTCTATGGATGCCTTATTCTCTATAAAAGTAAGTAAAATTTCTTAATTCATATGAAATCATATTTGTGAAGCAATCCTATAATAGTTGTCATCCCACGTTACGAGTAGTTATCTGGTCAGTTTTACATGAAAAATAATAGGTTGATGTATGCCTTTTGTGTTTGGTATGCACAAGGACTATCCTAAGTCTTAACATGGCCAAGAAAATGTGGCCAATAATGCTGGCCCGAATCATTTTGGTTTCATATGAGTAGGATGAGTACATTTCAGTAAAAACAATGAACATATCAGAATGCTGATAGTTACTGCTTCTGATTTTACTGGAAACATATTGATTTTAAATGGATGAGTATTAGACAAAGAATCATACTTTATTCTCTCTTGAGTCCTATTAGCAAGTTATTGTTTGTGTATTGGATGATTGGCATTTGGTATAAAGTCCCATCTTACTGTATGAAATCCCACAGTTATCATGATTTTGAAAGATGTATATTATATATCTGTTGATTTATCAAATTTTTGTATCCAATCTTCTCAACCTTTTCTGGTAGAAGAGGTACCATTACCTGATTATGTGAACCCTATATAATGTTTGCCCATAAAGATTTGGGTAACATTCTCGAGACTTGACAGTTATATGTGTTGTCATATCACCTGTGTTTCGTCTTTCTTTACATTAATTGCGGGATTATTTGTACTTCAGTTTGAGTTACAGCTACTTTGAGCTTGGTCTTGGCACATAAAAGGGGCTTTATGTAGTCACTTCTCTTTTATGCTCACCTTTTTGTATGTAGTCACACTCTTCACATCTTGATCCCGATAAAGTCTGCATAGACAACCTTGGATTTACTTCATTGCATATCTCATTGTGACTTGTTTGTTCTTCATATTGTGTTCCTACAGAAAATATCTAATTTTAATGTATTTTATTCATTTTATTGTTCAACCATTTTGTTTTCAGTCCACTATGGATTATATTGACATGCTATGGTTTGCATGACTAATTTGTGATGTTTCATTCATCACTACAAAAAGAAAGCCATCTAATATGCTCATTGCTCACCTACTTTGCCAAAATTAGCCTTCAAAGTTGTTTCTATCAAGTTGTCTGAGTCTGAATTCTTAGCTCTCGCACTACCTTATTAAAGTAATCAAGTTCAAATATCTTTTTGGCCCCTACTTCCTTTAGTCCTAAGTCACACATTAGCTTTATCACTCAACTGTTTTTTTTTTTTTTTTTTTGCAAAGATTAGCCTTTACTAAGGTTTCTTTCAACTAGCGCTAGTCTTAATTCCTAGCTTTCTTACCATTACTGCCCTCTCAAATTAATCTAGTTCAATTTTCCTTTAAGGGAGTTGTTTTCTATCTTTATACAAACTCACAGCACTTGTACAAACTTACAGCACTATCTACTAAGTTTTATATGATTTTTTTATATATTATCTGGTGTTTTACGGGAGGTTATAATGGGTTATTTAACATAGATATAATGTGTGCGGACATGTAGATTTCATGCTTGAACTCTCCTTTATTTAACACAGCTTATGAAGTCCTTTATTGTTTGTGTATGGCATATCATTTTCTAATGAGGTTATTCATAGTTGTAAAATGGGCCAACTTTTCCAGCTCGTATAATTTAGATGTCAACCTGAAACCCTATTACCTACGTGTTGTAACAAGATCATTCAAATCCTGTCGAGGATACTTAAGGAATAAGTTTCTGAAATTATATTATCCCCTTAAAAGTCTGTCAATGCTGCTCTAATGCCTTGGCGAAGCAGGTGGATAGTTTAGATAGGGTTCCTAGTTCCTGCTAGACAATATAAACTCAAACCAATGAGATAATCGTCTGCATGAAGCTTATATTCTTCATCTTAGCTGAACAAGGAAGTATCTCAATGTATGCAACTATGTAGTTAGACTGTCCAGATCTTTTTCGTTTACAGCAAAATGTTTCCATTGAACTGCCATTATAATATCCTTAGTGGTTTTACTCATGCATAGACACCCAATGGCTGTTCCCTCATTTTAATTCCTTTTGTTCTGTTGCAGATTTTCAGGAATTCAGCAGCACCATTCCCGCTCTCTCTAATTTTTCTCGTCTCCAGTCTCATAACTGCTTTAACTATTACTCGTGACACTCAAGTTGTTCTGCAGGACTTCTTTCTCGTCAGCCTCCCTTTTTGGGTTCATCATGTTATAGGAAAAGTTCTTGCTACCATCCCAGCTTTATACTGCATGCATATTGCAGGATCTGAGGGGATATATCAACTGCTTCTTTCCTGTCAGGTTATCTCGGCTATACTTCTACTACCTTCCGTAACTCCCCTTTTCCGGATGTCTTCGTCCCGGTTTATTATGGGCTCCTACAAAATCTCATCCACTGTGGAACTATTTCGAAATTTAGTCTTCTTGGGGATGCTTGCATCCAACATTATCTTCATCACCTTGTTGTTGTTTGGAAACATTGACTGGATTGCAAACTTGAGGGTAAATTTGGACAACGATACGACTTACTTATATGCATGTATCCTCTTACTCGCCTTTAATTCCCTTGGTTTCATGATCTATCTGCTTGTTACACCTTTAAGATCTTCAAGTCATGAACTAGATATGGAGCGAGATATGTTGATGTTGAACAAAAGGCAAATCGAGCAATCTGAGTCTAGAGCAGAAAATGATTGGGTTGGTATCTCAGATAACGAGAATCACAAGTCTGAAGCCAATTTAATCCACCAGGATTTGTTGGACAGTCATGCCGTTTGTTCTGCTGTGGAATCCTGTTCTGTGGAGCCTGAAACAATTGTTGATATCAGTGAAGGTGCTCATGAATCCGATCTACTCCCAAATTCAACTATGTCTTATATACCTCAACCTGTGCAATCAGTTATAGAGGATGTTATTGCTGATGATGCGGAAGATTTGATTTTTCTGCGTAATAGAAGACCCCTGGAACCTAGAGAAAAAAATGTGGGAATAGAAACAGATCGTCTCCCTCAGAATGACCAGTTGGTTGGTTCATCTGAGCCTATAGATTCCTCTACTATCTCAGCCTCTGAGGTGAGAGGGAAGTCCGTGGCAGACTGCAAGACTGTTTCTGATGGCAGTCAAAAGGAGGCAACTTCTGGATTGGGACCTGCAGGGAGGAGGCAGTTGGCTGTTATTCTCGATGCATTTTGGGGCCTTCTATTTGACTATCATGGAAAGCAAACAAAAGAAGCAAGGGGCATAATTGCGGTAGCATTGTTGGATTTGGATTATGAACAAACAAATCTGGAAGCAGATGCAGGGCAAGTATCGGATCATGGGAGTCAACTAATTCCAGAATCCAATTCAGTGCATCCAATCACCTCTGGGGGATGCAATAGTTCTCCCTTACAACAGACAGTAACAAATGCTGAATCACCTAGTCTGGTTAATACTGTGGCTCCAGTAAGACAGCCTACTGCACATGGCATTGAGACAATAATCTATGATAAAGTATTTAGTTTCAAAAGAAATTCGGATTCTCTGGAGCCTTCACCCTCTTCAAGTGGTGATTCCTTTACAGAAAGTGAGGATTATATCATATTTAGCGTGCACCGGAGAGGATCAGGTCCATCATGTGGGAATGGTTTGAAGGATCCAGTAGAATACCAAGTTCTCAAGGTTAAATCTTCCCCAGAGCATGTGGAAAACAATTCTGTTTCAAGCAACAATTTTTCTTTAAATGATAGCCGGGATGGACAACATCCCCATCTTGATTCCAAAATTGAGCTGAAAAGTTTGCCCTATAACAATATTTCTGAACCCAAACTTCGTCTAAATGGCATTTTTAAACCTATGCATGTGACTTTGGGATTTGATGAGGTCTGGACGAAAGTTGAATATTCTCGAGCTGCAACCAAGACTTGGGGTGGAAAGAAATTATACAGTACATCTGGTGGTCAAATAACATTTATTTCTTATGGAAAGGGAGAACGCCTGGTTCTCCATTCTCTTAGAGACTGTATCAGGAAGCTCTTGAGATTGGACCGGTCAGATTGGTTGTTTAGTCAGGATGGCGGTTCTGAAGAGAAGCTGATAGACTACTTTGCTGAGACAGAAAGGGTTATAATGAAACATGATCCCCGTGAGTTGGATGAAGATTTGAGGAACAGAGCTGGAGAACCCATCATGATTCTGCCTACTGTGCCTAACTGTAGTCAAGGCTGCATTTGGCAGGCTGGCCTTATTGCATGCTTTGGTGTTTGGTGTATTCGCCGCATACTGGAGTTGTCGCTTGTGGAGAAACGACCTGAACTCTGGGGAAAGTACACATATGTTCTTAATCGTCTGCAGGTAAAGATCCCAACTATCAATTGTAATTTTTCCTTCATACAAATTGATCTTGTTCCTTATATACATGTGCACACACACTCAAATCAGATCCGAGTAGTCACTGCTGCTGGTGACAGAGATCCACTACGCCCTGGCAGACCTGCACCCACAATTCAAACTTTTCTTTAACTGTTCAGAGGAAAAATATGGCAGGCCTCTTTTATGCATCCTGATCTCATAATCATTTATTTAATGAGAGTACTGGATGTAGGCTTAGGCAGGTAGCTTAGGTTCATTGCATATAAATTTGCAGAATTGACACTAGATCTAGACAGGTTACTGATTTCACCATGCTTCTTTTCCCATGCCAACTGTTTCTATGTTTGAAAATTGAAATACAATGCAGGGAATTATTGAACCGGCTTTTCGCAAGGAACGAAGAGAGAAGATTTTTCCTTGCAGGTGTCTTCATATCACTGTTCCATTCAGCAGTACCGAAGATTGCCCTTTCGGGACTCCACTTACTACCAGTACCGACATCCTTGAGCTGATAAAGAAAGTGGAGATCTCGATATCAGGACGCAAAGGACGGGCAGGCACTGGAGCAGGCAAGGTTGCTTTTCCTCAAGGGAAGAAGAACTTGGGGTCAGTTTTGAACCGTTACAAACGCCGGCTCTCCAAGTGTTTAGTACCCAAAGATGATCCTACATGGGAAACCCTCTTTGAAAAGCCCACTCATTGCTGTGAGATGCTGCACCAGTGATCTCTGTGGGCCGTTGACACTTGAGTGAGAGCTTGTGGTTCTTCGGCTTGTCACTGGGTTATCTTATTCCATTAGTCTTTACCTCATAAAACATCTTTATTGATACTATTGAGGCTTATTTCCAGTTCTAAAGTCACAACCGTTAGGAAGGATTGTGATAGAAATAAATGGTGTTTGTCAAAAAACAATTTTGTTAAGCTTTTGTTATTCAGATCATTCTGGGCGAGGTTAGCCCAAACATGACAAGGTTTCAGTACTTGATCAGTTGGTATTTGCAAGCTCTTCCTGGCTCTATATTTTTGTTTTTAGTTTCCTTCGTTGTTGATCATGAAAAAGGGCTAAATATTCTGGAAGGTGAGAAATGCTCAGTCCTATTGATGGGAACTGTGATCAAGGCCGGCCCGGAGGGTTGGGTAGTCCTAGTCGGAGCTGATTTTGGTTGTTACTTGACCCGGCCTCTTTTGAAGCGCTTCTTTATGTCGTGGGGGGTCCCCGCGACCCCGACCTCTTGCAGGTCACGCTGTGCCAGGGGAGTTACTTTGCTTTGGGTTGTCCAAATCCGAAGTTTTGTCTGACTTACTCATGGACAGGCAAATGGACATAATTGAGTTGCAGTGCAAGTATGAAGTTTGCGTGTCATTTTTGTTGTTGCTCTACTAGATTGGTCAACAGCTATCCCTCATTTTCCTCGTCAGTTCCTTGAAGCTTTGTTATCTGCTTGGATTCTGCAGATTTTATATTTTACTACTAATGCTCTGTATAATCATTAAATTGCCTAGTTATGCTTAGCAATTCATCTTTTTCTGGAGAATTTTTCGGAAGTTAGATGATGAAGAAATGTTAATATACCTGAGATGTAAAATAGTTGGGAGGGACGATAATTGATGACACTTTTATAGAGGAACTATTAGTAGCAGTACTGACACGGCATGATACATTTTGAGCGCAACGGCAAGAATTCTGATTGTACGTTCTTTCCAGGTGGTTAGCAAAGTGTACATATGTTAGATTGTTTTGTCAGCTCCAATAATTGGAGCTCTAATGCAATCATTAACTAATTCGTCTCTTCCCTCGTTTTCATCTGGGCCACGCGTGTCCACTCATCTGGGGATGAGTAGTTTTATTTGTAACACGGACACAGACTCGCTCACGGTTGAGCTGATGGCTTTCACAAGCTATGGACTAAGCTTTCCGAAATTAATACGGACATAAAATGGCGTTATCTTCACGCAAACCATGTCCACACGTGGCAGCTTATCTAGAACTAGAGAGCTTATTAAATTTAGAAGGGGCAGATCAATAGATTTGCTTGACTTTGTTCCTGCTTTCTGAAGTTCTAGTAGAGGTAATCTTGAAGAAGCTCTTATTCTTTGGATTCCGCTTTTCTCCAATCAACAGGTAATTTCTTCATCCTCCCTAACCCATTTCTATGGTAATTCAGCTTATTTCCATCGTGGAAAGCACAAGCACTCATGAAAATTAATACATCATTTCGTATTCTTATGGAATATATTTGACACGACACAGACACTCTAAAATATCCAACTACATGTGTATAATATAGTGTCATATCCACATATTTATGTATTTTTCTCTCTCAAATAATAAAGAGGGATAACTGTTCTAAAATCTGATTTTTTTTTTTTTTTTGGTGAAATAAAAAGTCTAATTCCTTAGTGACTGGCTGCGTGTAGTGGTTGGGAAATGGGCTTTGTGGTGGTGATATCTCTGCCGTTCATCCTGCTGGTTGCCATCCTGGCCATTGGTTGCTACCTTTTGGGTAGGGCAAGGGGCCGACGGGATTCTCTGCGGGCTCCGCAAGCCTATGGGCCCCCTGCCCCACCTCCCATGGTCCCAGTTGGGCCGAAATAAAGAGAGATTGTGCGAAATTCATTTGTAAATCCCCTTTTATGTGACGGACGAGTAATATAAATGTATGAAATATGTTGTTTCTGTGGAAATAACATATATTTGTTGATAATAAATGTAATTTACTATAATATGAAATATATGGCCCTTTGGAATATACATCAACATTGCTCACTACCCTTCCTCTTCCAACCGTTAGACCGCTATGTGCATGCATATATCCCCGTGCAATCTAACGGTTGACACGGTGATGCCAGCACATAAAATAATTTCTCCAACTTTGGAATAGAGGCAATGTTGCCATATCTGATGTTTGAATTGGTTAATTTTCAACATAAATTCGAAAATAGCCACACATTGAATTCGAATTCAATAAATTGTCCCGCACCCCCCCCCCCCCCCCCCAAAATTTTCGCACCTTTGAAATTAGGATGATTATTGTAGTATAAACTTGTCTATTAATGGATATTTGGAAAGTAATTGATCTCTTACGTTTCAAAAAAATGAAGAGGGATTGTATTTACAATTCATGATAGTCAAAAATACACTAAGAAAAATTAACTTCAGATTAATTGAATTGTACTATGCCAATTATATACCTTGAATCAATTTTCAGGGTTCCATGTTCAACGAATCCTATCAATTCACTAAATTCAAATTTAGAACAGTTTTGAGAAAATTAATTCACTTCAAGTTCAATGCATAGATTTCTTGTTTCCATGGTTCCTTCCAAAGTGAAGATGATTAGTAAGATTAAAGTTAACCTACTTATTAATATTTATGATTGAATGAATCTAAACTTAATGTAAGAAGGTGCATAATCCCTCTTATTTATAGTTTCATGATTCTAAATTCAGTGAATCCTATCAATTCATTGAACTCAAATTCATGACAACCACAATTTCTCTGTTGAAATCCCATACGTGAAGGAATTGATGTGAAAATAGTTCATGCATGATTCTAAGTCCAATGAATCCTATCAATTCATTGAACTAATATTCATGATAATTACCGCGTCTTCAGTTGGATCACTTCTTTTTTTTCCTCATTTACTTGGGCCATATGACAAGTTCAGTGGACACAGATGGGACTTCGTATCCGACCCAGTTGTGGACTTAATGATACACTAGAAGTCAGCACACATGTGACGTACGTTTTTTTTTTCTTTCTATGTTTTCTTTTTCTTCTTTTTAGAATATATACTTGCATGACAAATCTATTTTGAAATAATACAAAATATTTTAAAGTAAATTTATTTTTGAAATGATGAACATTTATTGCAATTGGAAGTGTGTAATTATTAGTTGTTAGTAATTATGTTACGGGATGTATAATTTACATATTTAGCCCTAATTAATTTAAGTATATTTTGATATATATAAGATTAGAGAAGGGTATTTTTGGAACATAAAAGTTCTACGGTAAAATTTAGAAGTTTTCGTATTATATATAAGATAAAATTAGTTGAGATGGAATATCTCTTTGAGAAGTGTGACACGTATGACACATACGGAAAAGAAATAGACGAATTTTTTTAAGGCTCTCTACTTCCCTCGTAGGGATACAACATAACGTAGATAGTGACTTAAATTTTTTGTTGCCTAGTAGCACTAAATAATGAGTTTAGATATGTATTGAGTTTTTTCTCATCTAATAAATTTATTTTATATATGTCAAATTCGAGTGACCCTTGTGGTTACAAGAGAGACATAAGATCCTGACTGGATGGCGAAAGATCAGTGAATCGAGCCACGGGGGCGTAGTTGGAGACAGTGGGCCCAAAAGACATGCAATGCAGCGTGTACAAAGTCCCGAGCATTGTGTCGGACATTTCAAAAAAGAAAGAAAGAAACACTTATATATATGGTGCGGACTAGGCAGGCCGGAATTGGGCCTTCGGTCCAAATTTGTAGCCCAATAGAGGGCTTAAGATTTTTATAAAAATTACCATCTTGGGATCCTGACACTTAAGTATTTCTGTATTTTTTATGAAATATCAGTTCAGATTAGATCCTTGAGCTAACCAATTTTTTACGAGATTCTAAACTAATCTGAATAGTAAAAAGATAATTCAACCCCGATACCTAATTCAGTGGTTCAAAAAAGACAATTTGATCTAATCTTAATAGTTAAACAAGACTTTTTAACCCCGATACCAGTGGTTCAAAAAAGACAATTTAACAACTGTCCTCGAGTAATTATTTATGATCGCTTCCAGCAAAATTCAAACATCGTCCACTCGAATTTTATGTCTCTATACTAACCACTTGAGCTAGAGATCATATAAGATGCTAAGTGGCAAGGAGGGGGTGGGTGGGTTAGCAATAACAATACTAACAATTAAATATTCCCAAAATTGGTTTGTATAGATTCCATTGGGAAGCTAACTGCTAACAAAAAAACATGCTTCAAAATAATATACATAATCATGTAAGATGAGAATAGGTCAATTTATGGTCTTGCTTTCAATAAATAAAAGCATAATGCAAAGTTTGATGCATTTAAGCATGATGTTTTACTTACAAGGTTGAATGATCAGAAGTAGCTAGCAATGTTCTAAAAAAGCTACTCTAGTTTAACTGTAGATTATCAGTTTCTGGATCAATAATGGATTAAATTTTTTTTTTTTAAATTTTATTTGAGGTTGTATTTACAATGTAATCATGTACATCCTGAATAAAACATCATATTCTCGCGGAAATTGCAATTGTGCATGACCATTTCAAATAGTCGTATATATTCATTTCTGAAATTCCATTTCAATATGTTATGAAACTGTTTCCTTTCTTGTATGTATATATCATCAATTTCCTATTTCTCAGATTTTCTTACCATTCTCTATGGAAATTCGAGGAAGTAAAGATATTATTATAACGTGGGTTACTAAAAGGTTGAATTCTTATTTTGTATTTTAATCTCACATTGGTTAGAGATTAATATTATATCTTCATTGGGTACTATAAATAAGGCCTTTGCCTCCCACTATGAAATTACACTAATAAGAGATCTTCTCTCCTATTTTCTTCTTCCTTCTTCTACGTTTATTCTAACACGTTATCAGCACAAAGCTCTAACGGGAGGAAATAAGCGAGAGCATCTCAGTGGAGTCGCCATTTACGGATTCTCCACTTCGATAATAGATATAGTTATTTATGTTTATTTTTTTCTGTATATGCATACCCTAGGCGCAGCCTGATGTTGATGTTTATACATCTCTTAGCATACCGCTAGGGCAAAAAGAATAATTTTTATCCATTCATCTCACTTCTTTTAGTTAACTCTGATAGCACTCCGATGTTAATCGCATATGGATCTTTCGGAGAGAACGCTAGAGTTATTATTTATTTATTTTATATATGTTTATACATTCAGATCAAAACCATCAGAGATCTGATGACCATAAACATGAATTATTTGGTCTATATATATAAGACTTCTGGAATATCATTGTTCGAAGCATACCATATGTGGTATTTTTGAAAGTCTTCTTGAACATAATCATTGTTCGAAGCATATCATGAACATTTGTTTGGTATAAATAGACTTCTGAAACATCATTGTTTGAAGCATACACCATGAACATGAATTGTTTGGTGATTTACCAAGTTCTTATGTTAACTTGTTATTATTGATCTTATACAACAATATGTCGAGCTTTACAAAGCATAATTTTAAGCTTCTAAACTTAGAAGGCCAGAACTTTCTCAACTAGAGATTGGATGCTGAATTGCACCTTTAAGCCAAAAGTTTAGGTGACACAATTGTGGTTGATAAGCCAATATCTACACAAGATAAAGCGAAGGCTTTAATTTTTCTAAGACATCATATTTATGATGATCTCAAGGCTGAGTACTTAACAATCAAGGACCCCTTGATGCTATAGAATTCTCTAGCTGAGAGATATGATCACCAAAACATGGTCATACTACCAGGTGCACTCCATAAATGGCTCAATCTACGTTTCCAAGATTATAAGACAGTTGCAGCCTATAATTCAACTGTTCATGATTACTTCACAATTGAAATGTGGTGAAGAAGTGACAGAGCGTTCCATGCTAGAGAAAATATTCACCATATTTCATGCGACTAATGTGACCCTACAACAGACGTATAGGGAGAGAAATTTTAAGAAGTATTTCGAACTCATTGTTGTCTTACTCGTGGCCGAGAAAAATAATGAGTTATTAATCAAAAACCACACTAGTAGACCAACCGGGTCTGTACCAATTCCAGCTGAAGTGAATGCGACTAGTGCTCGAAAAATGTGACCAATACTAGGGGTCGAGGAAATCACAGTGGTAGAGGGCATGAACGTCGTGGAAGCCAAAGAAATGGCTACAATTCGGGTCCAAGGAACGATACATAGTTCATAAATAAGGGATTTAATCCTCGAAGAAATAATGCCCAAATTTTTAATCCAGCTACTCCAACTGATATTTGCAAACGTTGTGGAAGAGCTGGTCATTGGATGCGAAACTGTCGCACCTCACACAAAAAAATGGATGAGTATGAAGCCTCAAAGGGTGTGGAGACTACTCTCATGGAGGGTACAACACACATGAATTTTAATAATTTCTCCCAAGATAAGGATGTAAACGTAATTTCGGAAGACCAGTTCAACGCCATGATAGGCGAAGTCAATGAATATTTATTGTATGCTTATCTAAGTTTATTTACTTTCTACTTTGAATAAATTGGTCATTATATGGTCAATAGTCTAGGTAGTTTACTTTCTTTAAAGCAGTTTCATTTAGATTTAGATCAAGTTGTAATAATTGACAATATTTCAAGTTTAACCATTTAGTAGCATATTAATATATTATTAATTTTTGATTTTGAAAGGTATGGACAATGATAATGGAATAACTTGATAGATAGTGCAACAACTCACACTATATTGAAAACTAGAAAGTTTTTCACAACATATGCCTCAAACACTGTCAAGGTGACCACCATTGCTGGACCCATGCTTATTATAGAAGGTTATGGTAATGCCGATGTTGTGTTGCCAAATAGAACACACTTAGTCATTCAAAATGCATTATTCTCTAGTAGATCTAATAGAAATATACTCAGCTTTAGAGATATTCGAATGAACGGGTTTCATGTTGAAACCATGAACGATGATAGAAAATAGTATCTTTGTATCACCTCTAATGTTGGAAGCAATAAGCTCACATTAGAAAAGTGCAAGTTAATCTCCTTAAGACTATATCAAACTACTCTGAAGGTGGTAGAATCTCACCCCATCACTAGCAAAAGGCTAAAGGATCCAAGAAATCTAATCCTTTGGCATGACAGTTTGGGTCATCCAGGATCGACTGTTAATAAAGGTCATCAACAATACCAATGGGCATAGTTTTTTATACCAAAGTCTTTTCTTTCCTACTGAACATTTGTGTGTAGCTTATTCACAGGGTAAACTCATTACAAGACCTTCACTTCTCAAAATAGCTTCTGAATCACCACAATTCTTTCAGAGAATACAATGTGATATTTGTGGACAAATTGATCTTGCTAGCGGACCTTTCAGGTATTTTATGGTTCTAATAGATGCTTCTAGTCGATGATCAAATATTTTTTTACTCCCATATGGAAATTTTGCCTTCTCCAAGCTACTTTCTCAGTTGATTAAGCTTAAGGCTCATTTTTTTGACCAACATGTTAGAATGATTCGACTTGATAATGCAGCTGAGTTCACTTTCCGTACTTTTGATGATTAATGTGCTTCCGTAGGAATAGAAGTTGAACATTCTGTCCCTCATGTTCATACCCAAAATGGTTTAACAGAGTCCTTGATTAAGCGTTTTCAGCACATAGCAAGGCCTTTATTCATGTAATCAAATTTACCCGTTTTAGCTTGGGGACATGTCATATTACATGCTGCTAAATTGATCATTGTTAGGCCAACTGCATATCGTAAATTTTTACCATCACAACTTGTGATAGGTCATCAACCTAACATCTCTCATTTGCGTAAACTTGGTTGTGCTGTTTATGTTCCTATTCTCCCTCCTCAGTGCTCTAAAATGGGACCTCAGCACCGTTTATGAATTTATATTGGTTTTGATTCGCCCTCAATCATTAGATATTTGGAACCTTTAACTGGTGATATTTTTACTGCTAGATTCGCAGACTGCCATTTTGATGAGCCTCAATTTTCGTCGTTAGGGGGAGATAAGAAAGAAAAGAATGTTCCTACAGAACCATTCGCCACAAATAAACGGCATAAATTATCGTGGGATAATTCCACTTCGTCATATCTAGATTCTCGTACTAATCAATGTGAAATTAGGGTACGAATGATATTTCATCTACAGGAGATTGCAAATCAAATTCCAGATGGATTTACTGATGCAACTAAAGTGATTAAATTACATGTGCCAGTTGCAAATGCGCCAGCTTGAATTGATATTCCCGTAGAAAAAAAATAGCAGAGTGGCCAATGAATCTACTGCACGCCAAAAGCGTGGTAGACCTATAGGTTCGAAGGACTCAGTCCCTAGAAATAGAAAATGCCCAAGTTACGCTCTTAAGAAAGTTACATATAACGCTCAAGAAGAGGTTATGAATGACAGATCCATACTCTCTGAAAACCCAGAAGAGGTTATTGTCTTAGAAAAGACAAGTCCAAGAGGAGGCTCAGGTACCTGAAAGCAAAGAGATCTCTATGTTTTATACATATACAAGAGAGGTATGTGATCGCAAAGATATAACAACAGATGAGATATTCTCATTCTCAGTAGCTACTGAAATATCTAAGGACATTGATGACACTGAACCACGTAGCATCGATGAATGTCGACAAAGAAAAGATTGGCCAAAATGGAAGAATGCTATTCAAGCAGAATTGGATTCCCTTAATAAACGTGGAGTATTCGGACCTATAGTACAAACACCAAAAGACGTCAGACCGGTAGGTTGCAAGTGAGTGTTTGTAAGAAAGGAAATAAAAAGAATAAAATTGCTCAATTTAAGGCACGATTAGTGGCACAAGAATTTTCTCAGAGATCGGGATTGATTACGAAGAGACGTATTCTCCCATAATGGATGCAACAACGTTCCGTTATTTGATAAGTCTGACAGTTGAGAAAAAGCTGGACATGTAACTTATGGATGTTGTAACAGCCTATCTATATGGTGATATAGATAACGAAATATATATGAAAATCCCAGATGGATTTAACCTACCCAGCTCAAAAGCTAAGAACATGTATTCCATAAAGCTAAGACGTTCATTGTACGGTTTGAAACAATCCGGAAGAATGTGGTACATCCATTTTAGTGAATATATGAAAATGGAGGGATATAAAAATAATCCTATATGCCCATGTGTCTTCATAAAGAAATCTAAGGAGAATTTCGCTATAGTTGCAGTATATGTCGATGACATAAACTTGATTGGGACAAGACATGAAATCAATGAGACTGCAAACTATCTGAAAAAGGAGTTCGAAATGAAAGATCTCGGAGACACGAAATATTGTCCCAGATTACAAATTGAGCATTGTACTAATGGATTTTAGTGCATCAATCCAAATACACAAAAAATATATTAAAATAGTTCAATATAGATAAAGCTCATCCCCTTAGCACTCCAATGGTTGTTCGATCTTTAGATATCAATAAAAATCCATATCGTTCTAAGGACGACAATGAAATGATGCTAGGACCCGAAGTACCGTACCTTAGTGCCATTGGGACATTAATGTATCTATCACAATGTACAAGGCCAGACATATCATTCTTTGTCAATCTGTTGACTAGATATAGCTCGGCGCCAACTCGCAGACATTGGAATGGCATTAAACATGTGATGAGATATCTTTGTGGAACTAACGATATGGGATTATTTTATACTTGTGGTTTATCTGACATCACGAATCTAGTTGGCTTTGCAGATTCAGGTTATTTATCTGATCCCCATAAATGTCGTTCACAAACTGGATATGTGTTTCTTAATAGCAATACAACTATTTTTTGGCGTTCTACAAAACAGACAATTGTTGCTACCTCCTCAAATCACTCAGAAATATTGGCTCTCCATGAAACAAGTAGAGAATGTATTTGGCTGAGATCGTTGGTTCAACACATTCGTAGCTCCTGTCACCTTTCCCCTACCACAGATACTCCAACTGTTATTCATGAGGATAATGCAGCATGTATTGCATAAATCCAAAGTGGATTCATTAAAGGAGACAGGACCAAGCATATCTCACCGAAGTTTTTCTATACTAATGAGCTTCAGAAAAACTTTGATATTGACGTCCAACAAGTTCGCTTAAATGTTAATCTTGCAGACTTGTTCACCAAATCGTTGCCAAAATCAACTTTTCAGAAACTAGTTCATGAAATTGGAATGCGACGTCTTCATCAGCTGACTGTTTAGGATCAACATTATCAGGGGGAGTGATTGTTTTCATGAGGAGATACATTTTGTATGGACTATAACTCATTGTACTCTTTTTTCTTAGTCATGAATTTTTTTCCATTTGATTTTTTCTGACAAGGTTTTAATGAGGCAACATTAAGCGTGTCCAACACCTATCTAAGACATCCTAAATATTGTACTCTTTTCTTTCGCACAAGTTTTGTCCTAATAGATTTTCCTGACAAAGTTTTGACGAGGCAATAGGTTTAGAGATGATGGTCATCCAAAGGGGGAGTATTATAATGTGGGTTACTAAAGGGTTGGATTCTCACTTTGTATTTTATT